>JAIPUX010001232.1:140090519-140128511 GCA_020142125.1 Phrynosoma platyrhinos | reverse complement strand
GGGATGGGGCGGGGGAGGAAGGGATTATGGGGAGAGGGAATGTTTTAAGGTGTTCTGTTTTAAATGCTGCTGTCCCCCACCCCGATTGCTTTGCAGAGGGGCGGGCTACAAATAAAAAATTATTATTATTTATTATTATACATGTCGCGGCCGCCATTTTTATTTCCAAAATGACGGCCACAACTCGTTTGCACATGCGCAGTACTCCTGCGCATGTGCAAACGCATCACGGCTGCCATTTTGGAAATCAAAATGGCGGCCACGGCATGTGCGACCTCACAGAGGGGAAAACGCATGGTGGCAGCGCGCGACAGCGGTGGCAGGGGTCCGCCTGGGCCAGTAAGTCCGGTGACCTTGACTGGAACCGGCCTGGGGGGCATAGGTTGCCGACCCCTGGTTTAGAGAAATAACCGAAAATTAACTGATTTCAGTATGAAGGATAAGCATATGAGATTTTAAAGTACTTACAGTTTGACTGAATGTAGATACTGTTGGGTTGAATTTTCTCCTTATGCATAAAGGAAGAAATATCAAAAAGAGGTGAATAATTTTGATTTCCTTTCCCTAAGACACCAATACTTTTTAAACACATACACGGAGATGAGAAAATGTTGATAGAGGGGCAACTAGTGATATCTTTCATATTATCTTAACAAAAGATTTTTACATCATGCCAGTTAAAAACTAAGGTTGCAACCCTATGCATAACAACCTGGAAATATGTCCTATTGCCAGCTGTCCCTAAATTGAAATTTCCTCCAGACTCATGAAGGACTTTATCACACAAGGCTGCCAAAGAGTAATTATATCAGGACAGTAGTGTCTATGATGGTACTTTATCACACAACAATATGTCTGTCCTATAGCTGCTTCATCTTCCATCCATTCCTAGATTAATTCATGTGTGATACGTTCCTCAGAATCAGCATGGTGTAGTGGTTTGAGCATTGGACTGTGACTCTGGAGACCAAAGTCCAAATCCCTGGGCGACCTTGGGCAAGTCATGCTTTCTCAGCCCCAGAGATGAAAATGGCAAAACTCCTCTGAAGAAAATTTGCCAAGAAAACCCCATGATAGGGTTGCCATAAGTCAGAAACAATTTGAAGGCACACAACAACAACAAGGTTCCTCCCGATGCACTTCCAATATGCAGGCAGTGACGTTGTGCAAGTGGGCATAATTATGCTCCTTTCCCCATTCCCCTCACTATTCCCAAGCAGGCCATTCTTCTTTCCCCCCCCCCAATTTATTTTCTTTTTCCCCCTTTTATTTAATCAATTGCTGTGACAGCATAATTGGAAATAAAAGAAATTAAAAATTGCAAAATGAAATACACGCTGGGAAGGGCACAAGGCAGGAAGGTGGGGTTATGAAGCCAGTGTGAAAAAACATGTCTCAGCAACATGGCACATTTGAAGAGTTGTGCAAAAATGGCTGTTCCCAAACTGGGATGTTTGTATTTCCTATACTGAAACAATTGTGTCATCTTAGTAAGTTGGTGTAATAAAGTCCTAAATTGGATGTCATGTAGGCTCTCCCAATGTTGAGCAGTGGTTAAAGAGTTAGACTGGAGCTAAAGAGACCTACATTCAAATCTCCAATAAGGCATGAAGTTCATTTAGCAATCTTGTGCCAGTGTGTTAGGACTATAGCTTGGAAAAAATCCATTTCGCCTGAAGGATACTGAGGGCTGTACTCCAAAAATTAACTTTCTTAGTTCTAGTTTCAGTGACTTCTCTTCCCCTGTAAAGCACACACAAGCAGAGCTGCTCAAGTAACTGGTTATGAGAGCTGCTAAAAAAAATGTAAATGGAAGATGAAAAGTTGACAGATGCTTCTATCATTTCTTCTCATCCATTACCCCCTTCAGCATTTGTCAGTCTCTTCCTCTTGTGTTTAGTCTATTTGTTTTTCCCTCATACAAATGACTAAAATGCCTCAGAGGAGAAGAAATGAAAGATAAGCACAGGTGAATACAGTTGCCACTGCTGATTACTTGTAATTACATCCTGCGGTTTTGTGAGTGATGCACAGAACATTGACAAAGTACAAGAGAAGGATTAGCAACTACAAAAGTGGTTAACACTTTCCAAACAAGATTCCACTTATATGCGGAGGAATATTTCCACTAAAGGTATAAGTGGATCTGGAAAAATGTATGGGTATATTTACATGTACTTTGCCCTATTGTCTTCCATAAAATGCAGGTGGTTTTACCTTAAACCAAATCTATCCATCGCCTCACAGCCTAAGTAAATTTTAATCAAGGTATAAACACTTGGTTCATACCTTGGTTCATAAAGAAAAAAATAGAGTTGTCATGTGTGTGAATTCATGTTGTAATTATTGGGAGATATTTATTTTAAATTCAGTCAGACAAAAATATATTGTAATTAGCAAACTGCCATTATGCACATATATCATGAACATCACCTCTGGTCTATGCATGCAAGCATAAGGCCAAAGCCAAAAATGTGACAGTTTGAAATGTTCTCAAAGTCACTTAATAAAAAAGCACAACTTTTCCGAAGATGACAACTGTTATCATCTGTGTTATTTTAAAAAAATTCAAATCCCTGTCCTTATGTGTGCATACCTGGGCTCTAACAGTGAAACAGTTGTTGCTATATAGTGCAAGTTGTATTGACAAACTCATGTGGCCATGAGAAACTTGGGTTGTGTAGCATATTTCATTTTTGGCTCTTAAATCACCTACAGAAGAATGGGGTTACTTTTGAGAATACAGAAATTGCTTATTCCCAATGGAGAAGCACACTAATGAAGTGCATGTGCTTCCAGCTGGTCCCTCTTACCAAGTGTCGATTTTCTGTCCATAAGTCATCATGTCTATCCCCTGAGTAATTCTGGCCTTTTCCAGTATGCTACAGAGTTTTTGGCTAAATATCCTAAAGCAGCTGATCCTGTTTGATCTTGGAAGCTAAACAGGGTTAGTCCTGGTTAGTACTTGGGTGGGAGACTGCCAAGGAATAACAGGTGCTTTAGATTACAGTATATTCCAGAGGAAGGCAATGAGAAACCATATCTGAAGATTCCTTGCCTAAGATAATACTTCCAAATTCATAGGGTCACCCTGAATTGACACACACACACACACACAGGGAGAGAGAGAGGAGGGGGAGACTTTTCCCTGTCATTTGTTTCTTAATGGTCTATGGTCTCTTCCCTACACTACATCATTCTGTCACCTCATTTAAATTGCTGTCCCTATTTTGTCCCTTTTTTGTTTTGTTTTTCCCCCTTGACAATTAAAAAAATATCAGCATGGATTGCTACATTTTCCATTTTTCAGTTTTCATCCCCACATGTCCATGGGTAGTCATGTTGGCCATATAGGTATCACTGTTTTGTGGATTTTGGATGTTTTTGTAGCTTGTTATAACAGCATCCAAAATCCACAACACAGTGATACCTTTATTGGACCAACCATAATGCGCAATATACATGTTGCAAACTTTCAAAGCTCTACTGGCTTCTCCATCAGGCAGAGGTGTTAAAAATCATACTGGAGAAAGAAAAAAATGTTGACGTTAGTCATAAGCTTGCATTTTGTCACCATGTTGTGGTTGATGTCCTCAATTCCTGTGGTTGTTGTTGTTGTTGTTATCTGCCCTTGAGTCAGCCCTGACTCATGGCAATGCTGTGGTTGAGAAATCTCCAAGAATCCCTATACTCCACTGCCCTGCCTAGATCCTGCATTTATTCATCTATTTAGTCAGTCAATGACCAGAGAGATTTTTAAAAGGGATACAAAGGACAGTTGAAAGATACAGTAAATACAAAGTGCCACACAGTAATACAATACTCTCTTATGATTTCGTTAATACCTTTGATACCTTATGGATTGAGCCTAGTATATTAGAAATTATATATAGAATGTTATAAGATAAAATAAAATAAAATAATTGTATTTTCCCTCACAATTTTTCAATAAAAAATTCAGTTTTAAAATAACAATAACATAATAGTACATTTAAGATAAAGAGATTTTTATTATCTGAATTTGTCTTATTTCCATTGCAGCAACACAGAATTTAGCAACTGTACACATAATATAAGTATTTAAATCCTGGAGTAGATAATTCATGTAGAAGTTATCGGGGTACCCTGAAAGTTTTTTCTTTTAGTGGCGCAATAAAAATTGACCTGACATCCTCATAAAATTTATAGTGTAACAGTAAATGTAAAACAGTTTCTACTTCCACTTCTCCACATGGGCAAGTGTGCTCAGTTATGGGAACTTTGTTGAATCTGCCTTGGAGTAGTGCAGATGGAAGAATATTAAATCAAGCTTTAAAGAAGCAATTCTCAACCTAGGAAATGTTAAATTTCTTGCTAGTTCCCATCCTCCCCTATTTATCCAAATTCTATTGTGTTGCGGAAGCCTACTAAGGGGCTAAACAGATAATTACCACCACCCCTTTGCTCACCAGATTGGGGCTATGGCAACCACATGCTATGGTCCCAATCCAGAGTTTTTCCACCTCCAAAAGGAACAGCAAAAAGCTACCCTTGCCGCTGTGGTGGCGGCTCTATCCTCTTTCTGCCACACAGTGTGTCTAAATGCTTTGCAACAGAAATGTCCAAAAACCTCCCACTGTCTGGACAGGTGGGTGGTGTGACACCGGCATGGGGGTGGAGTTGGGGTGGCCGCTGTGCGATCAACATGCCTCCACTCCACTTCCAAACCATCTTTTTATGCCAGTGTGCAGAGGCCGTCAGTTCATTCTGGAACTCCATATCCTTTATTCTTTGAGTAACTATTTGTTGGGCTTGATCTTTACCTAGTGATAACAAGAATAAAGGAGAAAGTCCATAAGAAGCCAGTTTATATTCTACTACTTGTTTCCAGGGTGAAGGAAAAAAATCTGTTAGATTAATGGGGTTAAACCCATGGGAAAGAATTGAATATTTAGCCATCAACTTCCAGGCTCTAACCCGAATTAACATCCAGATCCTGCAAGGCCTTGCCCATAATCCCCCTGATAGAGTCTATCCCGGGGTAGGCAACCTTTCCCCTTTAAGGGCCAAGGGACTTCAGCTCCCAGAAGCCTCAGCCATGTTGGCCAATAGTCCCATGTTGGCCAATAGCTCCTGGGATTCTGGGAGCTGAAGTCCCTCAGCCCTTAAAGGGGAAAGGTTGCCTACCCCCGGTCTATCCATTTGGTTTGTGGCCTTCCTCTCTTTCTTCTAACCTCTACCTTTCCTAGCATTAGTGTTTTTTCTAATGATCCATGCCTTCTCATTCTGTGGCCAAAGTACGATAGTCTCAACTTGATCATTTTAGCTTCCAAGGAGAGCTCTGGTTTGATCTGTTCAAGAACCCATTTGTTTGTCTTCTTGGCTCTCCACAGTATCCTAAGTACTCCTCTTCAGCACCACATTTCAAATGAGATATTTTTCTTTCTGTCTGCTTCCTTCACTGTCCAGCTCTCACATCTGTACATGGTAATTGGGGATACAGTGGCCTGAATGATTCTGACTTTAGTGCTCAGTTGTATGTCTGTTCTCATCAATATCTTTTCCAGTTCTTTCATAGCTGCCCTTCCCATTCCTATTCTTATTCCTTGACTACAGTCTCCATTCTGGTCAATGTTTGATCCTAGATATGTGAATTTTTTAACTATTTGAATTTCCCCGTTGTCTAGACTGAACTTGTGTATTTCTTCTGTGGTCATTATTTTTATTTTCTTTATGTTCAGCATCAGACCTGCCTTTGCACTTTCATCTTTGACCTTCTTTATTAACTGTTCCAATTCCTGAATTCTTCTGCTATTTTATTATAGTGGCATCTGCATTTTCCCAGTGGTGAAGGTTAGACTCACCTAAAGATTGGATTGGTCCTCCCATCAGCTCCTAGTAGGCAGGAAAACAAAGAACAAAATACCTTCCTGTCCCTAAGTGGGAGGGACAACCCTCAGAAGGTCAGTTCTTTTCCAGAGTTGCACCATCTGTCCTGGAAATCCCATGTCCAGGCAGCCTGATCAGGGAGGAGTGGAATAAATCTGTTGTTGCCAGACCAAGCCATGGTTCCCTAAGGATGCTGTACAATTTTCCAGAGGCAGTGATAGAGAAGCTACAATTGCACCTAGTGGATGCCCCGATGTTGGCTCTGGTCTCCTCAGTCATATTTTCCTGAAGATAGTCAAGGATAAGAAAGCAGAGTGTATCTTAAAGAAGGCACAGGAGGCCATGTCCATTGACATCAGGGCAGCAGTGGCTGCCTCCATGGTAGTGAAGGCCTCTTTCCAGTGGACCAGGGATCTTCCAGAAAACCCCCCAGCTTCTGATGTTCACCTCCAACAGTCACTAAAAATCACCAAGGCATCTGCATTTACAGCTAATGGCACCCTGAATGCAGTTCAGCACTGCACAAGGGCCCAGGCTGCAGCACTGGTGGCTCAGCACCAGCTGTGGCTTAAGAACTGGAACATTGACTCTAAATCCAGGCAAAATCTGGCTTTCACCCCTTGCCTAGGGTCCAAGCTGTTTATGGATTCCTTGAACCCAGTTGGTGGAGGACAAGGACAAGAAATAAGCATTGCCAATAGGAAAGAAAAGAGAAGACAGATGACAATCTAGGGCTAAAAGACATTCCTTTAATTTTTCCAGACCCTCCTCTTCCACTTCCAATACCTTCCAAGCAAGAGAGTTCAGACTGTCATGCCCTGCAGGAGGACTTGGAGGATGAGCCAGAAACTCCTCTTGAGACCTGAGCCTGCAGCTGTGGAGCCTCAGTCCAACCCTAGTTCTGCTTTGCCAGCTCCAGCAGGGCCTCCAGCAGAGTCTGTGGCCTCCCAGGAAGCTCCACAGCCAAGCCTCCCAGCAGCAGAACATGGAGGAAGATCAAGGAACAATACCTACCTTCAGCCAGCATCAAGCAGAAAGGGAGGGCCTTTGGCATTCAAGGAGGCTGTATGAAAAACACTGGAGCAATCAGTCTCAGCTGAGCTCCTGCAGCTTGGTAATTTAAGCAGGTGTCTCTCGGACTGCTGACTTATCTTGAACTTCTGGAAACCTTGACCTTCAGACTGCCTTGTCACTCTGCCTCTCTGGAATCCTAGACCTTCGGACTGCTTGATCATTCTCTGGCTGGACCTTTGGATTGGTAATATGGACCTTTGCTTTCTTGTTTTGCATTAGTAAAAGACTTTTGTTACCTTCAACTCTCACAAGAAGCTGTTATCAGCACTCTTGGCAGCTTTCCTGGACACAGACAGCATTGGGGAAACACTAAGTCCAGCTCAAAACAAAAATCAACCTTCTCACCTAGAGTACAGTATGCTGCCCTAGTGGGTAGGAGACAGCATAGAAACCAGCAAGCATGATGAGACACCTCCGGTGGGAGGTCATCTTCAGGGATTTGTGCATGACTGGGAGAATTCCACCTCATATCAATGGGTGCTAGATACACTGTGGTCTGGCTACTGCATAGACTTTCTTCACAAACCCCGCCAGAGATTCATCCCTTCTCCCAGATCCAACAACCCCGAGAAGCACTGCCTTCTACTGCAGGACATCAACCAACTACTACAGCTGGAGATGATAGAGTCCGTGCCTCCAATGCAGACTCAAATGGGATGCTACTCCAGCTTCTTCCTGGTCTCCAACAAGAATGGATCTGGGCGGACTATCTTAAACCTCAGGGGTGTCAACAGATTTGTAAAAAAGAAGAGATTTCACATGGAGACCTTAAGGTCTATTTTGGTGGTCATTCAGCCAGAGGAATTCCTAGCATCATTGGACCTGTGGGATGGCTACCTGCATATCCCTATTCACACAGACCATTGCAGATACTTCTGGTTTACTTACATCACTAATCATTTCCAGCACAAGTCTCTGTCATTTGGCGTCTGCTTGTCACCCTGAGTATTCACCAAGATCATGGTCTCCTTGGTGGCCCATTGGAGATGTTACCTACATACCTATCTGCACCTCAACAAACTTCTGATCACTCACCCATAGAGCAGCAAGGTCTACAGGATGTCTCCACAGTGTTACAATCTCTACGGGACCAGGGGTTCTTGGTGAACATGGAAAAGAGTTCCACACTTTCATCCCAATGGATCCTCCATCTAGGAGCAATCCTAGACATGACACAGGGCACAATTTCCCTGTCCCCAGACCATATCCAGTCAATCTCAGTGACAATAAATCAGATCAGGTGCTGGCAAGACTTCCTGGCTCACCTCCAGGGCCTTAGGATATTGACCATGAACTGTGTGCCCTGGGCACGCTTTTACTCCAGGAAGCTCCAGTTGTTCCTACTCCCCTTCCAGGAGGACATCGCAGGAGGAGCAAATAGAAAACTGCAGTTCCCCTGAACATTCTGGCTTCCTCAACTGGTGGACATCCCTGGCCATTCACAAGAGACAGTCCATGTGGAAGACCACCAAGATCCAGGTTACGACAGATGAAAGTCTGAGGAGATGTGGTGCTCACTGTGGCACCCACCTTGCACAAAGTAGATGGAACCAGTACAAACAACAACACAGCATCAACTGGCTGGAGCTGAGGGCCATCAGACTTGCCCTACTGAACTTCAAAGACCTGGTACATGGCAGGGCAGTCTTGATCAGGATGGACAATGTCACAGCCAAGCTCACATCAGCCGCCAAGGGGGAACGAGGTCACGCTCCCTAATGTCCAAAGCCAGGAAACTGCTACTATGGGAAGAGGTAAATCTACTCTCCCTTGAAGCAGAGCACCTTTGGGGAGACCTCAACTCCACAGCGGACTTTGAGCAGGATACATATTGACCAGGGAGAGTGGAATATCCATTGAGAAGTCTTCCTGAGAATCACAGAAGTCCTTTGCCAACCACAGATGGACCTATTCTCCTCTCCAGCAAATGCCAAGACACCCTGCTTCATTTCAAGGTATTTGGAGAGACTTTGGAGAGACTTTGAAGATGATGACTAATCTGTGCACATGATTGGGTATTGGATTTTATTATATGTATTTTTTTATTGCTGTTATGATTTTATATATTGTATTTTTCTATATTTCTCTGTAATCCCGCCTCGATCCATAGGAAGAGACAGGGAAATACAAATAAAAACTATTATTATTATTATTATTATTATTATTATTATTATTATTATTATTATTATGCTCACATGATATTAGTGGCCCCCGCTTGGCCAAGGAGGCCTTGGTCCTTGGAGATCATCAGCATGGCAACAGTCAGCCTCCCCCTACCAGTCCACCCAGATCTCCTCTCACAGGGCCATGTTTTCCATCCCAACCCAGTCTGGCTTCAGCTTCACACTTGGAAACTGAATGCCACAAGTTCATCTGATGTGATAGACTCCATCCTGGCCTCCATGTTGCCATATACAATAAGGATCTATGAATACGCTTTTAGGGCCTTTAAGAGATGGTGCAAGCACAAGCACCTTAGTTTTCTACAGTTCTCTTCATCAACACTCCTTCAGTTTCTCCAAGATGACATCAAGAAAGGTCTACAACCAAACAAGGTGAAGAAATAGGTGGCTACCATCACATCTGTACTCCCCTATGATGAGGTGGCCAAGATGTCAGAGAACCCTCACATCAAGAGGCTACTCAAAGGAGTGACCAACATGGCACCCCCTATGAAGCACTGTTTCCCTTCATGGGACCGTCACATGGTTTTTAAGGCACTAACCATGCATCTGTTTGAACTGCTCAGAGAAGCATTTTTGAAACATCTTTCATGGAAGGTACTTCTCCTGATAGCTGTTACCTCTGCCCAATGGATCTCAGAGTTGGCTGCACTATCAGTATACAAGGACCTATGTGTGATCAGACCAGACTCGGTACTTTTTCGAATGGACCCCTCCTTCATTCCCAAGGTCAATTCTACCTTCCATGTGTCACAGCATATGATTCTCTTGTCCTTCTGCCCTGACCCATTCAAGGAGCTAAAAAAGATTTGGCACACCTTGGACTTGCAAAGGGCGATCAGGATATACCTTAAGGACTAGACCTTTCAGGCTTCTGAAGCCTAGTTTGTTTCCTTCCATCCAGCCTCTAAGGGAAAAAGGTAACTCCCTCCATCCTGGCTAGATGGATTAGGGAATGCATTGCAGCCTGCTATTGGGCTTTGGACTTACCTCCTCCATGTCACACTCCATGAGGAGTGCAGCTACCTCAGCAGCTTGGGCTACCAACACTTCATTGGCAGAGATCTGTCGAGCAGCCACATGGAAGTCACCTTCCACCTTTGTCAGGCATTACAAATTGGACTCCTACCAGTTGGCTGATGCTGTTTTTGGGAGGAGGGTACTTTAGCAGATACTCCCAGGTTCTCCTCTAGTTCCTCAGCACACTGTCCCTAACTAAGCGGCTTTGGTAAATCCCAATCTTTAGGAAGGTCTAACCTTCTTTGCTAGGAAAAGAAACATTGGTACTTGCCTGATATACTTCCATTTCTAACTGAGAAGGTTTGAGCCTCCTACCCACCCTTGGGTGCTGATAGGGGAATCTGGGCTTATCTGAAAGGCCACCCAGGGGGATACCACTAGATCACCTACTCCAGTCAGGACTGATTTTCCAGCCAATGGGGTGGCTAATAGGGGCCGATGGGCTAAAGACCAGAGACAACTACTAATGCTGACTTCAAGAGCAATGGATCTGTCTTTTCTCTTAGGCTGGCTAACAACTGACCTTCTGGGGGTTGCCCCTCTCATTTTGAGACAGGGAGGTCTTTTGTTCTTTGTTTTCCTGAATACTAGGAGCTAATGGGAGGACTAACCCAATGTTTAGGAGGCTCAAACCTTCTCCACTGGAAATGAACTTATATCAGGCAAGTACCAATGTGCCTAACTTAGGTGTTAATGTTGCTTCTTCCTATCTTAACTCTTCCTTTTTCTGATTCTAATTCTGTTCTTATGATGTTTTCTGCATGTAACTTAAACAAGTAGGGTGATAGGATGCAGCCTTACCTGACCCCTTTGCCTACTGGGAACCACTCTGTTCCTTATAATTCTGTTCTGATGGTGACCTCTTGTCCTTGATACAGATTCATCATCAGGACTATCAAATGTAGTGGCACCCCCATATCTTTGAGTGTGTTCCATAGCTTTTTGTGATCTATACAATCAAATGCTTTGCTCTAGTCTATGAAACACATGCTGATTCTTTTTTGGAATTCTTTGGTGCAATCCATTAGCCATTGTATGTTTGCAATGTGGTCCCGTGCCCCTTCCTCTCCACTGTCTGTTTGCAGGGTGGATATGTGCCTTTTTTCCTTGGGACAATAAAGCTGGAGCATCCTCAACACTTCTACACATAAAGTAGTTGCACCATGCAAATGGATTGAATTAATAATACACAGTTGGACTGGAAGAACACAAAGTCTGAATTTCTTATTTGAGGAAGTGTTTATTTGAATGAGTTAAATAAGTGTTCATTTTAGCACCATATTTCTGTAACTTTTTTTATTAGATTCCTCTCTTCAATATGCCCTTTATAAATTATATAGGTGCACAATAGCATTCTTATATAGCAGTATTTAAAGCTTGTTGCCTGGTAGAATACAAATCAATGAATGTATAAATAATATGTATACTCTCAGAAATATTCCCATGCTTCTGGGCTGCAGCAATGCCAGCTCCTTCTTGTCATCCCTAATCCTTCCTGCATCACAGTGAGATGCTGATGGACAAAATATTGAGGAAGAAATGTAACAAAAAGTCCTTTACTGAGATTTTGTCATCAGCTTTTTACCCAGAAGTATTTGAATCTTCAGTGCTAGCCTGAATTAAATTTTCCAAGCAGGGATTCATAGACTGTAATGTTTGATAAGTGTTTTCTCCTTTAACCATCAATTTTATAATTCATTCCAGAAGCACCACACAGTGATTTGCACTCAACACAGTTAACTCACATCCTGAGAACTTGTTCAACCTTTAAAACTCTAAACTGCCCCAAGGCTAACTGTGACAAGCTCAAACATGCATATGTTATGTGGCAGGATAGCTAATGAAATCAGTTGTTTTTATCGTTAACTGCCCTCAAGTTGGCCCCAATTCATACAGACCCTGTGGATGAGACACCTCCAAGCCCCCCCCCCTTTCCCATTCCTACACTGCTCTGTTCAGATCCTGCAGATTCAGGCCTGTGATCTCCCTGATTGAGTCTATCCACTTAGCATGCAGCCATTCTCTCTTTCTGCTACCCTCCACCTTTCCTAGTATTATTGTCTTTTCCAAAGAGTTGTGACTCCTCAAGATGTGGCAAAAGTACAATATCCTCAATTTGTCACTTGCATTTTTCTACTACATAGAGATTGTTTCCATTTAGGAAAATAGGTACAGAACAATTATGAAATGAATGTGTTTTCTTCTGCCATGTAGTATTGAACAGCTGTCAGGTGTGATGGCTGCCCCACATGTAGTTGTGAGGAAAGGAAAGTTGTGCTGCTCTTAAAATAATGAGATATACATGATTTTCCTATGCAAATATAAAGGACAAAGAACAGCAGAAGACAAAATCAAGTAAACTTCAAAAGAAGATTCATGGTTTGACAAGGTTATGCCAGCATGTCTAACTTAGTATCTTTTGTCTTACTGTACTTGGTTTAACTATAACTCAGTTTGAGCTTCCTGTTTTGCTCAGACTTCAGATCAATGATATAATCTGGTCAGAGGCCAGTCCCTTTAGAAGACATGAGCTCATGTATGGTGAGGCATCTTTATGATGATATGGATCCCTTAGACTGGCCATTTAGGGCAGTGGTGTTCTTGAAGGTGAGGGGAAAAGTCCTCGGTGCGATTCATTTGGATTGCACACAGAAAGGTCTTGGGAGCATGGTTGGTAAATTTCAAGAAGGCCTGGTTTCTGTGTTAGTGAGGCAATAAATCTGGAGCTCTCTGAAGTGTGAACCATATTTCACCATCTTGAATATATATTTTGAACAGACTAAAACCAGGAGCAGATTCACCATCCTACTGACATGGAGGCTGTATTTAATAATGTGTTCACCAAAAAAAGTTGGGGCAAGTTCGCAACATCTCAAGTATGTATTTCTTAAAATCACACACAAAGACTTATAGACTTGTTTCACATTTGCTTTCCTTCAGTCCTTCACTTCTTTCTTATTTCTCCCTAACCTGTCAAATATAATTAGTAGTTGCTGAATGAATTGATCAGCTAATTCCCTTCTCACTCCTGGATGCATTTAATCCATTAGTTGATGATTTGTAGAAGCTTGGGCTCCCCTCCCCACCAAAACACTTCCTTGCTTGCATTATATCAATAATTATATTTACTAAATCACCATCATTTCCTGATTGCCCACCTCACTTTATTTTTCCCTGTAGAGGCTGCATGGTATTTTTAACAAGCAGTTTTGCTTCTCAGTTGTTTAAAAATCATCTTGAATGTCACCTCTCTTTCATTTGTTAATGGGCATACCTACTACCTAGTGATTTTCTCCTCCTTGATAAAAGCTCCTTAGAGAACATTAACTTGTTCTGATATTTTTGTATTGTTATCTATTCCTTCTAATAAAATTGGTTTGGAAACTTCTTTTAAAAATCTGTATCACCCTGATTGCCTTTATCTTTGCTTTCTATCTCTCAGAAGCTTCTCAGTGTAATAAATGTGAGGTAGCCCACAGGTTCAAAAGTTACTTTTGAAAAGTAATTAAATACAGCACCTAATATTTAGTTACCACCATAGTTACAAGTTTTAAGAATTCAAAGGCATAGTTATGTTAGTCTGGCAAATCAGTGTGCAAAAGAATCTTGTAGCACCTTTGAGACTAACTGAAAGAAAGAAGCTGGTAGCATGAGCTTTGCATCTAGACTTGCCTCTAAGGAAGGAGACTCAAATCTAAAAAAGTTTGTGCTACATGCTTCTTTCTTTCAGTTAGTCTCAAAAGTGCTACAAGATTTTAAGAAATTATTCTTTACTTCCACAGAAAGCTCTGTAACATCTTAAAGACTATCATGTTTTGTTTGGTATAAACTTGTGTGTCTTCAACATACTGCATCAGGTGTAAGTTGACTCATCTCAGACTTTTATCTGATAAAGTGCACTGGAGTGTACAAAAGCTTAAGCCAAATAAAATGTATGACACTGCAAGACTCTGTTGTTTTGTGCTGCAGTGAACTGACATGGCCACCCTGTCATGAAATCCTTTACTTACCCTTTCCAAAAATAACAAAATAGTTTATTTTTAATAATGTCTTTTAAATTCTTATTGCTACAAACACCTCCCACCTTGTCATTATCTCAACATCTACAATAAGGCATGAGGAAGTAGCGTACGTCACAGCACATGGTTTATCTCTTGAACTATGTAATATTTTTCTAAATCACCAACCAGCGATAATAAAAGAAATAAAAAGGTTACAGCTACATCGCAAGAAGAATGGAGTTACCCCAAGTACTGTTGTGTTTATTTATTTATTTATTTATTTAACATTTCTAAACTGTTCTTCATCTGTATTGATACATGACAATGTACAAAAAGAATGAAAAGAATTAAAGAATTAAAAGTAAAATAAGTAAAACAAAACTCCAAATATATCAAAGAACAAGCAGTAAAAGAGTCCATTAATCTTAAAATCCTTTTGCTAGTATAATGCAATGTGCAAATGACATTATTGCAGGTATACCTAAGTAAAAGGAGTAGATGTGGTCCTGGACAGTAGTTCTTTAAGAAAAAATTGGTACCAAAGGTAAAAATAACATGAAAAGAATAGAGACAAAACAAGAGAGAGAGCAATTCAACATGTTTCAACAAACTTTTTGTCCAAAACTATAGATATGTGAAATAAAACAACCAGGTCAGGTAAGCCTTGTGCAAGTACATAAAAAACATTTTGAACTTTCTAGAGACAACTTGAGAACTTCTTTCAACATGCATCCAGAGATTACCTTTCTTTTACTAGTCTCTATTTTTTTATGATTTCCATTTTGGTGGCTGAACTTATAGCTCTGATTCTTTGACATGCTAGGAGCTGCTGAGGGAAATATATCTACTTTCCTCTTTTCTCTCTGTTTTGTTCTCCATACATGGCCAGTAAGGGATTCTGGAGGCAGGTGCTGTTCACCTTGTCTGTTGTAGGCAGGTAGACGGCTACAGTAGGATCAGTTGGAGTAGAATCCTAGTCTTTC
Organism: Phrynosoma platyrhinos; assembly: GCA_020142125.1. Taxonomy (NCBI): domain Eukaryota; kingdom Metazoa; phylum Chordata; class Lepidosauria; order Squamata; family Phrynosomatidae; genus Phrynosoma; species Phrynosoma platyrhinos. The sequence goes on along the minus strand of JAIPUX010001232.1, from coordinate 140,113,382 downwards.
CCAGATCAAGTTTTATTCTGGTATTTATTGCAGATACTCTGCTGTAATGCAACACTGAAACTGTGTTTTTCAAGATATTTTTCACCATCTTCCTAATGATGATAATGGTAAAACAAAAACCAAAAATTCTTCCTGTTAGACAGAGGGCTAGTAGGAAAAGCAGGACTGTAATTGTTCACAGAGGTATGTCTGTATTGGGGGAAAATAATTATTACAAGAAATTATTTGCTTGTAATTAATTACTTAATTCTCCAACCCCTCTGTTGGTATTTTGGGCAAGAGCAACCTAAAAGGTAGGATTTTGTTAATTTATCAGATATTTTTGTGCATCCATATCCTACAAATAGCATACTATGATGGTTTTCATCAAGTGCTGAATATTTTCACCAAAGACTTCCCCTGCACACACCTAGAGCACATTTTTCATTTCTACAAAACTGGGTGCTTCTGGGGAAATCAGGAGCCCTCTAGGTTCACCCCATGTCCGTCCAGATTGCTTAGTGGTTGAGTATATGCCTTGCATGAAGAAGTTCCTGGATTTAACCCTAAAATCTCTGAGTGGGGCTGGGAAGGATTCTTGAAAAGCAGACTTCAAGAGCTGCTGCTAGTGTAAATTTTACTGATGGACCAAGATAAAGGAAATGTCTGGTGTTTTTTTCTAGAGTCTTGTTAGAATTTGTGAGTAGTATGAACAAATGTCCTCAGGGAGGATGTCCTTCTCTGGGAGAAGTTCCTTCAACCGATAAAAAACAGATTGATGATGACCTCCCAGAGGACATTTTCTGCTACTGCTCCCAGACTCTGGAATGCCTTGCTGGAAGAGATCCATCAGATAACCAACCTAGATGGCTTTAAAAAAGCCGTCAAGGCGGATCTCTTTTGGCAGGCCTACCCAGAATAAAACCACCTTTCAATTTGGTCTCTCCCCGTCAGACATTCTTCTTTTTTTTTCTTTCCTTATTTTTGCTCTGCCCCAGAGCACCTACTGTTTTAATTGTTGTCATTTGCTTATCGTTTTTAAATTTGCTTATTGTTTAAATTAGGTTTTAACTGAGACTTGTATTTAATGTATTTTTAATGGGGGTTATCTGTTTGTTTACATTACTTAGTTGTAATGTTGGGTTTTTGTATTTGTTTTTATTTGTAAGCCACCTTGATTGCTACGACAAAAGGCGTATAAATAAATTATTATTATTATTATTATTATTATTATTATTATTATTATTATTATTATTTGTTAATTTGAAAATAGCTTAAGAGAAGAATGGATTCACATGATGTGTTGGATCATTTAAACGCTAGAACATGATTAGCTGATTCTTTTCAATTTGCAGAAATTTAAATCCAAATGTTTAACTAGATTATGAATTAGATTAATGATTGGTAACTGCACAGAGACATAGTAATAAATATATGATCAGTCTAGCATATTGAACTGAGTCTTTTGACCCTGTCTAATTTCAAAGTCTTGTTCACCCATAAAATTCACCACAGCGGGAATTTCACTTAAGTCCCATAGAACTCACTTGGGTTTACTTCTAAGTAGAGATGTAGGAAATTGTACTGTAAATCACAATGGGGCAGTCTCTTTAATAATCTACTTCAAAGCATTGTAATGAAAAGATAGAAAAAACCCATGTAAAACCCTCGTTGAAGAAAAGACAATGAAAAATGTGAATGAGATTTTTTTCCCGGAACTAAATCCAGCATTTAATCATTTTCATAGAATCATCAAGTTGGAAGAGACCACAAGGGCCATTCATTCCAACCCCCTGCCATGCAGAAACTCTCAATCAAAGAATCCCCAACAGATGGCTATCCAGCCTCTGTTTAAAAACCTCCAAAGAAGGAGACTCCACCACTCTTCAACGGAGTGTCTTCCACTGTCAAACAACTCTTACTGCAGGAAGTTCCTCCTAATGTTGAGGTGGAATCTCTTTTCCTGTAGCTTGCATCCATTGTTTTCAGAATATCAGGTAGCTAACAAGAAGTATCATTTACTGATTAGAATATTCTCAGTTCAGGACTTACTCCATGCAGAACTGACACATGGTTATTTTGAAGAAGAAAAAAGATAATTGTCTGTGTAGAAAATATTTGTATGTAGAATTATTTCCTGCACAGAGAAAACTGTTTCCTGCATAGAAAATACTGTAATTAGGGGTTTACAGTGTGCAAAATTTGCACTTGGATGATTCGTATAGAAAACAGTATTTTCTGTACAGGAAACCTCAATTTTTGTGCAGATAATAATATTTATTTGCAGGGATAGTATTTTACAGACGTACACAAAAACACTATTTCCTCTGCAGAAAATGCTATTTTCTCTGCAAAACAGCCACATGCAAATTTTAAACAAAATGCATCCTGAATTGTGATCTGCATGGTTTTTGAAGACTTTTGTGCAGCAAGAAGAACAATGCTAAAATTACTTAATTACTTTCTTTGGGAGGAAAACTTAGTGAAGAATTATATCATACATTACATTCCCAGTAATTGAAATGGGTTGATGGTGCCTTTCAGATGTTTCATGTACAGTCATCATTTCAACAAAGCTGGAAGCTAAATTCATGTGGTGTCCAAGACATATATATCTACTCTACAGCTTAGCCTAGGATTCTTGAAAAAAACTGTTTAATGTCATATTCCCCTGTATAAATAAATTTGCACTTGCTTTCTTTCTGTCTAAAGAGATACAGATGTCAAAGGATATGCAAGGTTACTCGTGGGGATGTAGTACAAAATGGCATACTTTGGCCATGATGGCTTAACCCAGGGGTAGGCAACCTTTCCCCTTTAAGGGCCGAGGGACTCCAGCTCCCAGAATCCCAGGAGATATTGGCCAACATGGGACTATTGGCCAACATGGCTGAGGCTTCTGGGAGCTGAAGTCCCTCGGCCCTTAAAGGGGAAAGGTTGCCTACCCCTGGCTTAACCAGTGATACCATATATGCAGCTGGAACAAGTTTTATAATTATCTGACAAACTATGTCCACTCAGCCTGTATACTGACAGTGCAAATCTGCTTCAACTTCGAAGCAACCTAAGAAATAGCATGCTTCAATCCTTTTAATTTCTATTCCTCTTTCTCTTACTAAGTGGCCTATAAGAAACACTATTCCCTTTGAGACCAAACCAAGAAGAGCAAGACATACTTTTCCAACAAAATTAAATCTTCAAGGGAAATTGCTATAATTAAACACTGTCTACAGCTCATGCATTTTTTTAATGTCCCTATATTAATTTGGAATACTCATTTACTCTGAAAAATATGCACATTGGTATTTGCAGGCCATTGAGAACTCAGATTTCAGATTCATTGCTTATTCATGTAGGAAAAAACCAAACTTTGAGCATTTCTTGCTTTTCCTCCTGTTGATGAAGATAGTAATTTTGTGTGAATGCTGGGCTGGGGAAGGGGCATTAAGAGTCCTGCAGCTTTTCAAAATGCTATCCAGAGGAGGCATTAATGCTGTGGCCCATATCCAGAAAAATGTCATCATATTTAGGGTCTGTTGAAATTAATGGCCCAAGATCCTTGCAGCCAATTTAAATCCCATTGATTTCAGTGGAACTCAGCATGACTAATTGTCTTAGATTGTGAACTGTCATCTTCCAGCACTTCAAAAGCAAGTGAGGGATATGATTAGCTTAAATTTTCTATGTTTTTTATATTCAAAAACAATAGTCTGAGCAGTTCCAATGTTCATAGTGGATACAGTGTTTACCCAAGTGTGGCTCCATTTGGTTGGAATCAGAAGAGGTTTTTTGGTAGAGCTATTGTATCTAAATTATTTTTTCTCAGTGATATCCTGGGCCACTTCTGTGGCATTTTCTATCATTTAGCACTAGTTCATTTGACAAAGTTTTGTTTCTTCTAAATTGTAGTGTGTTTATTAGCAAAGGCACTTCAAAATTAAGAAACAAATGGATCAAACTTTGTATTTTATCTTCCCTGCATTATTTCCTGTCTTCCATTTTTCCTCCTTCCCTTACCTTTCTTTAGTTTTTCCTTGAGTCTCTGTCTTCCCAAGTGATAGTTGGCTATCTCAAATTCAAGACAAGCTGTCTCTGCTGACAAACACAAATGTCAGTCATGCTGCTTACCAGAAGAGAAAAGACAATTGGTCTCTACAGCACACATCTGAGGGCTCCATTCTTTTTCAGGGGTTAGGAATGAATCTGTCTGCTTTCCAACTTTCTTAGGCTATTTGATTTACATTTACTATGTGTGACCTTAGCGGAATGACAGGCAAAGCAGGAGAGGATGAGGTATTCCATTGTTTAGGCACCCTTAAATTGTAGTGTGTATATGCGATTCCATGCCCAATCATAAAGTTTTAAGAAACCTCAATATATCATACCTTTCTCCCATCCAGCAACACTTCAGTTAATTATGTTTTCCTCCTTCTAACAGAATCAAAGTCTCTTTGTTTCAACTGGGCTTTTAGCTCTTTTCTAGTTAAATTCTGGAGTTCAGCTCTCTTAACCTCCATTTCTATTCTGTTGCCCTTTGTAACCAAATGAAATTGGCAACAACAATGAAATTGGTTTGAATATTATATCTTTTGTATCCTTTAGCATTAAATGGAATCCTAGATTGTTCAGAGCTGTGCTTCATGTATCTTCATGATGCTCACCAATGATTTATCCTGACCTTTGAACAAGAAGCCCAAAGGAGACAACAGAGCAAGGCAGCAAGGAATGATCTGTGTGAGCAACTTGCTCTCATGAAAGTTAAGACTTCATTAAGTCAAGGCTAGACAAGCTCTGTCTCTTTCTTGTTGACCGAAAGGGCCACCCTCTGACCTCACCCTAGGACTCCTAATGGATTCTTTGTGAGGGGCTCAACTACATAGGAGCCTTGGTGATCCAATTTGCCTGGTCATTTCAGACCTCCAGCCTAATCGAGGGGGGGGGGTTGATCCCCATTGCCATCCCCTTAAGCGCACACTTATTAAAGAGCCCTCAGTTTGATAGGTCCAGACTCTGTTTCAGAGATTATCAAGTTGTTGGTAAGTTTTCAACATCCAAATGCTGGAATCCAGGATGGGGTTCCTGATAACCAGTTTATTGTAGCAAAAAGGATATGTATTGATATTCTTTCTCATTTTCTCCCAGACCTAGGTCTTGGAGGGAACATGTAGTATATACAAACAATGCCTGAGACAGACTGAGTTTAAACATGGATATATGTCACTTGATTCTTCTAAACTTAAGTACACACACCTCCCTCATTTCTTTCTACTTCACTACTATTTTCATCATGGTAGCATAATGTAGCATGGTGGCATAAGTGAGAAGGGTCTGCAAACCTGAGTAGTATTGCAATACTTTGATTCTTAACAATGTTATGAAACTATTTATTACTCCCAATAGGTGTCAAGAAGGTATGTAACTAGTCAACTTATGTGATTAACAATTGTTGGGAGGCTGTATTTTCTGAGTTCTTTCAGCTTCTTGAAAGAAAAACCAAAAAGAGACAAAAGAGATATGCCTTGTTTTCCTGGATTTATAGACACTATGCCTTTATCTACTGCTAATATAACAAAACTATTAAATGGCATGTAAACTTCAGTACATTTGACTCACCGTATGTCTCTGTATCTTCATGTCAGATGCAGCCATCTCCATGTGTATTGGATGCTAAATATCCAAAATTTAGATCTGGAATGACATGCAAAAAGTCCATTTCCCCCTTTCATTGCATAGTTTGTAGTAACTATAAAGGAACAACTAGTTATTTCTAATAAGCTTCTTTTCCCCAATAACTACTAGTATATTACATTATTGACTAATATCTTTTCAAAAGCAATGCCCAGGTTCTGGTTCATAATGAGGGTGCATATGGTCAAGTTTCTATGAGTAGACAGCAGTCGTGTGCAATAACTGCAAGTGGTCACAAGCCTGCTGATTATTTGCCTTCAAATGATCACATAGTTCATTAGTTCTGTGCAGGGTGCTTTAACATGATACATTTCATTGGCTTTGATTTGTTTGGGGGGCTTTTTTCTGATATTAAAGTTCTTGGAAGGAATTAGAATGCTAATTGTATTTTCCTTAGTGCTGCACTTAATGTTTATTCATTTAAATTAGGGGGCTGAAAATAATAGACTTTTTCAGGGTGCTAAAATATTTCCTGGAAAAAGCATAATGTTCACTACTGGTAGTCAATCCCTTTGCTGCTGGTTCAGTACCATTTTAATTTTTGAATCACTGTCCTTTTTCCCTCTTGAGTAATAACATTAGTAATCACAGCTAATCAAAAGCCACATAGTAAAAACAAGAGTATTGTGGTGCCAGGGTGCCAGGCAGACTTCACTATATGATTACATCACAGAGGGAAGAAAAAACCAATTGAGATTGAAGCCAACCTTTCTTGCATCACTCATATGAGCAGTCACAGCCAATCACAACTTCAAAATGAGAGGGAAAATGTTAAACTTTTATTTTTAAATACCTCCCTCTGTTCACTATAGCTTTAATTTTCCTTGCTTCTCATAATAGATTTCTGAAGAAAACCCTTATATAAATTTAAAAGGGGGCTGATTCTGTCCCTCTCCTATGGTCCTCATTCTAATTTGATTCCTTTCAGCATTTCTGAGCATATATAGAATTTCAAGTCAAAATGTGTAATATGTGTTAGTTTTAATGCTATGGTGACATCTTTATCATTGCAGATTGTGCATGTTTTCTTGACATCACATTGTATCATAGTGGTTGAAATAGGGAGTATAAAGAGAAATACAAGTGAACAAATGAATAAATATTAGAAGTCTTGGTAATATTGAAATGTGGTGGAAAAACATTAACTGAATTGTTCAGTGAAATTATAGTAAGTTATTTGATATTAATGGTAAATGTAATTGGCAATGGCAAACCAAAAATGCTGGCTTATTAAACACATGATATGTACTCCACATGTTCATTTTTGCTTTGCTCCTCCCTTTGCTTAAGCAAGTAAACAAATTTTCACAGTACCCAAAAATAATATTAAACTAGAACTGAGGGGCTATGGCTTCCCATAGTTGGCAAACATAGTCATTGGAACAATAGTGCATGTTCATTAATGTTCATTAGGTCCCATACTGGGAGATAGGAGTGATATATTAATTAATAAAAATAAATTAATGTGCTACTAAAAAAGCCCAGAATACTTCTCTGGGAAACTTGCACTAAATTTGCTTAAAATTTCTGATTCCTATTTCACATTGACAAAACTGCAAATTTCAACCTGAATTAAGCTTTTAATAAATTTCAACAATATATCCCTCCAGATATGGGATGCATTCATACAGAGAGTTGTCATCTTACAGCCCTTCAAGCATGGCACTAGCTTGTGTGAAGGAGAACTCAAGGCCACTGGAGTCACTACTTGCTAACTTGAGAATTATTCTGTCACCTTTTTCTGCATGAAACAAAAAGATGTATATCACCAGAACAGTGTGAGAGTGTTCTCAAGAGCTGTTTTTTTTAACAGAGGGAGCATTCTTGATGAAAACAGTCGTCAGGGTTCCATTTGGATGGTCTGCATATGATGCACTATGGGAACTCCCAACAAAGTTTTGAATCAAAGCCATGGTGTCATATATACCATTGAACCAAAGTAGAATATTTGTTTTTTAAAATAAGGTAAACCAGGACAGCCAACATAGTGTAGTGGTTTGAGCGTTGGACTATGATTCATGAGACCAGAGCTCGATTTCTCACTTGGCCACGAAACCCTCTGGTGGCCTTGGGCAAGCCACTGCTCGCAGGCTCAGGAGAAGGCAATGACAAACCCCCTCTGAACAAATCTTGCCAAGAAAACCCACAATGGCCTTAGGGTTGCCAGAAATTGGAAATAACTTTGAGGCACACAACAACAACAACAACAACAACAACAAACCAGATAAGTAATAAATCTTCAAAAGGAAAAGATTAACTTAGCTGGATTGCTTGGACTCCTACTAACTGGCCTAAAGTATCCCTCCCTTCCTCCCCACTTCCTGCATTATCACACTAGAACTGTAGAGTGTTTCTGACATTGGCAGAGGCAGAGGAATTGTAGGCGAAAATTCCTCAATAGGAAGGACATCTCTTAAATCTAGTCTGTTGGATAGTGTTTGTGCTAGGCCAGGATAATTCTTCATCAAATCCTTACTCAGCTACAAAGATCAACAGGTCACAATCTTTCAACTTAACTCCCTTTACAGAGTTGTTGTGAGGACAATGGGAGTGCTGAGAAAGAGTGGAATACAAATAAACTTCTTATCTCTCCTTTTTCCAGATACAGCTTTCTGCATTGTGAAGTTAGATATTATGCTGTTAATATGTATCAACTTAATTCTACTTGTATATTTCTAATAAACAATTCATTATATATGACAAAAGGAAGGCCTGTGAGTCAAAAATAGCATAACACTCTAAAATGTGTGTTCCTTATAAGTTTGAAAGTTGCAAGTCAGGATTTCACGTATGGAGTCTTGATTAGAAACAGGACTTTTGGTCAACAAATGTTGATTGTAACTGGTAAAATTTTACTGCAAGATGCCATGGTGCTATGCTTTCTGTATTTTTCATTATTCATAAACTTGGCTCCTAAATTATAAAACACCTGTTCACCACTCCAACAAATCAGGATGTAGAAAATGTTAGTGGAACAGAAGAATCAACAATGCACTATTGTTTGTTTAGTTTGCTTCTCAGCTTGAAGGACCATGTGTTTTGTTATTTTATTAATTAACAATACCAAGCTGTGCGAATAACTTGTTATTTTTATTTCTAAATATGTAAAGGTTATTTGTTTCAGCTTCATTTCCCATTTTCTAAAAATATGTTTTTAATGTGCTGATTCCAAATTCTGAAAGCTCTAATTTGTTCCATTTCAACTTGCCTCCATTGATTATCCTAATAATATTTAGGGGTTGTGCTTTCTGGATCTATGAATGCAAAAGAGCCTCAATTACATCTAATAAAATGTTTTTATTAGTAACTTTTATTCTTTTGACATCATGAATAAATCATTTATCTTACCATCATATGAAAATGAGGCAAGTTCTAAAACATGGGCTTTCTTTGTCATAAACACAATGAAATTTAAAGGTTTGCATATTCCACATAACTCAATCTAATACAGCTTGCCATATATCCTATTTTGTTGCAATGGATTAGTTGTGCCTGCAAATATGAATTATTGTGTTACTCTTGCAAGATTACAATCCTAGTTTTGCAGGTATAAGTTCTGATACCTCAGAGAAACCTCCCACAGATCCCCATGTGTTTGAATAGTGTGTGACATTTGCCCTTCACATGTGATTTCAGTACTTTTATGGGTCACTTCTGTGCATTAAAGTATTCAAACTTTGCATCATGTGGCTTTTTAAATCCACCATCCAATGTATCAAATGTAATCAGGATGTAATCAGATGAGAAATGGCAAAGCATGTGGTGAGTATCCTATTTATGCCTGGAGTGCAAAATGGCTATTCTGACACCGTTTTACCTGTAATTATGGTAATTATTGATACACATAACAATATAATGTTAAAACATTGTGGCTCTGAATCTGACTGCTACTTATTTTAAAATGAAGCATATTAAAGGTTTGAGACAGCAAATTTTATTAGGACTATTTATCTTTTACTACTAAATTTGAATGAATGACTGTGTCTCCTGTGTTTAACTACATGAAACTATATTAGAAAAATAATAATTCTATCCAGTGCAAAATATGAATCCTGATTTGATTTTATTGTAGGGGGTGGGTGGGATTGTGGGATATGAAAAGTATATTTTAATGTTGTAAGCCGTCCTGGTTGCGTTATGCAGAGGAGCAGGATAAAAATAAATTATTATTATTATTATTATTATTATTATTATTATTATTATTATTATTATTATTATTATTATTTCCCTTTTCCCACAACTTTCCACAGTGAGGAACTGTGATTCTCTGATCTCCTTGTCCCACTCACACTGAATTCATTCAGGCTTTGAGGTCATTCACTGACATATAGGTTTTAAAAAATGGAAAAAATACATATATTAAAAAACAAATCTCAAGCAAAATTTTTTTTTCTTGTTCACCAGAAGGGTGCTCTTTTACCAGAAAAATTCTCCTGGGCTCCACAGGGCAGCTTTTGATGACTAACATGCTGATAGGATTTTCAGTTATAAAAATTGATCCTCAAAAAGCCTAGTTATTTTGTGGGTTGCTTATGTGTTTCTCCCCCATTAGTTCAGCACTCTGGGCAGAAGCATATGTTAACACTCACCACAGGAATAGTCTTATAAAGAGCCAACTGTGGTGAGTCCTTCCTGGCCTCATCAGAACATATGTAACTGCTTGCTGCATGGATTTCTGCCATCATTTCATGAGGCTCCACTTCCCCTGGCTATTGTCTAGATTGAGAGCCCTTTTTAATAGGAATGATGCCATATTACCTGACTAAATATGGTCTTTAGCTGATATGAATGGGATGTTTCACGTTTCTACATTTAGCTAAGTTATTGATAAAAAATGCTGCCAAATGCAGACTGCTTTTCCTTTATGCATTGCTCTCAAAAGAAAAATAAATCTGTTCTCTCAAAACTGAAGAGCTAGGAAATATATTTATTAAAAATCCAGGGTCTCAGTAGTAAAGTGGAAAAAGCTATCTTTTTTTTTATAGAAATCCTTGGACAGAAAATGCATCTATCTGCTACGGTAATCTGTTACTATTGCCAGTATTAGTATCATGTACCTAATGGCCACAACTGCTTTTAACATGAATGCTGTTCTACATGTACATTTGCATTTTTAAAAACTACTTAGCCCTTTGGATAAGTCAGTATCCCAGGATTAATCATTTTGGATTTAGTAGAGTAAACACTTTTTAGTGCAATTTGAATATGCAATAAGAATAGTACTATGTGCTGTTTATGGCATGCTTTCTTAGGTATATTAATCAATAAAAGCTCTAGCTAGCATCACATTGTTAGCTAAAAGCGTCCAGATGTTATTGCTGGTAACCTTGTATAGTCTTCCTTCATTCGGGACACAGAATATTATCCTTGATTTTTTAAAAAAAAAAAAGTCCAAAGCAGGGGTAGGCAACCTTTCCCCTTTAAGGGCCGAGGGACTTCAGCTCCCAGAAGCCTCAGGCATGTTGGCCAATAGCCCCATGTTGGCCAATAGCTCCTGGGATTCTGGGAGATGAAGTCCCTCGGCCCTTAAAGGGGAAAGGTTGCCTACCCCTGGTCTAAAGCATGGTGAGAAACCAGTGGTATATTTCCATTGGATCCCACTATTTCCACCAGAAGCAGGCATTCCTTTCCGTATAGCACTTTTCTGTGCAACCTAGAAGTATGCTCTGGAATTCTGGGAAACCATAACTTTCTATGGAGGTTATAGTGTGGGATTCCATAAGCAGTTGGTCCTTTACAGGCTTACCATCCATGGATTGCAGCATCCATGGATGGCCCTGCATTGTTCTTCCCAGTGGTGGCATGTGCATGCGGCTGTGCCAAGATGGCCTCACACGCATTACGCCATCATTAGCAACAACAGGACTTGAGGTCCCATGGATTTTGCTATCTGAGGGGGTGTTCTGGAATGGCATGGAACTGCAGTAGATACGAAGAGCTGACTGTACAGCTGTAGCTGGAATGGGTGGGGAGTCCCAATTCTGCTTCTATTGGATGAAGAAATATACCATTCCATCAATTTTCTATGAAATTGGTCCACAATTTCATAGTTATATATTATACTTTAGTTGGCTTCTTCTTCTGAGTCCTACCACAGATATATTGCACCATAGTTCTCTCTCCTTTCAATGGTCTGGCTAGGTTAACCTCATAATACTTAATGGGCCAGTGGAAGATAGATTGGAATCCACTGTAGATACCTAAGTAATTTGTAGTGGTTGAGCAAGACTTTCTCACTCCCATTGCTTTAACTATAACAACAATGATTGACTTTCCCCCTCCTAAATTTGTCTGCTGATTATTTTTTTAAAAAAAGACTTGAGTAGACTGGACTAGATTTTTCTGAGAAGGGATATTTGTGCAAGCACTAAATCTGGTATTGAAAACAAATTCCTGGTCTGAGGATGCACTCAAAGACACCATGTTCTTCAATTCTAAATCTGCCTTTTTAAGCCACTGTTTTACTTTGTCTTCCAATAGTAGATCTCAGGCCTATAGGGAGGAACAAAGTAGATTCCACATGCCTAAGGTCTGTCTAGTCCTGTTGTACCAGAATGAGTTAAAATGGCATGCTCTCTGAGTCATCTCTATTATTGTTCTGATTGTTCACAAAATCTGGTTTTTCCTGTGTGTGGCTGGTGCTCTGGGGCAGCTTTGATGTGGAGCTGGGCCAAGAGGAGTTTTGGTGGACAGGACTGGTTGGATTCATCAAGCCATGTGTTACCATATTTTCCTACTTCATTGTATGTTCAGCTATGAGATCAGCATTGAGGGACTAGATTGGGCTACTTGTACCTCTTTCTTTTCCCCACCCAAGTGTCATGTTTGTTTTTACTCTTTTTACTTTGTTCCCACTCCAGTCCTCCCCATCCATCAGCATGAGGTCATCTTTGTTTTTACTTCAGTGAATGGAGCACACATATTCCTTCTCCCTCCATCATTCACTTTGCTCAGACAGAAATCTCAAAAATTCCTCCTGCACAACCCATCCATCATTCACTCATTCACTCATGCAGAGTATGTATTTATGAGGTGGATGGGGAGGAGCAAGGGTGTGAGATCTCTGTACAAGCAAACAAATTAATGTGGTGGTGGGGGAGAATAAATATGGGCACTCCATTTACTGATGTAAAAGCAAAGATGATGCAATGCTGATAGGATGTGGAAGGACTGGAGTGGGGGAAGAGTAAAACATGTAAAAACAAATGTGAGACTTGGATGGGAGAGAAGAAAGGAGACTGGGTAGCCTGATCTAACCCTTCACTGCTGTTCTCTTGGCTGAACACTTCCATAAATAAGAGAAATAAAATACAGGGTTTTCTTTCTCTTTCTTTCTTTCTTTCTTTCTTTCTTTCTTTCTTTCTTTCTTGTGTATGTGTGTGTTTGCATTTAAAATTCCCTCACTCAGGCCAAAAACAGATAGGCAGATGTGGGTGGCTTCTGGCAGTTCTGGCAGTGTGTCATTTATACAATGTATGCCTCTGGAGCACTCAGAAGCCACACTGGGGCTGCCTAAGGCAGCCCAAAACCAACCCCCAAAGGAGAGGATCTTTTCCACTCCTTTCCATGGTCCATTTGGGACCACAGCAGGAGGTGCACTCAGGGCTGTGGCATGTGTTTTCCATAGCCCTGGAGTGATCAGGCTGTAAGTGGCTTCTGATCACTCCAGAATGCCCATCTGTTTCGCCCCTCTGGGATGGTAAAGGAGAAAAGAGGATTGGATGGGGATGTGTCCAGTCTAGGTGGTCTAGATTTATAGGCATACAATAGCAGCTATTGGTTGATAAGTTGGTGCATGCTGGAACAGCAGAGGAAAATGAGTTTGCTAAGAAATTGGTTAGGCCAATGTCTGCCTGTTACTGCATAGCTTTAACAGGTTGCTGTGGGGTCTTGCTGACCAGGAAAATGTGACGTGAAGCAATTATTATTTTTTAATCAGTGTAGACAAGGCCTGGGACTTAGTGCCAAGATCCACCCATTGTATGAAGACAATTCTAGATGTCAAGTTCTGACTTGAGGGCAGAAAATAGTGGATGTTTATAGTAATCTAACTCTTACACTATAATATTTGCCACTGCATCTGCCCTTTATTCTGAAATTGCAAATCTGAAATCTTGTCACTGAATACAGTGGAAAGTAAAGTTGGCAAATTACATTTAACAAATATTTCTCCTCTAAAAAACCCAAAGTAGCATAGTCAAGAGGGGGAAAATGTTGGGTTCTGATATATTTTTTCCCCATCAGAAAAGTGTTTGATCCAGATTGCAGTTCCCATATTTCCACATTGCACTATGTTGGCAGTAAAGTAACCTCATTAAATATGGTTAAATAAAGATGCTGGCTTTAGTTAAGAACAGATTCTGGATTCTGTTTGCAGATCTCTGTAGCATTTATAGAAAAAAAGAAGTTGTAGACCCTTTCTGCCTTTCTTCTATCAATGTAGAACTCCTTTAAAACTACTAAAAGGATTTTGGTTTGGTGTGAGATAGAGGCCAGTCTTCTTTTCCTCTTCTAATCAGGAAACTAAATGATCTCACTTCAAAGGTGCTCTTTGAAGAATGCCTACTTGATTACTGAGTGTGAATGGGAGGGAAGCTAATAAAATATTTACACTGATAGGCCCAAGCTTTCAGATGCGTTATCTTAACTTTTTCAAAGGTTCAAGGTTATTAAGTCTGAAAAGGGTTTGGCTTTGCACCTCCTCTGCTCCTGTGAAGTATTTGCTACACATTTCCATGTAGATTAAAAACCAGATGACTTTATTATAGTCTATGACACAGGCCAGTGCTTTAAACAAGGCTGAGCTGGCTGACAATGGGCAGTTCAGTGCCTTAAAGCACAACTGGTATTTAGAGAGTGTTGCTGAGGCACCCACATTTCTTCATCTACTGCTTCCTTAAACCAAGAAGAATAGGTGGGCACATTGATCCCTTTCAGTGCTAATCTGATAAAACTATCTGAAGGCTAAAATTTAAACAGAGCCATATAGGAGGGTTTATATCAGAGGGATGAAAACTAAAATTAGATTGACTTCAAAAGACCAATAGAGTGGCTTTGAGAGGCCTTGTGAATAAATACTAACGTGGCTTCTTTCTTTAATTTATTACACACACACACATAATTTTTGAGGATCAGATCTGGCCCTAACTGAGATAGAGTGATCTCACTACCTCAGATGGAAGAAAGAGAAGAACAGTGCATTTGAAACTGTCCCCAGCTCACCTGCTACTCCCTGCCCTGACTAGCTGCTGCTGTCTTTGTTATGGGATTATATGTTTTAAGGGTAAGCAACCAAGCAGCTGTTTTTGGCTTCCACCATTTGTTCTCCCAATCTACCAACAGGCTCTTATCTTGTACCACCATCTATCACCTATCCCCAAGACAACCAGCAAGAGGGGGAGAGCCATGTCCTGCTTGAAAATGGAGAGGGAAAGACTGTGGTGTGGGAAGTGGTGATAGCTATGAAAAGAAAGGATAGTTCTTATTTCAGCATGGTGCAATGGGGATGATATGGCAGAGGTGGGAAATTATTTCTATCAGCATGTGGTGCTGGTTATGTCTTGTCCTACATAGCTATAAGGTTCAGAATCTCTGGTGGGAACAGGATGGGGATAGGGAATAGCAACCTGCTTCACCTTCCTTCCTTCAATCTATTCCTTCCATTACTTTCTATACCAGTGTTTCCCAAACTTTGATTCTCAGGTGTTTTGGACTTCAGAAGCCATAGCGAGCTTGTCCAAAAGTCAGGAATGCTGAGACCTGGGGTCCAATACATCTGGAGGACCAAAGTTTGTGAACCACTAATCTATACAAAAACAGAAAATGCATAGATTTGCTTTGGCAGTCTGCAGAACTTTATTTCCCAGCAGTCCTGTTGCTCCAATTGACTATGTGTGGCACATTGCCCTTGTGGAAATTTGATATCTGTTGTGTGCAAAAACAGGAACAGAAATAGACAATATGGCATTTTCCCTCAATGCCCAATGAATTACTTTTAATTTATAGGAAGATTCTTGAGAAGGAAAGGTGTTCTCCTTTTGCTCCTTTGAGTATGCTTCCAGCTGCCAGCAGTGTAATCCCAGTGGTTCTAGCACTGTGAACAGTGTGTTCCTTACTATCTATACGCCTCAGAGGCAAGCTAGCTGAGTGAGTCAAGCATCTCAGGCAACAGACTTTGGATTTTATGAAAAGGACACTGATTTTTACATCTGATGTTGTATTTTAGTTTTCAGAAAAGGGGAAAGGTTCCTTTGAGATTTTATGCCTCAAGGACCAAGACAGTTTGGCAGGCTGTGCATCTTGACACATAGATCATAAAAGACATTTTTTTCTGCTTTGCTTCAGCAGCAAAATGGGTTGGGCTAATCCTTGCTACAGTCAATGAATAAGACATATGCCACTATATTTAATAGACAGATCATACTACAGGTAAAATTTGGCTCCTACATTTTTCAGATGGTGAATATAATGGGAATTCAAATTTACATTGCAGTTCAGCTTGGAATTCAGGAACTGTGCAAACCTTGGACAGCTCCAAATGGAAATCTTTCTGAAGGCTTTCACATAAACTGGACTACTTGTTGCTTCACCAGCAATCTAGAGTTCATTGAGGTTTTTAATAGATTGCAGCTCAATTTAAACAGCTACAGAAAATGTGTCAAAGAAGCCTTGGCCACCATTGTTAACTTTTGGCAGTGTGGCATGTCTTGCATAGTTCTGTAGTCTTTGGGACCCAAGAACAATAGAAACACAGCCTCCTTAGCCTGTCAAGGTTTTGACTCTGTGGTTCTTCCATGCTCCAGTAAGAGAAATAGACTAAGAATGATTCCCATCCCTGCTTTTACTGTATGCATCCTTATTACCTGAGTAGAAGGAGTCTGATCCCAGTTGACAGGAGGTTATCCCCTAGAACTCCATCAAGAGCCATTTCATCTCTTTGCAGCTTTTGGAAAGGTGAGGTGGCAACATTCTCTTCACTAGATGAAATGGGGCCATCTGTGATTTGGCTCTTCCTCTCCCAGAACTGTCTATTGTTAGCAGCCATTTCACCTGGCTGTAACAGATGAAGATGTAAGATAGCAATGACTGTTTCACAAGCCTGGCTATGATCAATTGTCATTTAGCTTTTCCACAACCATCCATGGCTGTATTACTTTGTTATTCCATAACTTCATTGTGTAACAATTTAAAACAGTCAGTGGTTTCCTATGATTATTTTCTCTTCCCTTCTTCTGTCTTTCCTATCTTGACTCATGTCTGTTAAATTGTAAAATGCAAATCACCGTGGATGTTTCAGGCAAAAGCACTAAATAAAATTACAAGTTTATGATACAATATAAACAATAAAACATAACACAACACCCTAGTGAATTGCAGCAGCTGGTACAGACAGAACTCAAGACAGAAAAATTGTCATCACTGGTGAAGTTTTCCCTACCCAGGTCTACCTTTCCAGATTTCTTTCACTGTCTCTTTGGTATATCTACTGCCTGCTAGGACAG
Source organism: Phrynosoma platyrhinos (assembly GCA_020142125.1). Lineage (NCBI taxonomy): Eukaryota > Metazoa > Chordata > Lepidosauria > Squamata > Phrynosomatidae > Phrynosoma > Phrynosoma platyrhinos. The sequence continues at coordinate 140,096,214 of JAIPUX010001232.1, read as the reverse complement.
AACCCCCAAGTTTAGAAGTACAAAATCCTCTTTTATTCTCCTGCATATTTTGCTCCTGTTGTTGCTGTTATGGTGGTGGACCTTCAAGTCATTTCCAAATTACAGTGGCCCTAAGTTGAATTTATCATGGAATTTTCTTGGCAAGATTTGTTCAGCTGGATTTGCCATTGCCTTCTTCTGAGGGTGAGAGTGTATTACTTGTACAAGGTTACCCAGTGATTTTCCAAGAGTGGGGATTCCAATCCTGGTCTCCCAGAATCCTAGTTCAACACACAGACAACTACATCACACTGAATCTACTACAATTTTATTCCTACAGAAAACTTTCTTTTTCTTTATTGCAGGGGTTGGAATCATGAAGCCTTCCAGATGTGGTTGGACTGTAAGTCCCAGCTTTCTTCAATAGGGTGGCAGACACTTGCAATCCAACCACTTCTGGAGAGCTGTATGATTCCAACCCCTGCTTTAAAATATAATTTTAAAATAGATAGCTGCAAAGTTAATTATGCAGTTATAAAACCTCTGAGCATTTCCCGCTGAGACCTAACGTTGACAGTTGCCACTCATATATCCCTGTGAGCAGATTCTAACCATCATCCTCTTAAAAAGCAAGGAAGCTATTATTGCTAAATTAAAGTGAATGCTTATGTAGCATTTTGTATCTTCAAAGTGAGTCAGGGACATTAACATGCCTTGCCCTAAAGGGCTTGAGAGTTTGCTTTAGATTGCTACCTGTGTGGACAGAAATGGCATCATGCAGTTTCTTGTTACAGGTGTAAAGAGCAGTGATTAGTCTGCAGTGTAGAGAGGAGGAAATTAGCCACTCAGTCCTATTTACCAGTTCAACCCTTTCTTTAAATCCCCTCTCCTCTGTCCTCACACTCCTCTCATTCACTTTAACTTAACAATGACTAATGAGGCCAATTTGCTGCCAATTAGTTGCCCTAGGAAAGGACTGCTAATTGTAGCAGGCACAGTGTCAGCTCCAAAATGTTCAAGGTGTATCCACGCATGTGATGGCCAGAATGCCCCCTCCCTTTAATCTTCACGGGGGCTGATTAGTTTCTTTGTATTTGTTGCAAAATGTTGTTAATTAGGAGCCAGGGACAAGGAAATTACAACCCTCCGGGCTTAATTGGGGAACTCCCATGGAGCCTTTTTATGGCTATAAACTCCCCCTTTTTTCAAGTGGAAGTTTAATGGTTTACTCTTCACCTTTACAGTTGAAGACTAGGAAGTACTAGATTGTTCATTTTCCCTATTCAACGACTGGCAGTCTTGCAACCTCAAAAAGGAGGGCAAATAACCAAAACCCCAATTTGTAGTTTGGTTAGGGAATAGGGTGTGAATGATCAGGTTTGGGTTTGGGAGAAATTAATCTTAAAAAGTACGTTCTTTCATGACTCATGACTGAACTAAGTGTCAAATGACTCATTTGAAAACCATTGTGTTTGAGCTGATATGAAAGATCTCATTGTTATGTTTTCGTTTGCAGTGACTCATTCCCACAAGTAATTATTGTAGTTAATTATGATAAACATGTATGTGTGAACCAGTCCCATTTTATCTGGAAAAGAAAAACAGCAAAATGTTGCAACTAAAGGGTTCAGCTAATGGAATTGCCAAAGTCAATTCACAAAATGTGGACAAAACCAAGAACCTTCCCCTGCCCTATTTAGCCTCCTTTCTGACCAGACACAAGAAAAAGATGGTAGTGACAAAGGCAGAAGAGGAATAGAAGACAAATGAACTGGACAGAGGGAGGAGACTAATAATTTAAAGGAATAAGAGGGTGGAACCATCCAGAGCAGATAGCTAGCAACCATCCGTTAAGACTAGATGATTGAAATGTTTGTGGAAAAAGAAAGTAAGTAACACAGGTACCAATGTTTGGAGTACATTTACCTTTTAGTGTGGATCATCCATCTTTTGAGGCTGAAAGCATGTCACTTGCCCAAAGGTCACCCAGTGGTTTTCCATGGCCTAGCATGGATTTGAACCCTGCTCCCCAAAGTTATAGTCCAGAGCTCAAACCACTGCACCACGCTGGTGCTAGCAGTGTAAATGGGGGATGGCAATGGCAACTCCCCCCACCCCTAGAAACTTACCAACAAAGGCTGATAGATAGGTACCAGACTAGTGGCTTAGCACTGTGAGCTATTGGAAAGATGGAAGCTGTATAAGACTAAATGAAAGGAGCCCTGCTTGCTTTAAAATATGCAGTATGTCTTCCAGCCATCTGCCTCACTGCCCATACAGAATAGTAAACATAAACTAACATTCCCAAACCCTGCAGAATGTGCAGAACTAGCTAAACATGTGGGACAATTGGGCAGATACTAGGATTGGGGGGCACACATCTGTATGTTCATAAGAAAAGAGCTGATGGATATTATCTTGTCTATTATTTTATAATATTCAGAGGTTGAAATAAAAGGGAAAGTTGCTAATTCCCTGCCCTACCAGTCTTGGCATATAATCTAGCTGGTGAAGATATCATATAACTTTCTGCATACTGAATGCAGTTGTATTATTGGAAATTCCAGTAAATGAGTGAGACTTATTTACTTTAGTATATTTCTTCCATCCAAAGTGAATTCCCAAAGAATGGAGGAGATCCAGCAAGGAATAATGGTTAAAGCTGAGCCCACATAACAGATCTACCCAGGGAAATTTACTCCATTGTCCTGTTTATCATATGCAGTAGTTATTTTCTGGTTCTCCTCACTGATGAATTATGACCCTGAGTTTGGATGCCTTATAAAATTGTTAGTCCAAATGACTAGATTTACCCTTTTGCATGTTGCAGCCCTAATCCCAGATAGAAGTTAAGTTTCTGCATTTGGAAGAATGAGTGAATCATATGATCCTTGAGTGCCATTTAGTATATTGCTGGTAGTACACACACACAAAAGCTAGTTTTAAATTTCTGACAACAAACTATTACCACAACCATATTCTTTTATTTTAAGTGAAAGAACAAGCATCATCTTATTTTTCAAAAGAGTGCAATCTAGGCTGTTCCACACTAAATTAATATGGCATGTGGTAAGTGAAGAAGGGCATTCAGAAACATCCAATTGGATATGCACTGTAATAGAATTTTGACACAAATATGTCAAAATTAAGAATAAAAGAGGACAAAAATCAATATAAAATTTACATAGGTTAATGGATGAATGCAATATAGGAATAATGCCTATAATTCAAAGAGAAACCCAATACTTCTCACCATAGTGGATAATACTATAACTAGGTATGCCTGCTGCTGTGTGCCTGCTGCTCAGTCTACTGTCCAAATGAAAACTGCTTGGTAATTTCAAAGATCCCTTGCTTTCCCTTTATCTTTGGTTGAACTTGGATTCGTTAAAAGAAAATCTTCTTCAAACAGATGTTAGGAAGCCCAGCAAGTGTTATCTTCTGTAAAATAGCCCCCCCCCCTTTTATATCACAGCAGGGGGATGACTTCATGCATTAATCTTTGGTACAAGAACAGGCAATTTACAAGTGTTTGTTTATTTTAATTCAAAATGTTTGAGGGTATGATTCTCCCACTTCCATTCTCATTCTCCCTCCTTCTTTTTCCATATTTTTGGTCCTTTATTTGTTAGGACCTGGTTACTGTGACATATTTTTTGCATTTGTTGGCCTTATTCTGTTTTTATCTGCTTCTTCTTCATAGTAGCTGGGTCAGGGTCATTCTGGGTCATAGTAGCTGGGTCAGGGTCATAGTAGCTGGGTCATTCTCTTTTAAAATGGGTTTGGGATAGAGGTGATTTCTTCCATATTTGTGTCTGCTGTATTTGCAAGATTGAATAAGCAGCATATGCTTAAATCTGAATACAAAGGAACAACACCATGGTACAATGTTGCAAATTAAAAGTATGCTACTTTTAGTATCTGTTATTTCTTACTCATGGTGGGCCCTGAAAGTAAAAGCTTATTCATATCATGCAACCCTCTCCAGAAGGATACTGTTTTTCTTTATCTTTTTACTAAAATTCTGCTCTGAATTTTGAATATGCATAACTGAGATGTTTCCCCAGATGTATTCCAATGCTGGTTTGTTCACAACAGTCCACCAAACAAGTGAAACACGCTTTCTTAGAGAGTTTGCCAGTAGTAAGATTGCCATTTGGAGAGACTTCTACAAGCCTGTGGCACTCAGGGCATTTGGCTTGAACTACCAGAGAGCCGAGGACCAGGGAGGTGGAGAAATGGCAGTCCTGTTCAGTAGAGTCATAAGTTTCTACTAAATTCTTCAAGGAATTTGCATTTCCTACAAGAGATGCTGCACTGAGATTTTTGTGCCTCTTTGGTAGGCCTAACAAAAGTATTCCCACCATTTGGATTTCAAAGATCACTGGTGCTTGGCAGTGCTTCCACATTTTGGCTCAGTAATTTTACTTCCCCCCCTTCCTACCTTGACATTCACCACAGATTAGTATTTCCTTGGGTTTTTGCTTTTTAGGCTACCTTCTGGCTTGTCCCACATCCTTCAGCCAGCCTATTTCTTTAGTGCTTGACTCTAGAAAAATTTAGCAAGCACTGCTCTAGAACAAATAGCATCTGGGAGGTTTCTTCTAACTAGCAAAGTACCAAATGGATTGGAGCATCTAAGATGTTACTGGTGAAGATGAGTCAATACTTGTGGTTATTTAAGGCTGCATGGTGAATCAAAGCCATTTAATTTTCTCTGAGCTCCTGAGCTGAATCCCTACCCAGTGCTCTGGAAGCTGACTCATGGCTCTGGCAAAAGGGAAAGAACCAAGCAAATATTATATACATTTTCTTTACTCAGCTGTACTTTTGCAACTAAATATAGCACTGGCACGGTGCACTGCATTGGTTTGCACATGGTTCATATTTCCAGGATTATTTACAGAATCACAAGGACTCTTTGAAGTGAAAGCTCAAATTCTCAAGCAAAAATATGCATCATAAGGAGAATTTCACAGCAGATTCAGCTTCCTGTCATGCTGAAAAAGACACCACAGTATATTTTCAAATAGAAGCTGTGTGTTATAGAGAGGGATTATTAAGTCCCTCAGAGCAAATGTACCTCCCATTCATGGGTTCAAGAACTCTGATTTTAGACTTAGAAGGGAGGCAAAACAGACATTCAAGCAACAGATCCATGAGCTAAGAACATAGGTTGTGCTAAATACAGGGCCTACTCTATCATTAGACAGAATAAGATGGCTGCCCTAGATGGATGGTTTGGGGTAATGAAAGGACTGCAAGTTATTTGCCATTTCATTTATTGTTTTGTACTTTTATGCCCCCAGGAGTGGTTCTGGGGTGGTGTTGTCTCCATGTTGTTGTTTTTTAAACTAGGTAACTGGTACTATAAACCTTAACTTGGAGGTAGGAAAGTAGGAAGCAACATTTACTGTTCAGACTCAGGCAGCAACATTTACTGTTCAGACTCAAGGACCAAGGAAGGTGATTTTAAGGGGAAAATGAATAGGTGTGTGCTTGAATCCTTTTCCTGTCAACTGTTACCCACCCACAACCCACTGCATTCTCTTTCCATCCAATTTCCTCCCAAATAGTCAAGGTGGCTGGGTGAGTTGGGCTGCTACTTAGGGAAAAACAACAAACAGGGTGAGGGTCCACTCTCTCCCTGCACCCTGTAAACTACATCTGTGCTTGAAATAGTATATTCCTGTTCTTTACAGCTATTTGGTGTGGT
>JAIPUX010001232.1:140073011-140090419 GCA_020142125.1 Phrynosoma platyrhinos | reverse complement strand
GGTCAACGTATGGCAAATGTTGACTACAGAGTGGTGCTATAAGACCTAGAGATTCCCAGAGAGGTGTTCTTCAGATACAAAAAGATGTTTTCCACTTTCACAAGGATCCCTAACCACACCGAATGTGGAGTCCCATTGTAGTCTAAATTTCATTGATGATTGTGTGCCAAGAGTTCAACATCCAAAGTTAAGAAATATTGAGTGTTCTGCTTGTCTTTCTCTCTTGTGTCCTGATCAGCTTTTGACTATATAATGCATTTTGTTGCTGTTGTTGTTGTTGTCGGACTTGCTTCTAAATATAGATAGTTGGGCAGCACTACAACATATATATCCATAACTGTAGCAAGTGAAGTTTTACTTTCTATGCATCCTTTAGAAATCACTCTTAGCAAGGGACATTTAAAAGGACAATAAGTGAGCCAATAATTAGATAGAGTCCTTCTGATCATGACAAAATTTACACTCTAGAGCTAAAGCTGAGCAATATTGCTTTGTTTCCATAGTTCCACCAAAGATCTCCAACATCTCTTCAGATGTCACTGTGAATGAAGGCAGTAATGTGACCCTGGTGTGTATGGCAAATGGACGCCCAGAACCTGTGATCACTTGGCGACACCTCACTCCTACAGGTAAGAAACTTTGGTTTGTGTTGATGTGCCTCACATTGTTCATGTCCTATCAAAAGAGCCCCAAAACATGTGAGTTCATTGAATCAACTAAGTTTCAGGATGGTTATCCCTTTGTGAGCCCTTTGACTTCTATTATCATCTGAGGAGGCCCTTTTCTCTATCCCACCACTTTTCCAGATTGTTTTGGTGGAAGCAAGGAAGAGGGACCTCTTGGTGGCTGCTCCCAGTCTTTGGAACTCCCTTCTTAGGGAGGCCAGGATCGCCCCATCTTTGCTTTCATTCCAGTCAAAACATTTTAATGCTGCCAGGCTTCTGAAAACTGGCTGGGTGGGTTTTAATGCTATGTGGTTCTGTTTTTGAAGTTTGTATCTGGTCTTTTAATGAATTGTAATGTTTAATCAGGGATTCCCAACCTTTTTGACTCACTGAGCCCCTTTTTAGAATCAAATTCTATGGAGAAGCCCCTAAGGGGCCTACCCCATGTCTTACAAGTTCATGGAGTTCAGGAGTAGTGTTACTTTTTGTTTCTTATTCTTTATTTAATTCAATTTTTATTTATTTCATTTTCTTGGAGCAGCTGTGGAGCACCTGGGAAGTGCACATGGAGCCCTAAGGGCTCCCTGGAGCACAGGTTGGGAACTGCTGGTTTAATATTTTAACTTTATAAATTATTTAATTGCTTTTTAAATAACTGTTATACTTTTATTAATGACTTTGTATGGTTTTGATCTGTGTTGTTTTTCAGTATGTTGTTAACTGCTTTGAGTTCCATTATTGGGACATAGGTGGGAAAGAATGAATAAAATAAATAAATACTGAAGGTATTGAGCCATACTGTACCTGACATGCTTTCACTGTCAAGAATCTTTGCTTACTTGATAGCAATTGTTTTCATCAATAGTCAATACTTTTTCACTGCACAGACATGATAGCAAAAAGTCCATCACCAGTGGCAAATAAACTAAATAGGCCTTGCCCTTCCAATAATGAGTTCAGAATATGCCTTTTGAAATAACATAAATTGGCCAAGAGTCACTTCTTACCTTGCACTAAGTTTTATACCTATGATTCTACAGAAAGTTCAAATATGAAAGCACATTGGATTTTTCCTCTTATGCTGGGTTACAAAAGGAGTTGGTAGTTGCTACTAATAAGAATTCAATGAATGTGAACAGCTTGTCTCACTGACCATTTAATTGCACTTTGGATAGTTTAATGCTCAGTTGACTTCTAAAGGACCCTGTTATTAGCCTGACCTAGAGGGCCATCAGGGAGCAAGCTCTCTGATCCTATCACATACTAAGCAGTGACCAACTGAAGTCTGTTATGAAATGTACACCCAAGATGAAGCCACACAACCAATTTCTGATAACTTATCTCTATGATTCTACAAGGATAATCACCTCCCAGGCACAGTCATTATTAAAAATACTCAAGAGCAATAACTTCCTTCTCAGCTCACAACAGATGTAAATGCCTGCTGAAATAGCCAAAGCCTCACTTATGGTGAACAGGACAGAGGGAACTTGACAGATGGATATATCTGAAAGCTCTTTTGGATTGATAAAATCACAGTCATGTTTATGTTCCAAAGTAGTAAAAGAGTAGTATCTAATTTTAGTTTATCTGATTTTATTACTACATCTCTGGCCCTCTCATTCAACTTAATTATTGTCTCCAAAATAGCCTGGTCTAAAGCCATTTTTGTAGTGTTTTACAGAGATAACACTTTACAGTCTTACCATAAACTGACAATGCAAAATCTTACACTGACCAGCGAATACCACTACCAATTATAATTGCCATTTTCGAAATACTTCTGGGCAAGAGTATAATGTTCCCTAATAAAATTACTTCTAAACTTTCAAGTAACCATAGTTGTACTTTTGATCATCACCATTTATCTCTAAAAGGCTGTCATTTTAGAAAGGTACAGCTCCACATGTAAATAAGGCTGCAATCTTAAGCATGGGTACCTGCAAGTAAGTATCATCAAAATCAGTGCAGCCTGCTTCTCAATAGGCACAGGTACAATGGCTCTGTAAACATCTTTTAGACAACAGATTTTACTACACCTGCCCTAAGCTGCACCACTAATTTTCTCCAGTCTTCAAGAGATGTAGTTTCATACATATCTTAATATTATGTTTTAGCAACACTGTAGCATTTTAAAAGTATATAGTTGTGCATGTGCAGATTCAACATCTGATGATGGATCCTCCTTGATGTTTTCAGTTTTGATGATCTAGGTTCAATTCAGCAATCATCTTACATAGATTCAAAATGTAGAAGTGTGCCTGCTGTTTAGATGTCATTTCTATGAGAGATAAATTCAAGTTTTATTTGATTAATGAGGAGCCCAGAATGAAGTTCAGTCTGTGCATTCTAGTTGAGATTCAATCCTTTTAACAAGAAGACATTTGGCAAAATACTTATGAGCAGAGGTGTTAGAGAAGCTTAATGCTGTCAAGAGGAGAAATTTCCAGAGCAAGAAATACTGTGAAATTAAATAGCAAGCATGGATCAGAAATGAAGGGGATGGTGCGGGGAACAGATGAGTGTAATGAAAACGTCAGAGATAAACTTCAGTCCAGTCACCCTTAAACCAGAGGGAGAATTGTCAAAATGTGGGCCAAGCCTTACAGTTTATCCTTAAGGCTTTCAGTTTATCTGTTTATCCCTAGGTTTCTAGAAGAATATCTGAGTTTTTTTCATGGCATACAAAAATTCCACAGATTTAGCATCTACATTATTGGACTAGTATGTAACAAGCAATATACTTAGGGCCTTTGCAGACTGCTAGAAATAGTGCAAATTGAGTCCACTTTAATTGCCCTGGCTCAGTGCTAGGGAATCGTGGGAATTTTATTTATTTTTCTGAGACATTGAGCCTTCTCTGTCAGAGAGCTCTGGTGCCACAATAAACTACAGTTCCCATGATTCCCCATCAATGAGTCAGGGCAGTTAGTGGACTCAATTTTCACTATTTCTGGCAGTCTGCAAAGGCCCTAAGTTGTACTTCAGCCTGCCATGAAACTGTTAAAGGCACTGAGCTCCTGTCCCACTCTTCCAACAGCATTGAAGGAATGTTTCTTTATTGTGAAGCAAACTTAGAAAGGCAGTGTTTGTAATCATCTCAAATACTGCATTTTTGCTGCTGCTTCTATAACTTTACTGGTGGTAGTGGTGGTAGTTATAATAGCAGGAACAGTAGTAGTGATAGTAGCAGCAGCTGCAAAATTATGAACCGTGTTTTGGTCCTGACCACAGTGAAAAGCACTTTATAATAAGCAAGAAAGTAAAACACTGCCAAGGAGAAATGGGGGTGGGAGGAGGAAATGAAGCCAAGGAAAGAGATGTGAGCAGAGCCAGAAATGTTTCTTCCACTGATTTTTGAAGTGCCTAGTCATTCCCTTCTGTTGTTGTCAGTACTAGGTGTAAATGTGCCAGCCATGGAAATATGCTAAGAAATGTGTTCTATTTTCCCACTTTTAATGAAGTCATATACTTTTAATCTGTACATTTCTAAAACGTAATTTTGCCATGAAGCAAAATTATCAAATGTTTTGATTTTCCTCCTTATTGGAATTTCAGTCTTCATTGCCATGCAATTAATTTATCCTAATATTATCTGGGAGGCTATCTCATAGTGTTAGTATCTGTACAGAATTAGTATCTGAACATAATACTGGTGTTAAAGGGATGTTGTATTATCTGAACTATTCCAGTCACTTCTGCTGATGTTTCTAATGTTCTATAGAGGCAAGTCTGCTCATCTTCACAGCCACAGTATGCTTTGTATGCCTGTACTGAATTGGGCCTCTGGCGCAAGACAGATGGTTTTAGGAGTCCTTGTTGGCAATGTCCAGTGGTATAGAAAGAGCTAATTTGTATTAGTCACCTTGTTTGATACATTTTCTGCATTAGCTTTGTAGTTTGATGATGAGAAAAGATATTAAGCCTAGAAATGGACTAGAGGAGTGAATTTGCCTCTTACTAACCTACTTTCATAGTTCTCATATTTAATAGGGGCACACTTTGACATTGTTTGTTTCCTTTTTCATGCCCATCTTTCACCCCAGCCCAGAAGCTTGTCACTTAGCCAGCCATAGAGAATTGGATAGCCAGTCAGGGATAGTCTGGGTAGAATTCCTTGTTTCATATCTTTGGCAATGAAAGGATGCTGGACCTCACCAACCAAAGGATCAAATTGCTTCTCTACTGTATATAGTCTGCTTCATCATTAATACCAGTAAAGCTTACATCAATGATGTGTGTTAGTGTTCAGTACCAAGCAAAGTCTTGGGGATGCCAGGAACTACACCCAGTTCTAGCACAGGGTGGTGGTGGGGGGAAGGTAATCAAGTTTTATGTGAATATATCCACTACAGCAGGAATGGGCAACTATAAGGACTCTGAGGGCCACTTTTATGCCCTGGGACCCCCCAGGAGCCCAAAACACCTCCCAAATCCAAAACCTGGAAGAAACTGGAAATCTGCTTCTGATGTTACATACTAACTTATTGATTCATTAAATAAAGTCACTTACCTGATCCGACTTAAAATTTAAATTGCACAGCATCCTGATATTATCACAAGGATTTAGCCACCAAATTTGCCACCTGAATTCAGCCTGGGTCCATCTCTGTTCCCAGGGCCATTCAGCGTGGCTCTTTTCGAAGCGGGTAATTTTCTGGCTTGAGAAAATGGCCTCCGGAGTGGCCCTGGGAGTGAGGATGAACCCAGACTGCATTTGGGTGGCAAATTTGGTGGCTAAATCCTTGTGATAATATCAGGATGCCGCCCGATATAGATATAGAGATAGAGATACAGAGAGATGATCTAGTTTGCAGACCTCTGTTTTTCAGTCTGGCAACAAATTAATGTAATGTAAGAAAATAAAAGATTTTTCTCCATATATATATATATATATATATATATATATATATATATATATATATATATATATATATATATATATATATTCCCTTGAACCTTTTAGTATAAATACTTCATTACTGATAAAGTCTATACAATTTGGATTATAATAGATTTCCTGTAGGGTGATCACTTTCCAATCTGGATTTGTTTCTTGATGACCACCCTTCTGCACCTCTTCTTCTTTTTCCTTCACACTTCCTGTTCAGGTCATGTGCAAAATTCATTTTCCAATATTTATTTCTCTGCTAACAGTGATGTCCTTGGAGGTGGTTTTCAAATGATGCTTATAGTTTATTTTGCTGGTATTTAAAAAATCATAAAGCTTACAAGGTAGCATTGCAGTAGAACTCAATGAGTTCATGACCCAGTACCAAAACACAATCAGATCTACCTCATTCAAGATTTGAGAGACAGACTGATTGGTGCTTTTCTAACTTATCTTGCCACTTGAAATTGAATCAGAGCCTGCATGTATTGTTCCACATGTAGACTCTACTACAAAAATAAGAAAGGCTCCTTTTTTTGGTGTTCAACACTTAATGAATCTATCCTTATTTCTAGAATTACCATATATACTTGACTATAAGTTGACTTCATGTATAAGTCAAGGGCAGGTTTGGGGGCCAAAATTATGGCTTTTGATATAGGGCCATGTAACAAAGGAACTAAAAGATGAAGCAAAAGAAAACAATGCCAAAGAACTTAAAAATTCCAAAAGGCATAACTGTTTCTGCTGAATGGATGAGATTATAGAGGGGTGTAAGTGCTTAAAGCACAGATTATGTTCTTGCCTTTCACCTGGGGATGGTTCCTTTTTAAAATAAAAGTTAAAATACAGTACTAACATTGACCCATGGATAAGTTGGCCCTGTTTTTTGGGCTCAATTTTTTGACTCAAATTTCTAGATTTATACGTGAGTATATACATTATATATAGTGGTTCAGTATTGGATGAAGGATAGACTCTTAGTGTTTTACTTCTTAAGGAAAAGAACCCCCACCCCTATCAATTACGTGATATATGTGAGAAGCTCAAGAGTATAACTATGAGGACATTCTCCTCCCCAATAAGAATTCTCCCCCCCATGAAGTTTTCCTCCATTCCCCAAATTTCTAACACTGCGACTACCGTACTTAAACCTTTAATAGAACATTTTAAAAATACAATTTAGGCATGCAAAGAAAAGGAACAAGCAAAGTGACCAAGGGAATGAGAACACAACAAATGTAAGAGTTTGAGGTGTGAACTATTTTCAATGTCTCAGTCTCTGTAATACTAGAAATTTGGAGTCTGAAGGAAAATTTTATTTGAGGGTCAGAATTCTTATTGAGGGAGGACATTGCCCTCATTCTCCCAACATAGCTACAGTCTGAAGAAAGTAATGGCACATTTCTGTCCAAAAGCTACTTTTTGTTTTCTTCTTTTCCCTTCTATTCTGCCAAATTTGCAGAAATATCAGGCATTTATCTCACATCAGCCACCAGTTCCCAAGCCCATGAGCTGCCTGTAGCAAGCCCGTTTCCTCCCTGGTGAGATGGCTAAATTGTCACAGTTGCTGTCAACTATAGCACTGAAGCCTGGGGAAAGGGAAAGAGAGCTGAGGTATGGGGAAAGAAACCCTTTAATAATTCAGATGGCAAATATCAATGCAAATCAGCTTTAATTCTTGGAGGTATTCTGGTAATGAAAGCTGAAATGCCATTTCTTAGGATGACATCAACTCCTGATTTATTCTTCATGACTGTTCTGCCACCCTAACACAGTTAACAGATGGGTTTGAGATGAGCAAGCAGAGAGAGAAAAACAACAACCTTACCTTCTCAGCACAGTCCCTGCCTTCTTTATAATCCAGGCTAGTAAACTGCTAAACTATGATGATCATCTATTGTAGCGCATTCTGAGAGGGCATATAGGAAGTTATAGCCACATCTCACAGAAGTCATCCTTATTTGTTCAGCCCAAATTACAGTCCTTTCATCTGGGAATTATCCATGCAGTAAGACTGGGCAGCAAACTCTTGCTAGGGTTCAAGAGAGATGGCTTCTGGACATGCTTGGCAATTCAGTTATTAGAAATCATTCCTCTACAAAATGAGAGAGAAAAGGAAATGGTCAGAGCTTCGATAAGTTGATTTAGACCACCACTCCCAGAATTCCCTAACTGGCATGGCAAGTCCAGAATTTTATCCCTCGTTCCTGACCTGCCTCACCTTGGAAAGATGTCTAGTTGAATGACAAGACTTTTCCCAGTTCTTTAGATTAGGACCAAGTGACACCAATGGAAATGAGTGATCCATACATCAGCTGGTCTAACAGGGGGACTAAAAGATAACTTGTGGCCCTCACAGCACAAAGCAGTTCTCCACCTCTGGTTTAATAAACTGAGCTTCCTCAACTATTACTTGCTATAACTATTTCTACTTTGCTTTTGTAAGCAAATCAGAGTAGTTCCATAGACATGTATAGATCTTTGTTACATATCAGTGTGCTGGTGGTATTTTCTTATACACAGAAAGCTTCTTCAGTTTCATGATACTAAGAAGATGTGGTGAAAATGGCCCTATGTAACTTTGCTGTGTCACCAGCTGCAGCCAAGATTTAAAGTAATGTGAGAAAGTGCTTGACGAAATCTATTGAATGCCTAGATAAGTGCCAGATTACCATCTATCACAAGCTGGCCTTCAGCCTCACTAACATGAGAAGTAATGTGAGAAGTTCACACATGTGCTATATATACATGATAATGGAATTCAAAAGCTCTCTTCCTATTTGCTCATAATTAAATTGGCCAGCTGCTCATTTTCTCCCTGTTGAATCATGAATTGCCATTTCCATTCTTCACCACAGTTCCATTTCATCAATGAAGGGCAGAAGATGTGCCTCGTTTTCTGGAAAAAGAAATGCAGGGCAAACCAAACTATTTTGCTTAAGTGTACTTCTCCTGACTCAAGCAATGAGGCAAAATCAGTAAGCAGGTGCAAGAACTGTCTCATAGTCAGGAAATTATTTTCAGCCAGAGGACCACATTACCTTTGTAGGTACTTTCTGGAAGCTAAATCCTTTTGAAAGAAAAAAAAAAAAACAGCTGACAGCTGTAAATACTGGTGAGCAGGGCCACCCACTTTCATATACCCACACATGCATTCATGTATCCATGTATACATCCATACATTACAAAATATTCTCACAGAGAATATGCCTTCTTAACCTATGATATAGGCACATATAATGTAAACCATTTAAACACACAACAAATATATCCAAAGGGTCATATGTGATGCTAGCTCAGGAGTTTGGAAGCCATGTGAATTAAAAAACAACAACAACCCAACACCCACATTCATAAATGTTTACGTGCACATCCCAACAAACCTCTGTCCTCACTGGAAAAGAATAGAGACCCTTCACTTCCTCCCTCAGAGATCCTGATACAGATCCCTTTTTTCTGTGCAGTGGGGAAAAGGGGATATATAATAAGGTTGATGGGAAATGAGAACTTCATATGAAATGGGAGGGCTGTATTTACGTCCTTGGATGAGTTCATTTCCTGTTGTCCTCCAGCTCTTCTACCCTGTGTGTATATCTATGTTATTGTTCCTCTCCCCCTCCATCACCACCAGCATCCTAACCTTCTGTCAGTCTATGCCTTTTATATATGATTTTATCTGAAGCAGGCAGTTTAATCTGGCATTCTTTTCTTTCCCCTTAGGAACTTTGGAAAAGTTTTTCAATCACTATCTAGTTTTGGTTCCATTCTTCATCTATTAAGAAACAAACTTACTACTTATTTATTACCACTTCTCTGCTATCTGTCATTTTCAGAACACAAAACATTAAAGTGAACATTAAAACCTGTGCACTGATGTCCAGAAAATAGTTCTGCCCCCTTCTTTGCCAAAAAAAGGGGAGAATTCTATGGCCATGGTGAGCCTGACCAGTCTTCATTGTGGTGTTTGTTAGGATATTGATATCCTGGAAAATGTACAGATGTGGGACAAAGGTAATATGGTTATCATGGGTCAAAGGGAAGCCATGATGAGTAAGCACTTGGACCCAGAAGAGTCACTGGGGTCTGATGCCATCTTGGCAGGATGTAAAATCATCAAGTGGCAGAAAGTGCAGAATCATGCCACATGGGGGTCATATATAAAGGTGACACACTGGAACGAGACTGGATTAAATGCCTAAGGATAGTGAATGTGTATAAGGGAGGAGCTTCAGTGCCCAGTGTGGGTGTTGGATGGTGAGTTGTATAGGGGAGAGATTCTGTCCATATGAGCACTGTTTGTAAACAAAGGAATGAAGATTAAAGTACCTCTTAGTGAGAACTCAGCATGTCATTCTGTTTGCTGCTTCTGTGAGTAGGAGAAGGATTTCTCCAGCCTGCATGAGCTCAGAGTGCCTCTTTGGGGTTTCATCCAGGCATACTGCTTCAGCATTGTGGATGCTGGTTGCACAAATGTGCCAACAGTGTTTTCATACAGATTCCCCCATGTCATAGGAATGGTGGGGGGAGGTTGCACTTCTGCAAATCCTCTGCCGAAACTTAGGGGTGAAAAACAGATGAGCAAAATAAGCAGGTTTCAGGCTGGCTTCAAGGTGGGGTATTTAGATGATGCACAGTTTGAAAGCCAGCCAGAAAGCGCCCTCTAGCCATCTCATGGAGAGAAAAGCCACTTCAAAAAGAAGCTGTTTTCTTCTACTTCTTCCTGGAAAGTGCACACCTTCTCATGTACATATAATGCACCAATGCCAGTGCCACTCTAAAGGGATGCTCTTTCCAAACCCTAACCCTAATTGTACATGTAAACATCCTATCGCAGGAGCACATTTAAAAGGAACAGAGCTGCTGTACACAAGTGTTAGGGATGGCAATGCCCAAAAGACAAACCATGGAGCTCTCATGGAGATGAATACAACATACACAAAACAGACAGTGAAAGAGGGGGCATAGGGTGAAGGAAAAGTGAAGGGAGGCATGATTGTACCTTGCTGGTATCTACATGGGCACACCTCTGCTCTGATTCCCTTTCCCGTGAAGCAGTGCACATGCGAAAGTTCACAGGGATGCCCATGCAATGGGATGGCAGTCACTAGAAGTTCACCCCTGCAAAGGTACACAAGGACAGTTTAAAAAAAAGTACCCAGTGGTGTGGCTTGAACCCATGCTGTGTGGTCATGACAAGTGCACTCCAGCTGCCTTGGGAACCAGCTGTGCGGTTGGTTGGGTTTCAGTGTGGCTTCAGAAAAGGCAGCTTCTGGCCACTTTTTCCTGTCCATCTGTTTTGCCCCTGTACTTCTCTTTTTTGTGTGGATGGTGCCATTTTGCATATATAAACAATGGTGTTCATAGCCATTGGATTTGTATTAAATGAACTTTGGAAAGTACTATATTAAATCAGCTGTAACTTTCCAGAGTAGGATAGTTGATGCATATTTTGCGTTGTCATTACCCAATTCCTTTATATTGAAAATCTATTAGGTGCAGCACTTTATGTAGCTGTTGCATATTTTTTGTATGCCATTTTCAGGTTTATTTTTCACACCTTTAGAATATACATGTCTATAGTTTGTAAGTGCATTGGGTTTGTATAGGGAGTTCAATGATTATGTGTAAATTGAAGATGGCCCCTGCCACTGCAGTTCTGTTCCCTAGCATACATGCATATTTACTGGCCTAATTCAGGAGTGGAAATTATGCAGCTTGCAGTGAGAATTGTGCAGACTGAAGCTTGTAGAATTCCGTAACTTGGCTGTTCTGGTTAGGGCTGCTAGGACTTGGCTGCATGGTTCCCATCTTTGGTATAACTCCAACTACAGTAGGTTTACTACATTAATGGGATGCTAGTTCCAACTACAGTAGGTTTATTGCATTAATGGGATGCTAGTTCCAACTACAGTAGGTTTATTGCATTAATGGGATGTTGCTAGAGTGTTAGGGACCACCACACTGCCATCCTCCTCCCCTGCAGCTTCTCACAGACTGGGGATTCTGTCAACTACTGGGTTGACCAATGATGAGTAGATAGTACACAACTGTGCAAATGATCTAACATCTAGGACCAGGAAGTGTTGGAAACTCAGAGCAAGAGCCAACCCAGAGGCAGAAGCCAGTGTTCTTGCCCTGAGGAGGAGGAGGAGGAGGAGGAGGAGGAGGAGGAGGAAGAAGAAGAAGAAGAAGAAGAAGAAGAAGAAGAAGCCAAAGTGTAGGTGTAGTGTAGTCCTGTCTTTGTAGCATATCAGAGGTGAGAGATGGGTTTTGTGCTTTGTAGTCAAAGAATTCCCATACCTAAGATCAAACACTCACCAGAGTGGAGATTGTAGTCAAGAAATAAGAAGAAGACTAGGAATTGGTAGAACAGTTATGAAAGAATAAGAAATCATGAAGAGCAAAGCTATACAACAGAACACTAAAGTTAGAATCACGCAGGCAATAGTATTCCCCATCGCCATGTAGATGTGAGAGCTGGAGAGTGAAGGAAGCAGACAAAAAGAAAAACAATGCATTCAAGATGTGGTGCTGGAGAAGAGTGCTTAGGATACCATGGACAGCCAAAAAGTCAAACAAATGGGTCCTTGAACAGATCAAGCCAGAACTCTCATTGGAAGCCAAGATCATCACATTGAGGTTGTTGCACTTTGGCCCCATAATGACATAGATCACTAGAAAAAAACAAACACCAATAATGCTAGGAAAGGTAGAGGGGAGAAGAAGGAAAGAAAGACTACAAGCACGATGGATGGACTCAATCAGGGGAGTCACAGGCATGGGTATGCAGGGACTGAGCAGAGCAGTGGATGATAGAGAATCTTGGAGGTGTCTCATCCACAGGGTCACCATGAGTTGGGGCCAACATAAGGACAGTTAACAACAAAAAGCTTTAGAACCAGTAAACCTGTTTATTAATGAAATTGTGCGTTTTATTTCTTTGGT
This sequence comes from Phrynosoma platyrhinos, assembly GCA_020142125.1. Classification (NCBI taxonomy): domain Eukaryota; kingdom Metazoa; phylum Chordata; class Lepidosauria; order Squamata; family Phrynosomatidae; genus Phrynosoma; species Phrynosoma platyrhinos. The sequence goes on along the minus strand of JAIPUX010001232.1, from coordinate 140,077,915 downwards.
AGCTAAAGGAGCCGGGGGGGGGGGCATTATGTGTTTCTCCACATGCAAGGAATGGGAAGCATCACAGATGTGCATAAATGTTGACTTCTCAGTTGATTCAGTGGGTCCACTGTAGCTGGAACTGGCAACTGGATTAGGCCAGCACACGCACACAGTGAATATCTACAATGGAGATAAGGACTTTAGGCCTGTTCAATATTGAGATAGTATGTACTGGCTATGGCTCAGGAGGCATCTTTTCTACTGCTCTAGCCTAAATGACTAATTCCTTAACAGTTTTATTTTTTATTTATTTAGGAGAAAAGATTCTATACAAAAGCACCCTCTGTTATGGCCAAGATTTGTTATACAGCACATAAAAGACATTTTTAAAAATTGCCTGCTATATAAAGCAGTAGGGGTCAAATTAAGAAATGAAAGCACACCTTCTGCATTTAACACCTCCAATTTAAGCATATTTCCATGGCTTCTAATAAAATTAATTGGGGAGGCTGTATGGGCTCCCCACCCCATATCCTTAACATGTATCCTCTTTTTTCTTGAACGTAACAGTCTGTCTTTTCACAGCAGGAAGGAGAGGTTGAGCCTTAGTTACAATAAGATGGAAACGTTAAGGATAGCAGTGTGGGCACGTTTGATAGGGTTTTTTTATTATTTTAAAAATCCATTTTCATTTCATTTTTGCTCTCCTGCATCTCTCATTAGCTCTCCCTGTATCAAAACAGGGCTAATTCTTTTTTTTTCTTTTTTTTTTCTTTTTTTTTGCCTCACATGCCTCTTTCCCAGACAGAAGGGAAGGCTGTGCCAGTTTTGTTGCAATAAGGGTACTGTGTATGCCTTCCTCAAGTTACCTAGAGAGCTTCATAGGCAGCCCCAAAAGCTGGCTGCTGTGTGCTTCTTTCATGCAATTCTCCCCATCTCATTAGAACACCTAGCACCCCAAGTTCTGAAGCAACATGGCATTTGCGTGCTAGGTTGAGTTGGCTAGAAAACATGCTGGCAGGCAATTCTTTTGTGGTTGATGGTGAACACATGCAGGATTCAGAAATAATTGAGCTGGACTCTGAAGTCTCTAAGGTACACAGAGGGAAGAAAGACAGAAAGATTAATTCCCTTCCTATTGGAGAACTAAGGCTGTGTTCTGATTTATGACCCACAGGCTTCCCAATCCCACTCTAAACTGCTCTCTTAAATATGCCCTCATTTCAGGATGCTTCAGTCTGTTACAGAAAACTAATGAGAAATAGAACTTTATTTGTCACATAGGGCAGCTTGTAGGAGCCCAGAGAGATGAACTGCACTTTCGTTTTTGTTACTGAGACCTTGATCACAAAAATACTTCAATACTCTCCTGATATGAGGCACGTACAACCATCTTTCAGGGGATGAAATCCATATGGTCAGTGAGCAGTTTCAAGGGCTATAGGTTATGGAAGGCAGACTGAAGGGAGTAATAACTGTAGCTGTTCCAAATACACCATAAACAATTCAAGTGATATTTTCATAAAACAGATAGAATAAACACATACATATGTACATATGATTATCTGGTGTGAATTTTGTGATGTGCTTATAAATCAGATGTAATTGGGTGACATGAAGTAATAATATATTAAGATTGCATTCTAGACTTGAGTGGGCACATGCAGTGGATTACTAATGGTTAAGGCAAAAAGTACAGAACAAGATAGTTTCAGATGGCTCAAATAACTGACTAATGCTGTACACTGAATGGAAATGAAAAAAAAATATTTTCTTTATTCAGCCCCCACAGGTAGGAAAAAATAATATAGGAAACTTGGCATTTTTACAGGCTCTTCTATATCTTCAAGAATTTGTAGAAGGCTTGTAGTCAGTTCTTTCTAAATTCTATGAGGCAAATTATAAATGAATATTGCAACACAATCACATTTTAAGTCATTTTCTTAGCAATACAAAAGATGCATATAAAATTATATATGAAATTATATTCAAAATTATATACAATAGCCGTTCTGGACGACCCACCCACCCGCGAAATGACGGCTCGCAAATATTCAAACCCCATTGAAAATAATGGTGCCTGCGCACCACCATTATATCCCTCCCCGCTTTTCCCTCTTGCAAAGAGTGGGACAGCGGACTTGAAGTCCACAAATGAGGAGGGACAACTGTACAACAAATTATATACAAAATTAAATTATAGTGACCTTGGGCAAGTCATATGCTCTTAGCCTCAGGAGAAAGCTAAAACAACCCCCTCTGAACAAATATTGCCACGAAAACACCATTATAGGTTTGCCTTAGATTATTGTAAGTTGGAAAGATCTTGAAGGCACACCACCACCACAACAACAATATGGAACTACATGTACATAAGTTCTGACTCAATATAAAACAGCTTTCTATATTCATCTGAGCTGAAGTGGGGATTTCAGAAGCTTGTTTAGGCTTCTCCTGCAACTTCATTTTGGGTGCATCCTTCTTTAGTACATATCTGTTGTCACTGTCTGCATTTCATGCATATCATTGTTTTATACTTTCTCAAAAAGAGAAAATCACCTCTGTCTTTCTAGTGACCCATTTGCTTTCAATCAGAGACCTCTCAAGTTCACCGAAGCATAGAGAGAAAAAGTAGTTATTCCCACATGCGCTTCACCATTTAGCTCTGTGGTCTACAGTTGTAATGCCATACCCAGGTTTATCATGTCATTGTGTGCTATAAAAGAGAATTAGATATTCACTACAGATAAAATTATTAATGATTACTAGTCATAATGGCTATGTATTATTCTCAAGATTGGAGGCAGTGTGCCTCTGAACATTGGTTGCTAGAATGAATACGAAGTTGAGCCCAACAGCAGAACCTGAAGGCAGTAACAACTTTTTTTCCTCATCATCATCTGGACGGCCACTCTGGGAACAGAGAGCTGGACTAGATAATCCCTTGCAATATGCAATATGACTTCTTAATGTTCTTAGAACTAGAGCAAAGCAATAGGAGTAGTAAAAGGAAAGTTTGGCTGCAGGGTACCTAGGGAGCAACACACTCAAGAGCTCTTGTTAATGCAGGTAATGGAGACCTTGGAAAGCCTAATCTATTGATCATGAGTGATTTCAATTATTCTGCTATTGACCAGAGTCATGGGTGAGTGGTTGGCAAAGGCAAAAGGGTCCTAGAGGCAAGACTTTCCTCCTTCCTGTACTTGTTTTTTCTAGGCATTTCACAAAATCAATTCCGTGTCCTGAGTTTTCTTCTTTGAACACAGGTCAAGGAGAGGCAGGTAAGATAGAAGCTGAGACAAGAAGTCAGAGAAAGCAGACAGATGCATTAGATGCTAAGAAAGCTTTATCGAGGTGCTTGTGTGTGCATGCATGTAATGTAATGCATCACATTATATACCCTTGTACCCTTACCAAATTCCTATGGAGGTTTGGAATTAATTTACTAGGAGCCTTTGCAGGGGCAGGGGTAGCTGGAGAGAAATTATTTAGAGAGCCTAACAAATACACAAATATGTTAGAAGCCAACAGCATCAAGCCAGATATGACTGGGATGTCAGAAGGAGTAAGCAGGTGGCCATATAAATTAAAGCAGAAAATTCAGAACTAGAAGTATCTGGATACCAGTTGCTGAGGAACATAAGTTGGGAGATTTTATTGTTGTTGTATGCATCTATGAGCTTCCGATAGTCACCTGACTTTTGATGTTCTTATAATAAATCCATCCAGTGATAGGCACGTGGAAACAAATAAAAGAGCAGTGGGGCAAAAAATAGGCTCTAGGTCTAAAGAAAAAAATAAGAAAGAAAGAAAGGGTTTAATGGCCTTTACAATTTTATTACAATTTTCCTTAGCCAAGAGAGATAATGCAACATAATAGTCTAATTCCCCCATCCATTGGGAAAAATCCAAGTGCCCTGCTTGCCTTAACCTTTAGGAACAGCCAGTCAACAGATGAGATCATGCTGCTCATAGCAGGAAATAGGTAGGTAGGACATGTATTGCTAGTGAATAATAGGGTTTGGTAATCACTCTTACCATTATGCAATGAGGCAATGCCCTTGCCAGATCTACTATCACTGTGTCTCTAAACTGCCAGAAGAGAAGTATGGGCTGCCCTATTGAAGAAGCAAAAATATGGTGGTGACAGCTATAATGATGCATGGTGTTTTACTTCATCCATTATTATTATTTTTCAGTATCTTTCAGCCCTTTGCTTTGGACCCCTTCTTGAGGGTCACCCAGAGTCATAGAATCATAGATTCATAGAGTTGGAAGAGACCACAAGGCCATCCAGTCCAACCCCCCCCTGCCATGCAGGAACTCAAAATCAAAGCATCCCCAACAGATGGCCATCCAGCCTCTGTTTAAAGACTTCCAAAGAAGGAGACTCCACCACTCTCCGAGGGAGTGTGTTCCACTGTCGAACAGCTCTCACTGTCAGGAAGTTCCTCCTAATGTTGAGGTGGAATCTTTTTTCCTGTAGCTTGCATCTGTTGTTCTGAGTCCTATTCTCTGGGGCAGCAGAAAACAAGCTAGCGCCCTCCTCAATATGACATCCCTTCAAATATTTAAACAGGACTATCATATCTCCTCTCAGCTGTCTCTTCTCCAGGCTAAACATACCCAGTTCCCTAAGTCATTCCTCATAGGGCATGGTTTCCACACCCTTCACCATTTTAGTTGTCCTCCTCTGGACACGTTCCAGTTTTTCAACATCCTTTTTGAATTGTGGTGCAGAACTATGCACAGGATTCCAGTATTTGGCCTCACCAAAGCAGAATACAGTGGCACTATTACTTCCCTTGATCTAGATACTATACTTCTATTAATTCAGCCTAAAATTGCATTGGCCTTTTTAGCTGCGGCGTCACACTATTGACTCATGCTCAATTTGTGGTCTACTAGGACTCCTAGATCCC
>JAIPUX010001232.1:140051926-140063791 GCA_020142125.1 Phrynosoma platyrhinos | reverse complement strand
TCATTCATGCTGGCCACATGACCACAGAAGTTGTCTTCAACAACTCTGGCTCCTTTGGCTTAGTAATGCAGATGAGCATTACCTCCTACAGTTGGACATGGTTTGACAACCTTGTCAAAGGGGAAACCTTTACCTTTTTATCTATACTGATTGGTTTTTTGTCCTGTGTATGAAACCAATTGTCTTTACTTGCTCAGACCACTTAAGAGCCATTATCAGAACCTGAAGATCACATTCACCTCTTCCCTTTTGCAAGCACATATTAAGGTCATGTTTGTCCCATCTAGAGGTGTTCCCTTCAGTCTTAGGAGACCACTCCTCAAGTTAGGAAGATCTTCAAAATGCAAAGAGACACAGAGAGAATCTCTCTCTTTGATCTAGTTCCTCTCTCACCTTCTCCTCTCTTTGACTTACTGCTCCAGTCTCCAGTCATCTTCTTCATGGGTGAAAATATCCATGTGTGTGTTTTAGCCTGTAGTACCTTAAGCTTAGTTCAAGCCCCCTTAGATTTGGTTAGGAAAAGGGTTTTTAGCTTCCATGTTGTTGATCCCCCCCCCCTTCATTTACTTGGGAAAACAGCTTGCATTGAGTATAAACTGTTCTATTAGTTTCTGCTGCTATCTTTTTCTGTCTTTTTAATAAAGAAACAATTATTTTTGTTGCAAAATCAGCAAATTTCATTTTTACTTGGAGTCACTTTGGTTGATTATCTGTTTTTCAAAACTGTAGCCTGCAAGGTCCTCCAGAGAGATAATACCTAGAAGAGCTTCCCTCCCCTGCTCCCCCCCCCCTGCACTGCTCTTATCAATGTAGGAAGCTGCCTTTTTTCTAACCATTGCTCTATATGGCCCAGTATTGTAAACTGTGATTGGCAGTGGTTCTTCACCTTTGTAGGTATGATATAAGGCCAAGGAAGTTAACTTTTGCTGCTCCGGGGGGTGATACAGGCTACCAATAATGCTAGAGGAAGAGGTGGAGTCATCTTCTGGTTTTGAAAAATAGCCATTTTTAATGATAAAACCATGAATGGGAAGAAGGGCTGGGACTTGTTCAGAAATGTAATTCCCACATCTGGAGGCTTCCATGAGAAAGAATTTACCCTTTGTGCAAGTGAGTAAAAAGAGAATTTGAGGAGTGGAGGTGCTGCAAAAACTACCCTTGGGAAAACACATGCAGCCCAGGATCCCCACCCCTGATGTTAGAGGACTCTTGTGACTACTACCTTCAAAACATTCCAGACATGAGTAGACACACCTATAAAACCTGATACAATGTGAAAATGGAATCTATTTTACTGCTTATCATACTGGCATGGCATGGCATGACATGAATAATTTGTAGTTCCCATGAACAGTGCAGGGAAAAGCAAAAATCGCAGGTATTCAGGTGGGGCTTTATTCTGTAGATTTCTAACACTGGCATTACTAATTGGAGCTTACCAGCAAAATCAGAAGACACACATACACACACCTCTTCTCAGGCACTTGCTCAACTGGAATGGCACAGTGATCCCCCTTGTTACTAGAAGCATCAGCTTCTCTTTTACTTTCAGACAGATGTGTCTGTTCCTGAAAACCAGTGCTGGCAACTAGTAAAGAAACCCCACTGAGGTCTCCTGTAAACCAATTTGGGAAACTGTGACATCATCATCATCATCCTTTAATGTTCTGACTCTGACACATTCTGAAGCTGTCATTCCATTTGTATCTCTCATTGTAATTTCTGTCTCCATGCTGGAAACTGCCATTCCAACACTTCTTGCATGCAAGACTTTTTCCTCATTGTAATCGGATTTTTCTGTGTGGGTATAATTGAAAGGAATTTCTGCCAGACCAAAAGGTGTCAGGAAACTGAGGGAGACATGTTCTTCTAAAGTTATGTTTGATCTGCAACATCTGGAGCACTAAGAAAGTTTCATGTTGGGGCTGTGAGGAATTTAACAAGGGTGTCATCTTTTTATAACCTTTCATCACGGCTTTCTAATTTCTTACCCTCAAATAAGCTGCAGTGAGATGTCAGTGTTTCTCCCCATTTGCCCCTTGCCAGTTCAGTCACTGCCATTTTATTGCCATCATCCTGAAGTCATTGTTGACCTTTTTTTTTTCCCCTGGAGTGATAATAACAACAATAATCTCAACTGAAAATGATGGGCTGAGACAGTGAAAGGAGATAATGAGCAACTGGCTGTGTGAGACAAAAACAGGTGAATTAAGTGACAGCAAAATGAGATTTTTTATTTTATTTTATTTTATTTTATTTTATTTTATTGGAACAACATAATCAGTAAAAAAAAAGTCAGGGAACAACAAGGCCAAGTCACATAGAAGTAGAACCGGGGGAGAGAAGTGAAGGAAAAAGGAAAGGCAGAAAAAGCAATGAAGATTAATCTGTTAATTGGACCATCATAAAGAAACCAGGGGATAAAGATGGAGGGAGAGAATACATACAAAGAGAAAAATGACAGATGAGAGTAAGGATGGAGTAGTGAGAAAAATCAGGATTCACCACCTCTGAGTCTTCCCTTGGGAGTACTAATTTTTCTCATAAAAAGAAAGCCAGAAAACTACTTTGGGTACAGCCTGGACCCATATTTATATGTAAGTCTGCAATGTATTGGTTGTTCACAGATGCTCTACCAAGTGGCTACAACTTAAACCACCAGTGTTCTGTCATGCTGGAGCATCTAAGCTCAGGTCACCAACATTGCCAATGAGGTCAGTGGCTGGGTTTGTACAGAATTCAAAACTGTGCAACCCAAGTATAGCCCTTTCTGTCTATGTGAAAATATCACTCACAGAAGAATTGGTTCTATGAGTGTATAGTTAAGATGCTTTGGGGAAATTAGTCATGTTTTCAAAAAGCATACATCTTAGAACTGGTCCTTAGTCATTTTCTGGAACTGTGGGTGTGTGAATTCTTGAACAATTTTCAAGAGAAGATCAATAGCATTAGAGTCATTCCTGCACACATAATCTCTGAAACAGGAACATATTGTGCTTCCCATTCTTGCTTTTTCTGAATGTTAAATGAAAACAAAGAAACAATGTTGGTGACAAGACTGGGGAACTCCTGTTTTGAATAACTCCCACAAGTCCTTACCATATGAAAAGGGATCTTGTATCACCTTTCAAACTAATTGAGAGAAAGAAAGAAGCTGATAGCATAAGTTGGGGGAAAAGCTGCTGAAAGTTCTAAACAAAAACATCTTCAGGACAAAATTTTCCCCAACTCTGGTTTCAGGCATTCTAGGAAAATTCCCATAAGGACTGTTTCAAATGGTATATAGTAAAAGCCATAGACTCTCTAGTAATAAATATAAGGTAGGGTGATCTTGGCATGTTGACAAGAACAAAGTTTGAGACCTTGTGGTCTTTTTAATCAGTCTGGATACATCCTATGTTAAGCAGTTGTTAGATTTAGAGAAGTAAACACAAAGTTGAAAGGGGTGAGAGAGAATGCTCAAAGGAAGAAGAAAAGACACGAAAAATGAAATGCTATTAGAGGAAAAGAAGAAAGAACCCACTGCCTTCCATTAAGTTCTTCAGAGGAGCATGAAAAAAGAGGCTTTGAGACATTGAGTTCCTGATGGCTCCTGGCTTTCTGCCACTCCAGAAGCCCCCATCATCTATAGAATATATTTTGTTTTGTTTGCAGTTTTAATTTTCTTCTTACAAACAAAATGCTTAACCTGCGGTGAAACCTTACCATTCCATGATACCATCACATGGTCTACAGAACAAAGATGACTGAAGGGTATTGTTAAAATTTCAACTGATCTTAATATGCAACAGAAGCATCACAGAGTTGCATTCGTCTTTCAGACAGATCAAACAGAGTGATTTTCTTGGTTGGTATTTAGTGGGTAAGTAGCTCTTGTTTTCCTAGGTCTTAGGTTATGGTAACCTTTACTATGTTAGTAAAGAAGACAAATGCTGACATCACATGATATAAGAAAGTTTTCTATCAGCAGAAACAGTCTCTAGTGCCTTAGGCACTCATCAGTAACCAATTATGAGATCATCTGTTTGTTTGTTTGTTTTGGCTTTCAATTCCTACCCTTAGAAGAAGACAGAGAAAGAGAAAGGCAAGGGAAATCTCTACAATTTGTTCCTCTCTTAGCCAAAGTTAATAATAATAATGATGATAATAATAATAAAATTTATTTATACCCCGCCCCTCTGTTAAAACAATCGGGGCAGCTTAACAATGATTAAGATTACAGCAAATACAAACCAAACCCCAGGACCCTACCCTCCCCCCATTAAAAAGGTATTAAACTACATATATTAAAAATTAACACAAAATCTCAAGAATTTTTTTAAAATAATTAAAACAATTAAACAGATAAATACAAGCTGCAAGCAAGCAAGAGCAGAAAGAGGTAAGGAGACACTGCTCCTGAGGCTGCGATCTAATTAAGAAGCTAATCAGGAAAGGCCTGCCTGAAGAGATCTGTCTTCACAGCTTTTTTAAAGCTGCTTAAGTTTGTAATCTGATGGATCTCGTCCAGCAGGCCATTTCATAATCTGGGAGCGGTTACTGAAACTGCCCTCTGGGATGTTGCCGACAGCCTAGATTTTAATGGGTGGAGCAAATTCCTCCCAGAGGACCAGAGTTGAAAATGTTAAGCACTTAGGATAGCATTACCCATATATTTTTCAACAAATATGTATTTGTAATTTAGGAGATTATCGAACCAGGTTTAAAAGTGGTTTACCTGAGACAGTTTAAAATTATAAGCAGGCAGCATCCTGATACTATCACAAACATTTAGCTGCCCAGCTGCAGCCCAGATCTGTCGCCGCTCCAAGGGGTACTCTGGCAGCCATTTTTTCAAGCCAGAAAACCCCTGGCTTTGAAAAGAGGTGTGAGAAGCGCCCCTTGGAGCAGTGATGGAGCCAGGCTGCAGCCAGGCGGTGATTTCTGTGGCTAAAGGTGTGTGATAGTATCAGGATGCCGCCCGCTTATAATTTTAAACCACCTCAGGTAAGCCGCTTTTAAACCTGATGCAATAACTACATGAAACAAAATATTGTACCTTGAAAGTGTGAGAAGGGACATAGCATTGAATGAGTAGAGTTAAGGGAATGGAAGAGACTTTAGGTGAGACTAGTTTGTTTGAGACTTGATTACAATAGTAGAGAACTATTCCTGCTCTCTCACGTCCCCACTAAAGTGATTGCTCTGTCCAGTGATTTGATAAAGCCAAACTTCATGCATAATGCAAATATTTCTTAGAACAGTTGTTCTGCTTTCTCTGTGTAAAGATAGTCCAATTGCTTCTGGGACTGAAGCAATTATACACATTCACTTCAAAATGGTCCAGAATGGTCATAAGATAGATGGAATAGTAACACACAGCCTAATAGTCCTTCATTTCCTGGTCCCGTACAAAAAGAAGTTCATTATGATAATAATAACCTTAAAAAATAGAAATCAACAAAATGTTTCCCATTGTGTATGCTTTGAACATTTCCATCCCTTTTCTGTCTGGAGACAGTACACATATATCTACAACTTAACTTGACAGTTAAAATGTTTTCAGCCAATAACTCATTGTGTATTGACATTTAGTTGACTAAAGTGACATGGCAACAATTTCTGAGTTCCTGCCTCCTGCAAGTATTGTGTTTCCCATACTGTATATCATGTGTTATTAAAAAAACAAACACACACACACAGCTTCAGGGAACACTCCTGCTAGGAAACATCCAGGGAATTAGGTGGAAAGACATGAGAAAAGTAAACAGCAACCATGATCTCTTAAAACAATTAGGCATTATTTTGCTGTGACTGCCCAGCATCCATGATAATGATGTTCATTGTCCATTCATATTGTATTCTATATCCCTCATTGTTTCCTTAATAACATCTTTTGGGTTTTAAGAAGGTTGTTGGGTGGATGATAATATAAATTCCAAGCCAAGAGAACCAACACTTCTTGTTATTGGTAACTTGGCTCATGACTGGCATCCCAATGCAAGGATTTGGTTTTCAATGAAATAAATCTCTACAAAAACATGGAAGCAGGGACACATGTGACAATATTGACTAAACACAAAACAATTCAGTGGGTGACCTTCATGGTCTTGAGCAAACAGCCAATGAGAATTCATTGCATGCAGATGCCAGCAAATCAGTATTCATTTTATGTGAGTGGTTCCCAATCAGTGTCATGGAACAGATGAAAGACAGCATCCAGCTATGTAATATGATTAAAAGATAACAGATCAGATGTTGATCCCATAGAACCACAGGGTCAGTAGGATTAGTACCATCCATAAAGACAGATTTATGAAGACTTCAGTGTCAGAGGAAAACAGCCAACAACAAAAATCACATGCTATAGCCTTCCATGCATGCCATGCACATACATTTTCTTTCTGACATATACACACATACTAGTCTACTAAATGCTGTAAACATAAGCAAAAGCAGTTCTTTTTAAAGCAGAATGAGTCAAATTCTGTCTAAATTACTCCACACAGCTGGTATAGTTTACAACAAAAATGCTACATCGGAATTGAAGGCAGTTACTCTTTTATCTTAAAAGAGAAAATAGAGACTATTGTGGGTATCATATTATGGGTGAGGTTCAGGCGGGGGGGGGGGTTCTAATCAACAAGCCATTCTGATTCTTCCTAATTTTAAGACTTTATTGCACTCACTTTTTTTAAAGATCCAGGCACTGGCTGGGGATGTGCGTGACGAAGGGAAAACAGATTTTATCGCATTCAAAACAGTCAGCAAGCTGTTCCCATGCCGTCACTCAACCACAACCCATCCCCAAGCCATGCTGAGCTGTCCAATTTTGCTCAGCTGGAAAGCTTCCGTCATTGCAAAATCAGCCATCTCAGTGTGGCTCGGAGATGGGTTGTGGTCAAGCAACAGCATGGTGGCACTGTTTTGAGTGTGATAAAATCTGTTTTCCCTTGGTCACACACGTCCCCAGCCAGTGCCTGGATCATTAACAAAAGTGAGTGCGATAAACTCTTTACTCAAATCAGGCCCTCCTCTAGCTTTCAAAAACAGTAGATAACGTATTTATTATTACAGAAGTAAAGGGGGCAGCCTACTCTGCCACAGGTACTACTAAGAAAAGGAGATACCTCAGGTGAATAAAACAATTCAGAGCTGGAGTCCAGCTTGCCGTGCTCAACCAAACAGGGAGGAAGCACAGCAAGAAATGAGAGCTGGGGGGTCATGGTGAAGAGCTTATTAAAAATTGAAACACATTTTGAAGCATCAGTGAAAGCTACAAATGTAAGCTTGAAAATGTGAGGAAAGAAGTTGAAAATAAAGCATTAAGCAACATCATGTAAGCAAAAGGATGATAATAGACTGGGTAGGACAGGGCTTTGAGAGTACACCACACCTTGGTCAGTTTAGACTTGATAAGTAGCAGGAAAAGAATGCTGGCCAAGCTGGCAAACACTGCTGGCACCCATTAGTTTAATTCCCTCACAGTATCGCTGTCACCCTGATCTAGTATTGCTGTGGGGTGTTGTTTTATCTGGACTCCAGAGAAATTTTTACTGAATCCATCACTAAATGGAGTGTTAGGCCCAAGTGATGTAACCAGAATTTGGGGTCCATGGGAAAAACTTTGGGTGGGAATTTGATGACTCCTCCTATCCTTCCAGACATTTTACCACAGTCCAGTAGGTATTGAAACTTTGTTCCATTGGGAGGCACAATGTTTTTACCTTGGATATAATGTAAGAGAATAACAGTAAGAATATTCCTGTTAGGATGAAGGTTTTTAGCACATTATACAGGTCATAATTATAATGCATACTTGATACTGCAGCAGTATATTACTTTTTTTTGTATTTATGTATTTTATTTTAAAAATAGGCTGCTTATATGATGAAACATTGACAAGTTAACATATAAGATAAAAACAGCATAAAACAAATATAGTTCCATACAAATTCAATAAAATAACAGGACTAATCAATAAAACCAGCAATCTTCAAAGCTAAGGGTGGGGGAGAAGTGATATGATAGCTGTCTTTCAATATCTGAAGGGATAACATGTAGATTTAGAAGATGGAGCAAACTTGTCTTCTGCTGCTTCAGAGCCTAGAACACCAACCAGTGGATTCAAATAACAAGAAAAGAGATTCAGCCTAAACATGAGGAAGAACTTTACTGTAAAAGCTGTTCAACAGAGTAGTGGATTGCTTTAATGGGTAGTAGACTCTCTTTTATTGAAGGCTCAATGAGCATCTTTCAGGAGCTCTTTAGTTGGGTATTCCTGCATGGCAAGGGCTTGGACTAGATGACACTTTGGATCTCAGGTGGAGCATCTCCTTTTGTCTTGACAATGACACTTCAAATTTTATTTCCTGGAATATCCCCATGGCCAGGAGGAAGAAGGGCCTGCTTGCATGAATGCCGCTCCATAACGCCTGAACTGAGAATAGTGACAACTTTACAAAATTCAGGCTTTTGATTAACTGTCATAATTCCCCCCCCCCCTCCCGGTATGTTTTTTAACACTTTTGCCTGATGAAGAAGCCAGTGGAAGTTCCATTTTTTGCAATATGTATGTTAAACATTTTGATTGGCCCAAAAAAGGTATCACTGTTTTGTGATTTTTTGATGTTATTGCACTTTGCTGTATTTAAGCAAGTGTTTAATATGTAATTAATCAGAGGATGTGCTTTGCTTTGTATGCTTTATTTATTTTAACTTTTTGTATGCTTTAGCATAATTTTATACTATTTAAAATGTGATTATGTTAATTGTTTTAAAACTGTATCATCAGGTTTAAAATTAATTATTTTGTGAACTATCTTGGATCCTACTCCATGGGAAAGGTGGCATATAAATGAAATGAAATGAAATGAAATAGTCTAGCCTAGATGCCACCAGAGGGCAAATAACCATGGCAAAATCTACTCTTTCCACTGCACTGCACTAGACACTAATTCAGGTGTTCAGTAGCCTCCTGCAAGAACTCAGTAGCCTTAATGGAATCCTTAGATGGAAATAGGTGTACAGCTAAATACCTACCACATTGTATTGATGGCACCTCAGCCCAAATCTTTGAATGAATGACTTTCTTCAGTTGTTCCAAGTAATTAATTGTTCAAAGACTTAGGGGAAATGGAAACTTGTAACTCTTTGAAGGACTTTGGCCATGAGGTGTAGCAGAAGTCCCCAAGCATCACCGTCTGAGATTTTCCAGTGGGGAAAAAAACAGAATCATGCCAGCTGTGTTATTCCTATGCTCAGTCCAGTCAAATGAACTCAGATCATCCCCTTATTCCAAGCAGAAAGCCAGGGCTTCAGCAAGGCTGACAGTTACGTGTCCCTGAAAAGGGTCCACTTCAGTCATAAATGAGTAGAGTTCCAGCAGAGAATTCATAGTAGTAATTCTTCTCTAAGATTCCTTGTTATACATATGAATACTTAAATACTGTCATTTGAAGCACACAGCTGTTCATAAGGAATCACTGGGGCTTCATTCCATATAACTCTGTTTAGCGCCACATAATCAGGTAGAGAATTCTCCAAGTAAGAACATGACATCTTCAAGTATGGATATTAAGTAAGCCAAAACATTTTAAAGAGAAAATATTCCAGAAGGATTGATATATATGTGTGATGGAGTATTTTTTTAAAAACATACATACCCCTTTGATATTTCCTTCTGGGCTTTTTTACTTTTATGTCACTGAATATTTCCATATAGGACTGAAATACACCCAAATACTTTTCAAAGCATTTGGGAAGTCAAGAGGTCACATTCAGTTTTACATTTACAATTTTACCTAAGCAATAGTATTAAGGTCTCTTGAAGTAAAAATGGCATAAACCAGTTGCAGCACTGTGTTGTTTGAATATCTGAAAGACCAAATCTTCCAATATGAGTCTGCCTGAGTTTTAAGAACCTTGGGGGGGGGGTGTTTCTCTCAATCCCATCACCATAACAGCCATGTTTGGTGAGGACACAGGAAAGGGTCTTCTTGATGTCTGCTTCAAGGCTATAGAAGTGCCCCCCATTAGAGGCCAGGTTAGTCCCTTCTTTCTGACATCAGTCAAAGAAAGTCAGGCCTTTGTCTCTTGCAGGTCTTTTAATGGGGGAGTGCTGTATTTTTTATAATTTTATTATAGTGGGCCATTATTATCTGCTAGGGCAGGGGCCGGCAACCTACAGCCCCCGGGCCAGTTCCGGCCCAGGCGGACCGCTGCCACCGCCACAGCACATTTTGGTCACCGCGCGTGCCACTACCGCCATTTTGTTTTTCAAAATGGCGCCCATGACATGTTTGCACATGCGCAGGAGTACTGTGCATGCACAAACACGTTGCGGCCGTCATTTTGGAGAACAAAATGGTGGTCGCGGCATGCGCAGAGGCGGCTGTGGCAGCATGTGCAGTGGTGGCGGCGGTAACGTGCGTGGGGGGGGTCGCGCGGGGTTGCGGGGGTTGCATGTGCACGCTTATGCGTGCATGCCACCATCCCCCCCCGTGCCCGCCAGAAGGGACAACTTCGGGGGATCAGCCCCCAGCTCAAAAAGTTTGACTACCCTTGTGCTAGGGTTTGGTTTTAGGACCCCCGCCCCCGGATACCAAAATCCATGGATGCTCAAGTCCCATTTATATACAATGGCATATTAAAATGCCACAAAAAACCAACAAAAGTCCCCAAGGCAAAAAAACACAATATACCAAAAAACCAAAGAAAGGGGTTATGCCAAAGGAATGAAAACAACAATGCCCCACCCAACTTCGAAAACAATGGTATAAGAATTACTGCTAGCCTTTCTGAAAGAAAAGGCAAATAAAAAAGGGGGGCAAGAACAATGATATGCTGCAAAGATGAGTGGAATCAATACTATTACATTTCCCATAAACTTTCTCTCTCTCTCTCTCTCTCTCTTTTTTTTTTTTTTCTGAAAGAACAATTAGCTATCCTAACTTTACAAATGTTCTACTATGGTTACATAAAATACATTTGGCTGTAAGAAGAAGTTTAAATAACTTGTTCTTTCCAAACCATCTGCAGACCTCAAAATGTTGCCCAATACATGTTTATCAGAAGTTCCAAAGTTATGGGACTTACTACCAAGTAAGTGGGTATAGTATTGCAGCCCCTGTTTGTTGTTGTTGTTGTTGTTGTTGTTGTTGTTGTTGTGTGTCTTCGAGTCATTTCAGATGTATGGTGACCCTATCGTGGGCTTTTATTGGCAAGTGTCATTGGAAGGGGATTGCCTTTGCCACCCTCTTAGTCTTAGAGTGTGACTTGCCCAAGGTCACCCAGTGGGTTTCATGTTTCAGTGGGGGTTTGGGTCTTGGTGTCCAGAGTCCTAGTCCAACATTCAAACCACTATACGACACAGGAGCAAACCATCATTATTTTTCTGATGTTTTGTTTTCAATGCTCATGAGTTGTCTATTTGCATGAACAAAGTAACCTATTACCTGAGAATGGAAGGAATAACTTTCAGAAGGTAAACCATTCTTTATCTTAGGGATAGACACACTCTTATGATCTTGAGCAGTTGAGTCTCCTGACAGATCAAATCTTCATATTTAGAGAGCTAAATAATTTGCTGCACAGTATCACTTTGATCCAGAGACCAAAACCATGAGCATGGAGTGGAAGCATGCTGAATCCCCTCCCCGCAAAAAGGCAAAGGTGAAAAAGTCAGCAGGGAAGGTCATACTGTCAATTTTTTGGGAATGTTGTGGAGTCGTTCTTACAGATTACCTTGCAAAGGGACAAACCATCACTGGCACATACTACAGCAATCTTCTGGACAAGCTGTGAGATGCTTTGAAAAAGAAACACTATGGTATACTCTCCAGAGGCATTCGTCTCCTAGCTGACAATGATAATAATAATAATAAT
>JAIPUX010001232.1:140020441-140030777 GCA_020142125.1 Phrynosoma platyrhinos | reverse complement strand
CCCCCCCCCTTTTCATTCTTGGAGACATAGCCATGGCAATAATGTTCTCATCACCCTCTCTTTTTAAATAGCAAAACACTACTCTTTTTTTAAATGTAGTTCTAAAAGAAAATGAGCAAATTAGGAGAAGAGAGGAAGCTGTTAGGGTGCAATTTACAGAGATATAACTCAGAGGTAAATTGTTCTGCTGAGATTTGAAGCAAGCAAACAAGCAAACTAGCTAAACAATCAAGGAGGAAGTGTTTAATTAAAAGTGTAGGAGCCCTAAATATCTTTAGTAGCACTTTGTCCATATTGGACAGGTTGTTTCATTTCAAAAATATATTAAGCAGTCTTATCTGAATAAGCAAGGAGTGGAATGCTGGAAATAATGCAAGTCAACCATCTAAAAAGTGAGCTCATCTGAGTGCTTGGAAAAAAGTGAATGAACCAAGGAGAGCCATCCCAGAAAGAGGGATCACTTTAATCTCCAATGGTTGGCTGCCACCATTCATTTGACATAGACATTGTCAGTTGGTGACTTTCATATCAGTGTGACAACTAAATCTGTTCTGTTTTTTAGCTGAAATCTTGAAGTTTTCCAAGGTGTTAAATCTATGTGGGATATACAGTTCAGTACCTTGGCATATGTGTGTGTGTGTGTGTGCCTTCAATTTCCCCATCAACTTATGTTGACCCCATGAATTTCATAGAGGTTTCTTAGGCAGAGGTGATTTTGCCAGTTTCTTCCTCTGAAATATAGCTTACAGCACCTGGTATTTGTTGGTAGTTTTCCATCTGAGTACGAATGTAGAATGAACCTGTTTATCATGCAAGATTTGTTGGGTTCTGGTGTCTTTAGGGCATTTGACTTCTCCTTTAATGTTCAGACAGTGGATTCACCATCCCACTGACATGGAAGCCAGTAGCTGCCACTCGACGTAATTTTATTCAGTCTAGGAAGCCCCCTGGAGGAGCGGATGCTGCAGACTTGGCCTCCACTCCTTCTGAAAATAACCTCTTTAATATCATGTTTCCCCAAAAATAAGACACTAGGGAGTAGTGGCGGCAATCAAATTGGGAGAGGGCAAAATAAGGAGGTTCCTGAGGCCAGGAAGCCTATTCTGGAAAGGCCTGCTGGAAGAGATCTGTCTTAACAGCATTTTTAAAGCTGTTTAGCATTGTAATCTGATGGATCTCAACACTCTTAACCCAACTCCCATGATGACCCAGGTGGTAAGAGAGCTGGGCTTCCCTCAGAGAAAGCTGGGCAGCTTGATGAAAAGGTCAGCTTGTCCGCAGCTGGGGAGCTTGATGGAAGGTCCCATCCCGGTTCTCAGTGGAGGGCGGTGGGGCAAATGTTTTAAGGCTTCTGCATGCTGTCCTCTATCCCCTCAGCACTGGTGAAGGACAGTGGGGCAGATGTTTTAAAGCCTCTGCAGCCATCTTCTATCCCCTCAGCACTGGTGGAGGGTGGTGGGGCAGATGTTTTAAAGCCTTCGCAGCCGTCCCCTATTCTCTCAGCACTGGTGGAGGGTAGTGGGACAGGTGTTCTTTAGGCCTCCGCAGCCGTCCTCTATTCTCTCAGCACTGGTGGAGGGCGGTGGGGCAGGTGTTCTTTAAGCCTCCGCAGCCGTCCTCTATTCTCTCAGTGGAGGACGGTAAGGAAGGTGTTCTTAAAGCATACATGCTGTGTCAAAATGGCACAAAAGAGCTGCGGTGGCGGCTCAAAGGACGGCTTTTTGCCACCTCCAAAAGGAGCCGTGCTTTGAGCCGCTCTTTTGGGGGTGGCAAAAAGCAGGATCGTGGCTGCAACCCTTTGAGCCACAACTGCGGCTCTTTTCTGGGCTGCCCTTGGGAGCAGTGGATCCACTGTTCCTGGGGCAGCCCAGAAAACAGCCACCGCCACAGCTCAAAGGGTCACGGCCACACTCCTCCTCTTTGCTGCCCCCAAAAAAGCAGCTCAAAGGGCCATTCCTTTCGGGGTAACAAAGATGAGGATCATGGTCGCAACCCTTTGAGCTGCAGCTGCGGCTCAAAAGCTGGCTCTTTGCCACCCACAAAAGGCACAGCCCTTTGAGCTTCTCTTTAGGGGTGGCAAAGAGGAGGGTCGGGGCCATGGCCCTTTGAGCCCCCATCCACCACTTCCAGGAGCGGGCCAGAAAAGCCATCCCATGTACATCAACCCTATGTCTTATTTTTTGGATATGGCTTGCATTGCACAAATGCCTACAAATCCTGCTACAGTTTATTTTAGGGTTATGTCTTATTTTTTGGGAAACACAGTATATTTGTCACCATCAGCTCCACTAAAGCCACTGTGATAACAGCAGATTGGGTTCATCTATAACAGGATAGGCTATCCACATCCTCTGCACAGCCAGTGGCCCTTGAACCTCTTTTATAAGATCCTTATAGGATTTTTACAGGATGTGGTTGTTGCAGAATTCATCAGCATAAACAAAATTACAATAGAACCTACTTCCTACATTTTTTTTAGCATAGGGAAAATATGTTATTCATGGGGAAAAGAGTCTGTGTCTATGTTGCAGGAGGGGGGTTGCCATCCTCTTTCACCATAGTTGCCCTGGATTTCAGTAACAACTGCAGGAGTGGAGGAAGGGTCCAGATATCAAGGTTTTATGGGGGACAGTGCACACATATACAAGCATTCACACACACACACACACACACACACACACACACACACACACACACACATGAGATTCCCAGCTTGGATCAATATGGAATTGTGAAAATAGTGTTATTATAATATTCTTTAAAATGACAATTCCCATCCTTTTTGCTCTACACTTGATAGCATGCTAAACATGGATTTTAAGTCTATGAAACAGAAATTAACTGGGAGTAGATTATTTTCATGACATGTCAAAGGGTGTCCCCAAAAAGGGCAGTGTGCTGCACAGAACTGGAGAGTAGATGTTAACTTTAGGTTATCAAGGCAGGATGTGCAGCACACACATAAATGCCATCCAGCAGGCAGTATCAGCTGGTGAGGGCACCACTGTTTATTATGCATGCTTAGCATCTGCTACCTAAGGGAGCTCCCTCCTCTTAATGGTAGGACTGGCCCTGAACAGATTCCATATTCTGCTTATTATGGAATTTTAAGTTTAGTCTTAAGCCTCTATAAAAATGTTGTTGCATTTCTCTCTCTCTCCCTCTCTCTCTCATTTTATTGAATCATAAAATCATTGAGTTGTAAGGAACTCCAAGAGCCATATAATCCAACCCTCTGTCATGCTGGAATACATATCTAAAGCATTCTTGAGGAATGGCCATCTAGACTACCAAAAAAAGGAGAGTC
Organism: Phrynosoma platyrhinos; assembly: GCA_020142125.1. Lineage (NCBI taxonomy): Eukaryota > Metazoa > Chordata > Lepidosauria > Squamata > Phrynosomatidae > Phrynosoma > Phrynosoma platyrhinos. Next base: position 140,027,470 of record JAIPUX010001232.1, on the reverse strand, counting down.
CACCACAAAATGAGACAGGCTTATACTGGTGTCAAAGAGCTGTTACTGTCATGACGTTCTTCCTAACCTTCCACATGACATTCCATCAGCTATTTGAAGATGGTTATCATGTCACCTCTCAGTCTTTTCCAACCTAAACATATTCAGCTACTAAGCCATTCCTCACAGGACTTGATTTCTAGAACTTTCACAGTCTTGGTCACCCTTCTGTGGACATATTCGACCTTGTCAATATCCTTCTTGAACTGTAATGTGTAAAGCTATTCTTGTGCAGCAGAAGAAAATTCATTCCCTGGAAATGCTACTAGGGTCACAGTATCTCATCAGCTTCTTTCCCAGCTCTGCTAACCAAGTGAGTTACACCAGGGATATACCCAGCACAATAGCCTGCATCAGTACAGCCACATTACTGAAGCTGTACATCTTGAGCCAAACGGTATGTCTTCAACTGAAAGTTAAACTTTCAAAAGACACTGTGGGATTGCAGTGAGTGTCCTGGGATGGGAGGACCATCCATTGTATTTGATATCTTTACTTGTTCTATATTTTGATTAGATCTTTTCTTCCTTCATTCTAACACTTTCTCTCCTTTCCTTGCAGGGCTACAGAATTGTAACTTTAGAAACTAGAACTTTCTTCTCCTTTATTCTATAGTTAAAGTATTATTGACCTTAAATTTAAAATGCTTGGTTAAACTCCAGCATAATAGCAATATTCAATCTGTTTCTGCAAAATAAAAAACAAAACAAAATAAAAACAAAGGCCTTGTGTCATCAGATTGCCCCATCCTACCCATATTTATTCTGAAGCGAGTCTCCCTGTCAGACAGATCCATAGTGGTGAAGTGTATCACTGGATACTAAAGTTAGGATTGCCCATTATATTTCCAATATCTATGTATAGGTGTGAAAGTTGGACAATGAAGAAAGCTGATAGAAAGAAAATCAACTCATTTGAAATGTGGTGCTGGAGAAGAATTCTATGGATATGGTGGATTGCTAAAAAGACACATAAATGGGTCTTAGAGTAGAACTTTCCCTAGCAGCCACGATGATAAACTGAGACTGTCAAACTTTTATCATATCATAAGAAGATGTGGCTCACTAGAAAAGACAATAATGCCTGGGAAGGTAGAAGACAGTAGACAAAGTAGGAGATCACATTCTAGATGGATAGACTTAAGAAAGCCACAGCCTGAATCTGCAAGACCTGAGCAAGGCTTTTCATGATAGAGTGGCTTGGAGGTCTTCTCTCTTTCATAGGGTCACCATAAGTCAAAGTCAACATAACAGCAGTTAACAAAAACAACAGTGCACCCTGAAAATAAATGTGTTACAGCATACACTCTCTGATGCTAGTAGAAATAAATAATAAATAGAAAGTTTATTGGAGTTTTGTAGTATCATTAATGCCAAGCAGTTTATTTCAGCATGGGTTCCAACCTATTCTTCAGGGACAAGAAGTACATTTGAATTGGCATCTGAAGTCCACAAAGGCTAATACTGAAATTAATACTTGACTCTTAAAGGTACCACAAGACTCTTTGTCTTTATATTCTGAAGCAGACTAACACATCTTGGAGGTCTTTAAGCAGAGGCTGGATGGCCATCTGTCAGGGATGCTTTGATTGGGAGTTCCTGCATGGCAGGGGGTTGGACTGGATGGCCCTTGTGGTCTCTTCCAACTCTATGATTCTATGATTCTATGATCTATTTCTTTGAATATGTTGTTGATGTTGTTATTGATGCTGCTGCATTCCCATACAATCAGATTTCCATTTCCCATTGGAAGGATGGGAAGCAGCTCACATATATGAGATACGATGCAAACTCCCTGAGCTCTTGATGCTTGTGACTCCACTACCACATTCAGATTGCATCAGAAAAAAAAAAGAAGTACCTGAAACCATTGGAAAATGAAGAGTTCAGGTGAACAGGAATACAACTTGACCCCCAAGAGGAGAACATGATGTATCTGATTTCCTGTGCTGTGATAGCCTTTACTGCAGTTACAATGCAAAAATTGAGGTACATATTGGCGCAGAATTGTGTTTCATATGTTAGTGAGTACTACATCATCCCTTCAAAAAGGCAATATTTTTCCACAGCATGAAATTCAGCCAGATAACTTGTGAGCCATAGATGAACTGCACATATACTAGTGATAGAAGTGCTGGTGTTTTTGTTTTTGTTTTTGTTTGTTTTTTAAAAAAGAAACAAATCTTATGACATCTTAAAGATCAATGGTTTTATTATATCATAAGCTTTTGTAGAGTAGATTCCACATCATCAATTTACGGTGTGTTATCTCAGGGTATGGATATAGACACAAGTCCACACATACACAATCGGTGTGGGGAAAGTGACAGTGTGGTGAAATGAGGAAAATGCAGAAAGTGTAATTTTATTGATGGTGGCCACTCACAAGATAGTTAACACTAACCACAAGCATGTTGACATTAGTTAAACTTATTAATACTTATAGTATGATTTTTTGCAGAGAGGGGGATTTAAATAAATTCTGATTCTTGTATCACCTTATCTCTGCTCTGAGACAGTGAGTAAAAGCTCAAAATTGCTTATTTCTACTATTGGTATGTGAAAAGAAAGAAATATTAGAAAATGCCCAATAATAGGCAGGCAGATCTTCAACAAACAGGTATCTGTCACTCAGTTGTCAAAAGCATAATCCCTTGACTATGACTGATGTCTGTGTTGTAGACATTTGTACAAACAAGTGCTGGGGGAAAATACTTTCATTCTTTCTGTAGAGAATATTGCTTTAATGGTTAGGCATGTTAGCAAATGCTTACTACTATGTGGTATGTTTGATGGTTCCTGCCACTGCAAACATGCATTGACACAGAAGTTTCTGCCAGGCCATTGCAATCAACTTGCAACCTGAAAGGGATCTTTTTGGAACTTTCCTCTACACATACAGCAATTACAATTTAATAAACAGATTTGGGACTTCATTTTAATCACCACGTATAATTAATTCCATATTCCACATCCCACCACAGCTGCATTAAGAATGTATTTTCACATAGTTTTCCAATTGTGATGTGCTTTGGAAGTTAAGAAATAAGTCAAAATGAAAGTAACAGGAAAATAATGTTTTATGGATATGATTGTTTTTTCTTCCTGTTTCCTACTCTGTATGGAGAATTGTTTTCTCTAAATGGCTGTGGTGGTAGATGCAGAAGTAGTAATTTACAGTTATACGCCATCTTTCCTCCAATAATCTCAAAGCAGCATATATGTATTTCTTCCTTTATACTCCATCTTCATACAATAAACCCTTAACCAGGTTGAGAGAGAGTGAATGTCCTAAAGTTACCCAGTGAATTTCATGGTTTAGTAGGGACTAGAACCTCGATCTCACAGGTTCCAGACCAGTAATCCAGCTGATATACCACACCTGTCGTTGAGACCCATGTTGTTGGATCAATATGATTTTTATAGAGATTAATGCCCCACTAACATTTTAAAGTTCTCAGCATTTGAAGTCCAACTGTGTAATTGGATTTGGACAAATTTGCATACCCAAGATTCCCAAGCATACAAGCTAGATATGTGATAAGACAATAAGTGATTTCATATATTAATAGTTTGCTAACAAACAGGATGCTGAGAGTGGTAATAAATGGTAGGTTAACACAGACAGCTGTCTATAGACAGTGATCTGGAGTTCAGAATGATGGCAAAGTATGCTGATGTCACTAAAGTTAACTAAAGCAATAAAAATAACCTCTCCAAATTGGAGGACTGGACATTATTATGGACAATATGGCTCAAGGTAAGTAAGTGTAAAGAGAAGTCCTAATCTGAGGAATATGCTGGTGAGGTCTGAATGGGCTGTAAGTAGCCAGGAAAGAGATAATGGAGATGGGGGGGGGGGGGTTTGCTTATTGAACATGTTGATCAAAAGAGAAGCTGCTGTAAGAAAGGCGACTTACATGTTGAGGATTGTTCAGAAAGGGAAGAAAATAAAACTCCCACAATTAGAGTACTTCTGTGCGCTTGGCATAATGTGCACACTACTATTCAGGGCACTGAGAGCAGCCCTTAATATTCAAAAAGCTGGAAGAAATCTTCTATAAAGGCAGATGCTTAAAGGCATGTGTAACATAAAAGAAATGGACAGGGAGATACCTTTCTCTCTCATTCTTAATGCTAGGACATCCAGTGAAGCTCAGTAGTGGGAAATTTGGAACAGGCAATGGGAAGCCCTAAATGCTGAACTTCACAGATCACTCCCACAAGACATCATGATGCCTGTCAACTGGAAAGTTTTTAAAAGAGATTAAGCAAATTAATGGAGGAAACAACTGGCATAACCATCATGCTACTCAGGATGAGTGCCATAACTATGAAACTCCTTTTTGTTAGAGAGACTGTTGTCCTCCACACTCTTGCCTTTCAGGTATCATCATAAAGTAATTTGTGCAAGATTTTAGGAAACATCAAGTGCTTGATCTGTCTTTTACTGCTGGTTATTTCTACTGTTTTTATTGTTCTTTAATATCTTAACAAACCTTTGTAATGTATTATTTTAGATAGTTGTAATTTATGTTTTTACTTATTTCTAATTTCTCATTTTGAGTTGCTCTGTGTTCTTATGAGGAATGCTAGGTTGCTGTTGTTGTGGCCCCCTCAAATGGCAGAAGCCACATGCATCTGGATACCAGTTGTGGAGAATGAGTGGGAAAATGCATTGCCTGCATTCTGTGTTTATGAGCATCCCAGGGACATCTGTTTGGCTACTGTGAAAAACAGTATTATTGGCTACCCAAGCCTTTGTTCTGAGCCAGCATGTTCTTTTGTATGTTCTTGAACTGCCTCAAACAAGTAAACTTTGGGAGATTAGGAATGAATGCTCTTTTGCCAACCCAAGAAGCATTGTGTTGGTAGCAAAGTTGCCTTCATTAATTTAAATGCATAGGAGATTAGATTAAGACTTTAGTTTAGTGTTACATTCTGTGAAGGACTAAATTTGGGGTGAGAGTATGAGTAAGTGGCAGAGAAGTTTGCAGAGGATTCTCATGTACTGCTGGGGAGATTTCCATGTTTGCCATTGTTCAGAAAAGGTTATTAGCAGGCTATGGTACAAACGGTCCTGAAGTGCTGGTGCTGCCTTTGTCTGACTACAGGATTTTTACAAGCCCTATTTTCTTTGAGAGCTGACAGCATAATGGTCTTGGACAATGCCATATTATCATCTGCATGTTCACTGGGGAGGGGGTAGGTTCTTTTATAGGAGAGACAAGATAAAAGCAATTCACTTGAAGCTGAGTAGCAGCAACAACAGCTTAACAAGAGGGAAAGAAAGACTAAGAGAGAGAGAGAGAGCATGCATCATAAAGAGAGAAAAACTAAACATTGTTTGCAGAACTATTCTCTCTCTCTCTTTCAAATTTCTTTCACCTTTCCATTCTCTCTTCTCAGTTTCATTTTGGAGCTGGCTAGCATACTTTTTATGTCTTTGTTGTCAGATTGCCCCAGCATACAGAAGAAGCACCCTTCCTCTCATCTATGAATCCATCTCCTGAAATTTAGTATTATAAAATTATACTTAGCATTTGTATAGGTTTTTAAGGGCTTCATATTCACTATTTGTAATTCTTACAGCAACCGTGTGAGGTAAATTAATAGCATTATCTTGCCACATAGGAGAGAGAGAGAGAGAAGCTTGCCTAAGACCTAATGAGTTAATAGCATGGATGAAACAGAAATTAGGGACTTCCTGATTTGTAACTCAAACTTTTATCCACCTTGCTACATCTCTGATGTTATTCTTGTTCTATACCTTCAGGTCAACTCTGACTTATGACAAGATTTATTCAGAAGAGAGTTTTCATTACCTTTGTCTAAGGCTGAAAGTGTGTGACTTGCCCAAAGTCAACATAATTTCTATGATTGACTGGGGATTCAAATCCTGGATTCCCCAAGTCCTAGGGCAACATTCAAGCCAGTACACTACATTGGCTGCCATTTATGAGAAATATGCTGCATTCATGGAAATTAAATACCACTTTTGCAAAACATTGTCATGCTTGCTGTGTCGAAACAGACATGGCCACTTAGAAGAGTTGCCCAACAGATATGAAGAACAAGTGGAAAAGCAATACCGGCTAAAGCTGATGCACATAAATCCCAAATAACTAAGTGAATTAGGCTAATTCAGACTAATTTGTATGTGTTCCAGCATGGAATGGAATGGGCCAGTTTCATTCTAGATTGGAACTGGCACAGTGCAAAGTGCTGCAGACCAACCTGGAGTTCTAGAAATAAATTTAAAAAAATGAGCAGGGAATATAGTCAGACAATGTACCTTCAACATGATCATACAGTATAAGGAAAACTTTAAATTGGTTTAATATAGAGTAGGAGAGGAAAACTGAGCTTTGCTCATTGACATTTCTGTTTTGCAATTTTGTCAAGAATCTCACCAACACTTGCCAATCACAGTACTCATGGGGAAGGTTTTTGTGTCAAGTCATTGAAGTTCAGGTAAATAGGTAGATTTTGGGGATGTTAAACATTTTAGATCTCTTTCCAACCTATTTAAAAGGAGAAGAGATGCTCTTGGAGAGGTGGGTAAGCCTTTTGCTAGCCAAATGTATTAATCATACTTAGAAGATTATTGCATTAGGTTATAAACCAGCTTACTTGATCCAGCTTAAAATTAGAAGCGGGTGGCATCATGATAGTAAGAGATGCATTTAGCTGCCGAAATCACAACTCGGGTGCAGTCCGTCTCCATAGCCACTCAGAGGGGCACTCCGGCAGCCATTTTTTCAAGCCGGAAAACTCCCGGCTTCGAAAAGAGGTGTGAGGAGCATCCCTGGAATGGCAATGGAGCCAGGTTGCACCCAGACGGTGATTTCGGCAGTTAATTGCATCTGATACTATCAGAATGCCACTGGCTTCTAATTTTCAGCTGGATCAGGTAAGCTGGTTTCTAACCTAATGTGATAGCGCCTTTGCAGGCTGCCAGAAATAGTGCAAATTGAGTCCACTTTTAGGG
>JAIPUX010001232.1:140008140-140018556 GCA_020142125.1 Phrynosoma platyrhinos | reverse complement strand
ACAATAGGATTAACTGTGACCAGTCAGCCTAATGGGCCTCCTTGCTTAGTCTACAAAATGGAAGTTCTTCAGGTCTCCTTCCATCCCATCTTATTTTTAAAAAGATCTTGGATTAGGCAGCACTTGAAGGACAGGATGCCTTCAAATAGAGGAGTGTCCTCTTCAATGTAAGTCATAGTTACACTGATTTAGAGGTACCGAGAATATTAATCTGAGCCCAGATTCTTTACAAGCTCCTGAGGCTATTAAACTTCACTTGGAAGGCTGATGCATTTTAGGCTCCCTCCTCCCAAACCCTCTAACCCATCTCTGATTCACATCAGTATCTAAGATAGACAACACCAGTGGTTACATGAAGATTCTTCTTGTCCATGCCAGTATCTCTGCTTTGAAAAAGTAATGTATTAATTTGCATTAGGACAGTGGGCAGGCCATGAAAAAGGTAAGGAGAGAAAAAATTTCCCCTCCTTGGTCTTTTGTTGTCATCACTGTCAACACATCAGTCTTTTAAAAAGATGGGCTAAAAGGAGTGTAAAGTGTGCTTTGACAAAGGTGGAGAAAGTGAGCTTCCTTCCCTCACTCTTTGTCTGAAGCTTGGCTTGAGGAAAAGCAACTTTGCCTGAAACAAAGCACTAGATTGCATTGTATGAAGAGGTCCAGGGGTTAGATTGCAACTCAAGAAAAAGGTAGGCCCTCATAGATAACATAAATTGTTTGCCATCCCCACTATCAAATGGCTAAATTTCCTATGTGGTAAAATTCAAAGATATAACTGTGTTAGTCTGTGGAATCAGTATGTAGAGAGATCTCGTAGCACCTTTGAGACTCACTGAAAGACGTTGACAGCATGAGCATCTGTAGACTAAAATCTACTCCCTCAGATGCATCTGAGAAAGTAGACTTTAGTCTATGAAAGCTCATGCAACCAACTTCTTTCTTTCAGTTAGTCTCAAAGCTGCTACAAGACATGATTCTATGATTCTGTGATTCTATTTCTGCATACTACATTTTCTATTGTTCATCAAACTAGAAGGGAACCAGTTTCAAATTGTAACCCAACACTTTGTCTCAAGTTGTGGCCCTTTATAGCCCAGAAGTTACATAATAAACCTAGGACAAAAGGAGAATTAAACAAACATAAACCAAACCATACCTTTTCCGACAGCCACAAATCAGCCAGGGGAGCCACAGCCAGATTTTTCCAATCCTGGCTTTTTAGACTGCATCTGCACTGTGGAAATAGTACAGTTTGACACCACTTTAACTGCCATGGCTCAGTTCTGTGGAATCCTGGGATCTGTAGTTTCTTGTGGCACCAAGCTCTGACAGAGAAGGTTAAATACCTCCCAAAACTACAAATCCCAGAAATCTATAATATTGAGGCATAGCAGTTAAAGTGGTGTCTAACTGCATTATTTCTGCAGTACATATGTAGCAATTGTTGCTACAATTCAGTACTTCATACTGAATTGCCTTCCTCCCCATCCCCGAGGAAGGGGGGGGGGAGTCTTGCCACTCCTAGTAGGACCAGGACAAGGTGAAAATGAGGAGATGCTGCAACCATTCAGAGCTTTGAGCTTGTGTGGCTCCCAATTGCTTCTCTTGCTAAGTAAAAACAATACATGCAGCAATGTAGTAGTAGGGGCCTTCCAATCCCAGAACTATGCATCAGAGTTTTTCCTCAATTTTGGTCTCTCACGGATAATACATATTCCTTCTTAATGAGTTTTAGATTCCCCTACCAGCTCTTATTTCCCTAAAATATGATAAATATTTTAGAGAATCGTTTTTCAGAATTGCATATGCCTTATTTAAAATATAAATAAGTTATTACTGGTTTTCTTCTCTCTGTTCCCTTAGTTTTGATTTATCAGCTCTCTCGCTCTCTATGTGAACATGTAGACATGGGTATCCATGCATGTACATACATGCATGCCAATGTCATGGTGGGGGTGAGATTTGTGATGGCCCATGATTGAAAGGTACTTATTGGCTACTTATCTGATTTTTATTCTACATAGAAATATTTCAATTACATTTTCAGAGCAATCATATACATATCTGCTCAAAAGTATGCCCCAGTGAGTTCAATGGAATTTACTCCAAGGTAAATGTGTACAGAAATGTAGCCAATGCTGAAGGACATTGGAATGCATGGATTTCTGTAGGATATTCATTTTTCCCAACTGTAACTTTAATTAATTTCATTGCATTTATATCTGGGAGATAAAAGTTTTGTGCATTATCTTTCTCTGTTGTTCATGTGTGCCTTCAAATCATTTCCTAGTCCAACACTCAAAGGATATCACACTAACTCTATCTTTCCCTATTCTACACTCTAGCCTGCCATGAAAAACTGGATTCTGCTTTTACTTATGTTATTGCAGTTACCATTTGAATATATTGATGAAAATGCTGTCCTTAGTTCTCTTGAAGATAGCTTTGTTTGCCAACATGATGAAACCTCATTGTGACACCATTAATTACCACACCGGATGATACCAACTCTACTGATGCCACTGGTGGGAACCAGAAACAGTTCTGAGTTAAGAATCCTGCCTGATGAAGTACTCATCCCCACAGACTATGGCAGGGGTAGGCAACCTTTTTGAGCTGAGGGCTGGTCCCGCGAAGTACTTCCCACCGCTGGGCTGAGGGGGGGAATGGCAGTGCCCACGTGCGCCGCTGCTGCCGCTGCCACCGCTGCGCAGCCGCCTCCGAGTGTGTCGCGGCCGCCATTTTGATTTTCAAAATGGCGGTCTCAACTCGTTTGCGCATGCGCAGTACTCCTGCGCATGCACAAACATGTCGTGACCGCCATTTTGGAAATCAAAATGGCAGTTGTGGTGCGCGCGGCCTCACCGCAGCAAAAATGCGCGGCGGCGGCAACCTTATGCCTGGGCCGGTAAGTACGTGGACCTGGGCCTTAACCGGCCTGCGGGCCGTAGGTTGCCGGTCCCTGGACTATGGGATCATACTCTACAATGTTCAACAGATGAAAAGATAGGCATACTGGAAACAACCTTTTTTTAAAATACTAAGGATCATTCAGGTCCTCAGGAATTATACAGGTGTTGGGGCAGGTAGACCCAATGCAATAAACAGTAGAAAAGTGAGGTTCTGAAAAATTCTGGTATTCCTCCTGTTTAAGGCCAAAATGGCATGATCTTGGGGCAGAAAGAAGGGAAGGTGGTGGTGGCTACTACAGAGCATTGAACATTTTCACAAGCATTTTTTCAGAGATGCATATGTAGGATTATGCTGTTACCTTTCTGGGAAGGGAACTGAATAGGGAAGAATACCAGCTCTTACCATTTGCCTCAATAAGGAGAAAATACAGTCACCCCTCCATATTTTCAATATTTTCAATATATGTCAGTTCCAAAAATCAAATCTTGATTTTGCCATTTTATATGAGGAACACCATTTTACTATGCCATTGTATTTAATGAGACTTGAGCATCCATAGATTTTGGTATCCACAGAGGGTCCTGGAACCAAATCCCAGAGGATACCAAGAATCCCCAGTATATGGGTGAGATAGTCACAGTGATTTCGTATGGGAATATATATTGCTTCTAGCACATTGTATATAGTTGGAGCACATGGTAAATATTAACACCCAACTGTAGCAGTGCATAAGGAAGTTACGTTTGGACTACAGCTTCTAGAATCCTCTGGTCAACAAAGTCCACTTGATCCTTGCTGTTGTAATCCAAAAAAGGTAACATTTCCAAGTTTTGATTTGAGAAGCTCTACTTAACTATATTTGCATATCTGGGATGTCTTATTATTCCAAGCAACACACAAGCTTTCCCTCCCCAGAGTGCCTAGCTGCCCCATAATCCCTTCCCAGCTGTTGTTGAATCCGCTTATTTGGGAGTCACCTTCACTGTCTGCTTTGTCCAACTTTTTAAAGTTTCTAGCTGACAACTCTACCTTTCAAAGCTTTGGGGGCATCTCTTCTCTTTGCCCTCTCCTCTCTACTCACCTTACTTTGCAGGCAAACTCCTGCATGCAATTGAGTACCTGGCACAATTATTGCAAGAAGTGGGGATCTCACAAGGGAAGCATACCAGTTAACATGTTAAACCAAAAGGAAACAGCAGGCCAGAGTGTTCCATGCTTTGGCATAAAAAATGGATGATCTAATATTTTATTCATTAAATTCTTCTCCTTCTTCCTTTTTCTTTCATTCCCCCTCCCTCAAGATCACACTCCAGCTCCTGTCATGCTTCTTTCCCCTTATTCTCAATAATGATGGCTGTATTATTCAGTTTTCCTTTAAGATGCCTTCTGGCCTCCCCCTTTTAAATGGAACCATTGAATTTTTTGCTCTTGGCGGACTATTTTCTAATCTCTGCTGGTTTCAATAGCACCGCCTTCCTTTGGTTGGGCGGGCTGTATGCAAATCCATTCCCTTATGGAATTAGGAACATTATGAAGATATATAAGCTCTTTGAAATTTTTATCCGCTCACTCAGCAACAGCAACTGTGCTGCTGCAGAATTTGGAGTGACACAAATGAATGCTTAGCTATCAGGATGAACAGGGATACCTTTGAAAATGCTATGATGACATAGAGACATTTTAGCTATACATTCACTTTAGCATCATTCATCTAGCATCATTTCAAAGCTTTTTAAAAGGTAGCAGAAGGTGCAGTATTAGCTTAAGGAAATCCACCCCCTTTCTCAATTAATGTTTGGTTGCAAATTCAGGATGCAGCCAAATTGGGGGTAGGAACCATGTGGTTTTCCAGGTTTTGCGACTTTCAACATTGTACTGATGGTTAGGCCTGCTGGGAGTTGCAGTCCAACAACAGCTGGAAGGCTACATTCCACCCTCTGAGTCTATCCAGTCTCTGTTGAAGTACCTCCAAGTGAGGGAAAGTATACCAGTAGTCACTTTGGCCTTCAATTGAGTACCATGTTATCTGTAGTGCTACAGCATATCTCCAATTATTGCTCATGCTGATTAGATTAAATGTGGTGCCATACATGTTAATTCAGGTAACACATACAAGTAGTAGAAACTTTCTAGTTTTTTACCACTTGACATGATGACAGATAAGGGCATGATGGATTAAGATAGGATATTTCAGAGCAATATTCTGTACTCTACTGATATCAGGAGATGACAAGGTTTTACAACTGAGCTCTGCTAATGTGGATCTCTTTTACTGCCACCATCATCAGAGTTGGGACTGCCTTTTACTAGTAGAAGGGTCACTTTCGCAATGTGTTTTCACCTGTGGTGGGATATCTTCCCATCAGAAATATAGTTGAATGAATTAGTCTTTTTTTATCTATATAAATTTCATATTTATTCTTCCATAGGTCCATTATTTCCCACATGTCTGCTCCATTCCAATAAAAAGAATAGGCTTTTATTTATTTATTTTAGAGAAAACTGCATGACATTTTTTTCAAGTACAGTACTCATTGAAATATGCATTTGAACCATATGTTATTTTCAAAAAATATGCATTTCTAAACATGTTTTTTAATGTTTTGAACAAATCAAATCAAAACCCAAGAGGAGGGCAAAGCAAGTTTATTAATATTAGAAAATGTATATTTCACATGACTGTCTCTAAAGATGGATCCTACAATTTCAAAATGTGATAGGCTGCTATACGTTCATTGTTGCTATTTTGAGAAACAGTTTCCTTTCTTCCTATGTTTACTTAATCCACAGCCTGTGTCAGAACATAGAGGAGGATATGCAAATGTCAGTGGGATTCCAAGCATGTAAATAACTTGATTTAGGAAATCAGAACAATTCACACTGGAATTCAGAACATTTTTTTTCATGCATCTCAAATTAGAAGCAGGGCATGTCTGGTCAATTGGTCATTTTAAGAGGACCTTGAAATCATTTCTTTTTAGCTAGTGAGTTATTGTGGTCTGTTTTCATTCCTGTCTCCTGTATGAAAGCTACAATTTTACACCCACTTTTCTGACAGGAAGTCTCATTGAATTCTACATAGATTTCTTCTCAACAGACAAGCATACTTTTGTGCAGTAAATTGGTGATTTTGCTAATTGTATTTTTTTAAAATTAATATATTGTATTTTAATTGTCAGCTGGCCTTGCTGAAAATCATTTTGCCGACTATATAAAAAAACACAGACTTTAGATTTGATAATGAATACTCACACCAAATCAAATACTGCATATATTTGTTGTGTAGTCTAGGGTTATATTCTAGGGAAAACAACTGGGATGGACATACATTGAGAATAAGATCCTAGCCTACCATAATGTCAATTTAATATTGACAATATTTGACTTTGGGTATGCACATATCCATTCCAGTGTTCATGTCTTAGACCTTCCTTTTAATTACAGTGGGATTTGGTTTCAGGACCCCCATATATACCAAAATCTGTGGATTCTCAAGTCCCGTTAAATACAGTGACATAATAAAATGGTGCCCCTTATATAAAGTGGCAAAATCAAGGTTTGGTTTTTGGAATATATATATATATAATATTTTCAAGATACAAATGGTTGAATCTGTGGATCAAGAATCAGTGGATAGGAGGGTTGACTGTACTGAGTCTTAAGCATATTCAATTTAGCAATTTATTTAAACACTTATATCTTGCCCTATGTCATAAAATCTCATGGCAGTGTACCATGAAATTAAACTGTTTTTAACAATGTAAATATTTAAAATAAATAAAATATGTAAACAATCTAACAGATAATTAAACAACTTAACAGTTAAAAAGGAGTTTTAAAAGTTTATACTTGAACTCCGTTTGGAAAGAAAGGCAGGATATAGATTAGATGCATAAACATAACTATGTGTAGATTTGGATAAAGATATTAGACAGTAAGGACTTGGCACTGGAGTGCAGCTTATGTCAATATCAATTGGGCCTCCAACAGGAGGACATTCAAAAATCAGAGGAACACAGCAAAAAAAAGTCTGTTCCATGTCCTCCTACACTGCAATGCTCCCACTAGTGGGGCACAAAGGAGAATCCTTCCATCAGAGCTCACTCTTCAGATGAGGGTATATAGAAGAAGCACTCCTTCAGGTACCAAGGCATGAAGCCATTTAAGATTCTACATATCTTCCCATGCAACTTGAACTCAAATGAGAAATGTATTGGCAGCTGGTGTACATCATTTAAAACCAGTAAGATGTTCCTGTTAGTGATGTGGCTGCTGTTTTTTTCACTAGCTTCAAATTCAAACTCATCTTCAAGGGCAGACCCACATAGTATATATACACTGCAGTTGTCTAATCAGAAAGTTAATATGTTCAGCAGGTTACCCCTGACCAGGAAGGACTGTTATCTAGTGAGCCAGTTGAAGATGATCCCAGATACTCCATACCACAGAGTTCAATTGGGCTTTCAGTTACAGAAATGAATCTAGGAATACCTCCTACTACCTGTTTTTCCTCCACCAGCTTCTGCAAATAGGACCATTCCATTCATATCAGGGACTCATTATACTTGAACAACCATTATCTTGGGAATGCAGAGACATAGGGGGGTTGCAGACTGTCAAAAATAGTGTGAATTCAGTCCACTTTTAGGGTTAGGGTTAGTGCTAGGGAATCATGGGAATTGTTATTTTTCTGAGACATTGAACCTTCTTTGTCAGAGAACTCTAGTGCCACAATAAAATTCAGTTCCCATGATTCCCTAACCTTAACCCTAACCCTAAAAGTGGACTGAATTCACACTATTTTTGACAGTCTGCAACCCCTAGTCGTCATATTTCATGGCCAATCACACCAAGGGTAATTCATTGGAAAATTAAAGCTGTCCTCCAGACAGAAAGATTCTAATACAGAGATGCATAACCAGTGTCAGCTCAGGGGTGCCCATACATGTAAGATGCAAAAACTGATATGAAAGTGTGCATTTTCCATGCACACACAGTCTTGCCACACAGAAATACATATATTTCAACATAGAGCTAGAAAGAATAGTCAAAAATATTTGATCAGCATTGGAAAGGAAACCCTAATGAGAATTCCCCTGCAATGAACATCTTTGCAGTTTTGGCCTTTTCTGAAGCAGAACACTCATATGAGATTTTTTTTACACAGAAAATGTTATATTCTGAGCACGAATATCATTTTCTGTGGAGAAAACATGATTATCCACCCAGAAAGCAACATGTAAATCCCATCCTCACTTTTCTTTTCCATGGAATAAGTCCCAAACCATAACTAGTCCTTGAAAGGAAAGCTTTCAAGAATTTTCTCGTGGCAGTGAAAAAAATAGCTGAATTATTCATTCTTATATGCAGGAGTTAAATTTATGAAGATTTACATCCCAGTCTCAGCACACACACACAAACACATATATCTCAGTGCACTCCTGTTCCCTCCCCCTTGATCTCCACTGAGATTATTGGTGACCTGATGCTACTACTAGCAGATAAACAGTAGCCTCAGTACTGGGGTACAATATCTTTTCTCTCCAAAAGCCCAACTCCACTGGGCTTCAGAACAGGGGATGGGGTACCTCTGATGTCAGGGACTAAGCAAGGGCTGCATGCAGCCTAGCAGTTGTGAACATCTAATGGCACTTCTACTTCCTTTCTAAACAAATAATTGCAGTACTGGCAGAGTGGTATTTTCCTACTCATTAGTGCAGTCATTTACTTATTTAAAAATTAATAATCTCTTTTCAACTAAAATGGAAGGTAATAAAATCATAATAAGCATTTTAAACCACAGTTTATCCAGTCATTTGAGCAAGGGTATGTTTCATTAGACCTCAGGTTTCTACATGGAAACAAATTATGCCTTTTCAAATAATTTCCAGTGGACATCATACCATGGCAATGTCTTTCTTTGTGACATGCCATAAAAGAAGGATCTTGAATTTTGTACAGTGATACAAAGTTCATTGGTATAAAAGCCACAATGAAGGAACATCTGTAGAGTGTGGATTCTGACATTTGTACTTGTAGTCTTTTAAAAGAGGCACTGTTTAGAGTTTCCTCTTTACAGGCAACCTCTGCCCCATGACCCTCTGAAGTTCTCACCATCAGCTGCCTTTTAGTCAGTCCAATGAATCTGAGAGACCTAACATTCTTCTAACACTGGCAGCACTGCAGTAGGGCAAACATATATCCACCAATGTGACAGATGCTTTTAGCCTTCAAAAAGGCTCAGCTTGCTTTATGTTCCCTGGGGTGCTCATGCAACCATTACATTGTTTTCTCTGTTTTCAGTTTTAGAAATGGTGTAACTCCTGAAATTGAAAGGACACATAACCCACGCTGGGCATGACCTTTAGCAATTTCCTGATTGGCTTATCAGCCTTCCTCTATTCACCCTCATGGACTATAATATAAGATGGGTCCAATTTCCCAGTTGAAAAACAAGGCTGGGGGGGGGGAAACTTCCCTAGAAACTTGAGATGTTACTACCAGTTGGAGGCGATAGTACTGGTCTGAACCTTAATATAAGTCAACTTCATTTGTTTGTGAGTGATTTTTGTGAGGAATTCTCCCATTGTGACACCCACCCCCGCCACAATCTGCACACACATGCATACAACTCTCAAGAATCCTTCCCAGATCATTGTTTCAGATCTCTATAGACTGATTTCAGAATTGCTACCATGCCCTAATATGCCATGGAATCTTATTTGAATTTGTCAAAGAACATGTCACACTGCATAGTAACACAGACATGCATAAATCTTTCATCATTTGATCTTATTTCAGCTTTTCTACCTTTTGATGTTTCCTCTGCTGTAGCTTGCGATAAGATTTTTTTACTGCTTGGCTGGGATAATCTTGTCAAGTATAGGGTCAAAAGTATATTGGCCAGTGAGCTATATCTTCCTTTTAGGAATCTACCAATGCTGTAAAGGGTCTTGAGGCCTTAGAAAGATCTTGTAGGAAAGAAAGTATTGCTTCTTCTTCACTGTAAAGTATTACTAAGAGGCTTATCGCATAGCTAAAATAAAGTGTTTTACCTGAATTAAATTGAATTTTAAATCAGGCTGCATTCGGACCCTCTCACAAAGATTTTGCCACTGAAATTGCTGCACGAATGCAGCCCAGGTCCATCCCCACTCCCAGGCACCTCTTTTCAAAACTGGGAGTTTTCTGGCTTGGAAAATGGCTGCCAGAGCACTCCTGGAAACAGGGATGGACCCGGGCTGCTTTGGGGCAGCAATTTCAGCAGCAAAATCTTTGTGATAGGGTCTGGATGCAGACCAATTTAAAATTAAATTTGATTCAGACAAAACACTTTATTAGCCATGTGATGAAGTCCTAATTTCTATTCTTTTTAGTCCTTTCCCTGTAACTGCCTTATTGAAACATCATCACTGGCTACTGGTTCATTTCTGGGTACAATTCAAAGGGCTGGTTATGACAAGTCTCATATGGCTTAGCTCTAGGCTGAAAGACCATATCTCCTTG
>JAIPUX010001232.1:139956609-139981812 GCA_020142125.1 Phrynosoma platyrhinos | reverse complement strand
CCCGCCGCAGCCTTTCCACGCGCTGCAGCGGAAAAGTCAACGAAAGTGAGCCGCAGCCTTCTGAGGCGCACTTTTGCTGACTTGTGAAAGGAGCGCTAATTTAGCGCTAATTCCTTTTAGGCATGGGGATGCCTCGGTCCCATGGCACAGCTTCCAAGGGCGGCCCACAGCCACCCGTCCGCTTAGGCCCTTTGTTAGCTTTGGCCCAGTTCTTGACTCCAAATACCATTGTTGTAGAAGTCTGCAGCTTGCATCTTAACACTCTTTCACGTTATAAATGATGTCATCTCTGTTAAATCAGGAACTTCACAATAGATTTTTCATTTTTGGAAAAAGAAAAAGTCACTTGGTGATGATGACACTGACAAAATTTCATCAATATACCATAATAACTTCTGGGTGATAGTTATTACTTTACAATATCCCCTCATAGTTTGCCATCTTACACTTTAGTCATAACAAAAAATAAAGGTCACAATGAGCTGATTTTCTCAACATCGTGCACTTAGGGACAAATGATGACACTGACAAAATGTCATCAATATACCATAATAGCCTACAGGTGATAATTATTACTTCACAATACCCCTCATATTTATACATTTGTGGGAGTGGATAAGAATATAATACAATCCGGAAAGATGCAAATCATAAGCCTTGCCCTAAATTTTCCAAAGGGCTAAAGATAAAGGCCTTTCAGATCTTTACATTAGTCAGTTAGTGTTGATGTGTGAAAGCAATAAATCTGCTTACCAAACATCAGTTTCCCAGGGTTCATAACTCTTTTTGAGAAGATTCCTCTTGTTATATGTGCAGTAGCAAGGACTCCTGTATTAATATATGTGGTGCTCCATTTAGCTATTCTTTTTGTTCATAACTCTGCTATGTTGAGTTTTGCCTATAAAGTGTTTTTATCTTCTTATCAAATTCTTCATCAGAGCTGTTTATAAGATCCACCAGAGCTTTTAAGACTGTATTTTTAAAGTCATCTAAATGTCTCTTAGCCTAATCTGTGTTTCATTTGATTTTAACTCCATCATCATAATTCTATCATGTGCTTTTTCCAGATCCTGCCAAAAATGTCAATTCCCTTCAAATTATCAAAGATTTGCTGCTATTGGTTGTGCATAGCCATTGAGAAATTCTGAAATGAGAAAGTGATTTTGTTGAACAATTTTTCTGCAAGATCTGTAAAATTATTTACTTATTTTGTAATCTCTAATCTTCAGTTCATTTTTTCTTTAAATTCCCATTAATAATAATAATAATAATAATAATAATAATAATAATAATAATAATAATTTATTTATATCCCGCCCCTCTGAGCAAAATTGGGGCAGCTAACAACAGTAAAAATACATAGTATAGAATCCTAAAACCAATACCCACCCCCACCCCTTTAAAAAAATATTAAACTAAGCACTACGTTCTGTTACACAAATCTAAATCTGGTTGACATCTCCAATATTAAGGTTTGAATTTTAATGAACACAGAGTCAGTTTTGTCTAGCCCCTCTGTGGACATATTTCTGGTGGCCATGCCTATGATGTTTAAAAAGAGCTTTTTTATGCTGATGATGGAAATATACAAATAAGAGCACAGTGACGTTGTAGAGAGCTTATGAAGTGCATCAGGCTAATCCTTAGTAATTCTGTTCCCCTGTTAATTTACTTTTACTTACTTTTTGAATACACAGATCTTATTTTATTCACAAGTATAGCTGATTGGTCTGGAAATCTTGAAAAATTTGCAGACTACTATTTCTTCTGTTTTTGTTTGCCAAACTATCATTTTATTTAAATTATTAAATCTTTCATTTTAAAAGAAGACATCAGAGCCCATCCCTAATGCAGTGATCTTAACCCAAACACCAAATTATAACCTCATCCATAGAAATCAATTTAATTTACCCACAAACACAAGTTTTTACTTTACCTATAGACACCAGTTTTAAGAACAAGAGTGCTCTTGACTGATAAGAAATAAAAAGAATATTCTTCTTTGTTCTCACATAAAGGTGGATTTTGCTTTGGTTGGTTAAGCTATGCTAGCCACTACACAAAATAAAAGCAGGGTTTTGAATATAAAAATAAGACAGTACCTATAAGTGGAGCAGCTTCTGCTTATGTGATTATGAATACTTCATAGAATTCTTTCATCGGTTGAATGAGTGGCTTTCCACTGTTAGTGAGCTTCTGCAAGTTGCTAACTTCTTGGGGTGACAGTGCAACCAAATAAAGGGTTATCTAGAATATCTGAAGAAATAGTTTGTAGTGTGTATCTAACACTATTATTCATGTATATAAATCAAGATAGTGGGAAATATCAGAAGATAGCCATGAGCTGGTTACATCATATGGAAATTTCTGCCTGCCTATTAACAGTGAAATGGATACGTTAGCTGCATTGTCAGAAAAATACAGAGATATGTTTGTGTCCTGCTTCTTGTGGGACACTCCAAGTCAAGAATGTCATACAGTGAGGGGCAATGCTAGAGTTGTCATGACCCTGTATACTAACTCATTATGTCACACACACCCCCCACATTGACCTCTTCCCATGCCACACTATATAGACCCATTGGTAATTTTTTTTGTACTAATGTTACTAGTAAATCATAATTCCCATATATCACTTAATGTAATGGTAATAGTTTTGACATAAACAACTAGCAAAAATACTTCTAAATAATAGTATCATAAGCACAGCCAAAATGTATTAACATTTACATAGTTTCATGTGATTAAAGTTAAAATTTGGCAAGATGTCATGTTTTAAAGAAAATTATAAAGAACAAAAATTAAAAACCTGAAGATTTTCCTTTCTCCACCCACCGAGCCTCACCACACTCATGCTTTTGCTTTCACTGAGCTCCAGGATTTTTTAAAAATGTGGGTGAATGCCACATCCCATTTCTGCCACACACACAAAACCCCAGACATTTGGGAAGCAGTAGTGTCATGCTCCCCCTTAGGGTGTCACCAAATGTGGCCCACATCCCCTGCACCTCCTAATGATACGCTTGCAAAAAATGCAATATTAAAAGCTTCAATATTAAAAGTCTGGTCATTGTTAGTTCAGATCAGATTTGAAGGATAGGAGTCTAGAACTGTCCTAAAGCAATACATAGCTATGTCTGAAGTGGCAACAATGAGTTGTACAGAACAGTGGGTCCTTGGTATCCACTGAGGTTTGGTTGCAGGACTCCCCGTGGATACCAAAATCCATCAATACCCAAGTCCCATTAAATACAATGACAGAGTAAAATGGTGTCCCTTGTGTAGAATGGAAAAAATCAAGGTTTGATTTTTGGAAATTATATATTTTTAAAATATTTTCGAACAGTGGATGCTTGAATAGATATGGAGGACTGACTGTACTTTAAGACTAATAGCTTTATTTTAACATAAGTTTTTGTCAATAACTTACTGAGACAATGCTAGCTAGGGGATTACAAAAGCTGTAGTCCCAAAAAGTAACTGTTGTAGAAGATGGTGTGGACCTGGCCCAGCAAGACAATTGTCCTATCATGGCTAATAGCAAAAATAGTTCACAACGAAAGGAACTTCCCTATCATGACATACTATGTCTCTAGAATGTTTTGCTTCCCTGATAGAATTAAATTAGGCTGCTACTCCATCTACGTCATGCCATCCAGTTAACATAAATGTTTATGGAAGGGATGGGGGCAGAGTGGGTGAGGAGAAGGGAAGCCAAGCTCTTCAGCTTGAAATGTTCTGTCAGTATATAAAATATGCTGATGTATATGAGAGCTAGGCTGACACTGAAACCATAAATCCAAGATAAATAATTTATCTTCTGGGAACACATTTCAGTGTGTTTTTGTTTTGTTTTTTGTTTGTTTTTTTGCACATCCATTTGTTTCTAGAATTTAGTGAACTGGGGCTGGCACTTCCTGACAAGTTTCTTCAGTGGTGCCTTTCCTAGGAATACTGTTGACAACACAGTTCCAGTTGGAGTATGCCCCCCCATGCCATCAGTTCATAAGTGGTGAATTAGACTATTAGAAACAAACAAAAGACTCTGTTTAAACCTGGCACCCCTTCTCCACCTAACACACACACAATGATCAGATCAAGTGAGCACGTGCTATTTTTAAATGTTTAATGAGAAATGTGTTACTCATTAGCAGTAACAATGTTGTGTTAGCCTAACTGTTCTGCCTTCTGCCTATTGGCAAGAAAAAGGAAATAATGACACAAACTTGCGAGTGAGAGCTTAAATTAAAAATATTTCTTCTGTTAGAGAAAAGGAATAGTGAAATCCTTTTGAAATGATGGCTCGCTATTAAAGATGTGTAACAATGGATTCCTTAAATATAACAGCTGTCATCATGCATTGCAAAAAGGAAGGGGGAGGGAGGGAGAGAAAAAGACTGAAAGGAGAGAAGAGAAAAGAAAAAGAAAAAAAAAAGAAAATTACAGCCTGAACCTGTTAATTTTTCATCTTGAATATAGAATATAAATGGTTAAAGATAGTCCCTTGACATGAATGTTTAGTCATAACTGACTGTAGGGGATGGTGCTCACCTCCATGTCTAGGCCAAAAGAGCTAGCATTGTCGGTGGTCATATGGCCAGCATGACTGCACCGAACGCTGTTACCTTCCCACTAAGAAATGGCATCTGTCTGTCTACTTGCATTTGCATGCTTTCCAACTGCTAGGTTGGCAGAAGCTGGGTGGTGGCTTAGTGATTAAAATGCCAATTCTGGTAATTGGAAGATTGGAAGGTTGGCAGTTCGAGGCCCAAGTGCTGAATGATGGGGTGAGCTCCTGTCACTAGTCCCAGCTTCTGCCAATCTAGCAGTTCAAAAGCATTTACCTTTATATGGTTGATTCCAAATCCAGAGACTAACCCAGCTCAAAGAAAGATAGAGTGAAAGGGAGAAATCATGGTTAGAATACTCCTTCCCACTTCTAAATCTAAAATGATCTAAAATGTAAACATCTAATACATTTGTCAAGAATGTAAAGCTCAATAGGTTATTTGTACCAAGTTGCATGAACTATGTATTCTTGTATTTCTCTTTGTTCAGGGTATTTGTTACTTCTTTTACTCTCTCCAAGAGCAATGACCCACCTCTTTTGTGGTTATGTATAGATGTTATTTTATTATAATTTGTAGTGTGGTCTTTATTTGAAAAAGCTGTGTGTGTGTGTGTGTGTGTCCCAGTGGATTTTCATGGTCAAGTGGGGGTTTAAACCCTAGTCTCCCAGAGCCCTGCTGCAACACACAAAGCACTGTGTGACACACTCAATGCTTTCACTAGTGCTTTCAGTGTTAAATCAGTTTTTAGAAGAGTGAGCAACTTCAGTAGTTGTACCAGGGCTGGCTCTATCTTTAGGCAGATTGTGACAACTACCTCAGATAGCAAATGCTGTGGAACCCTTTGTGCATCTCTCCCTATTATGTTGTCTGTCAGGATATTGAGTTAATGCAGGGATTAAAGCATCTATCAGTATGTAGATCACACCTTCCCCCACTGGCCAAAGATGAAGGGTTTATTTCCCTGTTGCCATTGTGGAAGCATCTGCATTGTTAGACCCTCTCTCCTTACAAGTGCTAGCACTGGTCAAAAAGACTGCTGGCCTCTTGTGAGTTGAGGAAAGATATTCTGGAGTTCACCCCAGAACAGTTGTCACAAAGTTTAAAGTTAAAATGAGGCCAGTATCACTTCCCTTGGTTATAGTCCCAACATCTCCTGCCCCCATACACAAAAGGTCCTTCCTGACACACAAACACAATTTCTGAATATTTTGAGGGTCACCTTTCCCTTTTATGTGGTGGCCAACTATGACAAACCAAATCTTGTCACTGAGGAGATCTCATCTAGCAGGCTCATTATGGGAGGTGCATTTATGAAAAGCATCATATTCAGTGGCTGCTGTATCTCCAGGCAATGGGTGTGTCCTGAGGACAATCCTCACATGATTGTAGGGGTGCTATCTTTGGTCAACGTATGCAGGCTGGATTGCATGCATGAAGACTATATATCCAGTCAACCAATTGTTCAGTGACTCTCCCTCATTATTCTCTTTTCTTCTGTTTGTTTGTTTGTTTGCTGCTGCTCTTGTTTGTTTTGTTTTGATAGGACAGCTCCTTCCTTCCCCTCTCTCAGGGATCAAAAATTAAAAAAAATGTCCACATAACATTCAGCCAGGATTATTTCCCTAATTTTCTTGGGCAGGTGGATCCAAGGTGGATCTTTTTCATCTTCAAAAATGGCAGCCTTAGCACATGCTCTGACATACCTGGCAGCAGTAGTGATGGAGCGGATCAAAGGAGGTGGTGGAAGAGAACAGGACAACAGCAGCAGAAAGGAAAGACATCAGAGCAGATCTAAAGGGCCAATGTCTGCTGCCCTGTCCTTATCCTGAAATCCTGATACTGACTGGTCTCCACTTGGTCTTCTCTTACATTTCTCTGTGTTGAAATTCATTTTGCTAGCATTGGCCCAGCTTTCTAATCTATTAAGGTCATTTTGAATTTTGATCCTGTCCTCTGGGGTATTAGCTATTCCTCCTAGTTTGGTATCGTCTGCAAATTTGATAAGCATGCCCCCTATTCTTTCATCTAACGGGAGCAACAGACTGCCCCGAAGGAGCAGTGTCACACTGCCCCTTTGATCGCCAGGTTGGGGCAGCAACAACCACATGTCATGCCCCCAACCTGGCAGAAAGCCACTTCTTTTTGAGCTGGGAAAAAGCCAGTTTTTCCACTGCAGCAGTGCTGGGGGGGGGGGTTCTTATGGCATGCAGTGTCTAAATGCTGTGTGGCCAGTTGGACAACTTTATGGCAGCTTCATATGGCAGCACCCCCAAGCTGCCAGGAAGCCACCTCAAAGGGGCGGTTTGTTTAACCCCTAAGTCATTGATAAAGTTGTTGAATAGAACTGGGCCCAGTACAGAACCCTGTGGCACCTATCCTACCTACCCTGCCTTGCCTTCTAACATCTTTTACTCTTTTTCCTGGATGGTTTATTCCTCTCAGGGCTGGATGAACTGCTGCCAGTGCTGATTGGAGGAGACAGTGGCCTTGTTTCTCTTCTGATCTTGCTTTGTTTACTTTCTATCGCAGGAAGTGAAGCTACCTTGGGTAGATGGTGCCAACTCAACTTTGGCCCTTTGCAGACTGCTAGAAATAGTGCAAATTGAGTCCACTTTAACTGCCCTGGCTCAGTGCTAAGGAATCATGGGAATTGTATTTTTTTCTGAGACGTTGAGCCTTCTCTGTCAGAGAGCTCTGGTGCCACAATAAACTACAGTTCCCATGATTCCCTAGCTCTGAGTCAGGGCAGTTAAAGTGGACTCAATTTGCACTATTTCTGGCAGTCTGCAAAGGCCCTTAGTATCTCAGCTAGTGCTCCTTCTCTATCATCTTCTATAGTGTCAGTGAAATATTCAGTGGCACTACTTCATTGCTAGCTTCTAGTAAAGCTACTGTCATGGGTCTAATCTGTACTGCAGAAATAATGCAATTTAGCATTGCTTTAACTCCCATGGCTTTATGCAGCATAATTCTGGGATTTTAAACATTTAGCCTTCTGGTGCCACAGCAAACTACAAATCCCAGAATTCTATAGCATTGAGCCATGGCAGTTAAAGCAATCGAAGTGCATTATTTCTGCAGTGCAGATTAGACCTTGTTTGCTGCCCTCTTGCCTTGAAAATTCCTTTTGCACTTACCCTTCTCAGTGACCTTTTTCCTCTAGCGCTTAGAGGCCAACTGCATCATGAGCAAGGATGGGTGACTGACTTCAAGGTCTTAGTCCTAAGAAAAGAGTTCCTAGGATAATAGGGCCCCAATGAAAGGCAGCCCTCCCTTCTTCAGCAAAGTGGTGGCTGAGAGTGAGTTGGGGGAGGCTGATTTAACAACAATCCCTATTTAGAAACCAAAATAGTGGGTATGAGTGGGACAATGGGTGCCGGACCAAAAAGGCACCCCCCTTTTGAGCAGGCAGGTATGCTGGGAGTGAGGCAGAGTCATGCATGCCAGTATGTTCAGCCCTGAAAAGGGCTATATAAATGACTTCAAGTTTTGCTGCAAGTTGTAGCTCTTGCGTAGTCCTGAAAAAGGCTGTTGGTAATCCTAGTGGTGCCAGCAGATCTGGGGAAGATGGTGACCTTCAGACCTACTCTGATGCCTTTCCTCTCCTCTCCTGCTGCCCTGTTCTTTCCCACCACCTCCTTTGATCCACTCCATCATCGCTGCTGCCAAGTATATTAGTGCATCTGCTAAGGCTGCCATCAGTGTGAATGCCACCGCTGCTCTGATCTTCCACTGCTGCTGCTCTTATCATTGCTGTTGTCTCATTGGTTCTCTTTAATGCTACTTTGATGATATCCAAGAGCTAATTGACTGTTGGTATGGTGAGAGAACTTTATATATCCAGGGAACAGAGCACAGTGAAGCCTCCACTTTACTTGCTAGCCTTGCCCTTTCCAGGCAAAAAAAGATGCACCTGACTGGCTGGCTTTCCCACTCCATCCAAAGCCTAAGAAGATGGTGTGCAACACTTTCTACCCATTGGCACCAGCCAGTAATTTGAGAAAACATTCTTATACTAAGTCCTCCTGGTTCTAAACAGTGCCTATAAAACTACAGTGTAAATCCTGCAAAATGAGGTTGGCCTTACACTAAAATGCCCAGCTAGAAGCACGAGCAGCTACCATTTGGGACCATGCCTGCATATGATAAAAAGAGGAAGAGGGCAATATGAGGTTTTGGAGTTACAATAAAAAAAAATTGGAGTTACTATAAAGAAGTAAATATAAGTGCAGAAAGATAGTTAATGTGACAGAAAATGGGCATGGCAGAACCTTGTAGAATACAATTTAATTTCAGTGTAGACCCCTAACTACTAAGTATAGAAAGCAGCATAGTAATGGAGAAAGATTTACAGTTGTCCCTCCATTTTCACAGACTTGAAGTCTGTGACCCTTGCTTATTGGTGAGGAACAAATGGAGGGACACAAAATGGGGCATGCACCCACGGGCATGTGCTCGCTAACCCTTCCGGACGCACCTCAATTCAAGCCAGTAAGGCTTGATATTTGCATTTTTCCTTTTTTGTGGGGGTAGTGATGGTGGTCTGGACTGGATCCCCCTGAAAAAGGAGAGGCAACTGTACTGTGAATTCTAGTTAATAAAGGGCAAAATGTAACTGCTCCTTTTGATACAGTTTCTGGTCTCTAGACCTGAAACAGCTGTGGCCTCTGTGCATGGGTAGGGAGGCTTGTCCTTCTGATGTTGAGAGTATATGTGTGATTTCGTTTAATTGCTTTTCCCTGCTGAAGGGGCCTAGAGAGTTGTGCAGTATACAGGTCTGTGATCAGTGCTTTTGTAGAAGCAAAGGAAATGCCTTGGGCTATTTTCCTTTTTGAGAAGAACAAAGTGCTCAGTGATTAGCCTGACTCTAACTCTAGGAGAGGTTCCAGAAATTGTCCAAGGCTAGCAACATGTTACCTACTAAAGCACATGAGAGCATGTCATCATGACAGTTACTAACTTCACACTGAAAGCAATGAATGGTCAATGTCACTAGAAAAGATGTCCCATCATTTTATCCCAGAGAACAACCTCCTGTTGGTGACAGGAAACATGATATGCTAAAGTTATGCATGGTGCTGCTGTTCTTTCACCAAGAGTCATGGGGATTCTGATGGATTCCATGTTACAATGTGGCAAGTGTTCCAAATGAATGAGACTCAAAGTCTCAGTTTTTCATGACTGCAGCAGAGATCAGCTGTGCTGCATGAATATCCACTCCTCATTCAGTATTTGGGCATACCCTTAGGGTAGAACTAAACATTACAATAAATACAGAACTCCAATCCAAATGGGAACCATTGCCAAATCTCACACTCCATTTTTCCAATGGCTGAGATAGCTTGTCATCATTACTGTCCATATTTTTAGGCCAGCTGGCCAGTGATTGGGTGGGAGTCTGAAATGCTCAGTATAATGTCAGAAAGGCACAGGATAAATTGTGCTAAATGCTATTTTAGAGAAAAAACTTCATCTTCACCCTTCCTTGTTTGGAACTAACCATTCATTTGGCCCTGAGAATTCCATAATTGAGGCTGACCATTTACAGAAGTTTTAGATGTTGCACTTTCAGTTATTCTCATAGACTGAAACTAAATTTTGATTTGGGAGAATAGAGTACTGAATTGGAATTTTAATTAATTGTGTGATCCTGAAAATATTGGATGCTAGTCAAAGGTGCCAAATGTTCTACAGTACAATGCAGTTTTCTTCAGTAGATCTACCAACACCCATTGTCTTTATTTATTTTTATTTTTAGAATTACCATTGTCACCAACAAGGTGAAGTTCAGTGGAAATGTGTGCATGTGTGTTGTGTGTCTTCAAGTCATTTTTGACTTATGACAGCCCTAAAGCAAACCTATAATATTTTGTTTTGTTTGTTTGTTTTGGCAAGGTTTGTTCAGAGGAGATTTGCCATTGCCATATTCTGAAGCTGAGAGAGTGTGACTTGTCCAGGGTCACCAAGGGGGGAAGCAAACGACTGCTTCCGGGTCACCGCAGGTTGGAGCGCCGGCGGAGCTCAGCCTCCGCACCGCGGTGCACCTCCGGCGACTCTAAAAGGAGCACCAAATTGGCGCTCCTTTTAGATGTCAGGGAAAGTACGCCCTAAAAGCGGCGGGCGCACTTTCCCTGACTCTTCCGCCGCGGCGCGTCCGGTCGCTGCGGCGTGAGGTCATCCCTGGAGCGCCGGCCGTGCGGAGGGCCGGCGACTCCGAGGGCGACCTCAGGAAGAGGAAGGGGCGCCGCTCGTGCGGCTGCCCCTCGTCTTCTGGGCCTCCAAGACGGCTCAATTAGCCATCTGCCGAGGCCCCAAGTGATTTTCATGGCTGAGTAAGAATGGAACTCTGGTCGCCAGAGTTGTACTTCAGCACTCAAACCACTGCATCCCATTGGCATTCCCCAAACACCGGTATAGCTCAGATGGACATAGCAACAATATATTTCAAGCTCAGCAAATCCTGTGGTTCTGATCCAGGGACACCAAAGTGGCTTTAGATCCTAGGGACACTGTAGAAAAGCAATTCCTAAAGGATATGTCCTGGAGTGATGGAAGTGTATTGGAAAAAAAATCATATGTTTTTCATTGGTAAGGTTCTGAGTCACAATAATCACTGCGGAAACAGTGAAGCTGCATCTGCACTGCAGGAATAATACAGGAATGATGCAGTTTGACACCACCTTAACTGCCATGGCTCAATGCTGTGAAATTCTGGGATCTGTAGTTTTGTGCGATATTAACCCTTCTCTGTTAGAGAGCTCTGCTGCCAATGCTAATGACAAATCCCACAATTCCATAGCATTGAGCCATGGCAATTCAAGTAGTATCAGACTGCATTATTGCTGCAGTGCAATGCAGTCTGTCTCATCTGATGTTAACAACAAAGGATATATTCTGGATGATAAGAGGTAGCCAAAATCATATGGGTAAAGAATATATGGAATACTATCACAAGACTTCTGTAGAAGACTCCAGTCTGGAAGACTTGTGAAATCAGAAGTAAATGATCCCAGACCTACTGTGAGCCAATATTCCAGATGAAAAAAAAAAGTAATTACAGGGTTTCTCAAACAGGGATTGAAGGGGTTACATGAGAAATCCCTAGAGGTTCAACAAGAGATTGTGACTGGGGAAAAATATTTTTTGGCAGTAGCCAGAATAATCTTTTGCACAGGGCAAACATGTTGAAAAAGACTGCTATCGAGAGGCTAAAATACTGATTTAAAATTAATAAATCTGGAGAGATGTTTTGCAACTGCAGAAACCCACTTCATTCAGCATTGAAAGAAGGCACAGGAAGTGTTGCATCTGTGGCTTCTCTTTCCCTCACAGCTTACAAATGTGAGGGCTCTATGTAAAGTGTGCTCAGGGAGAATACATTCTACATGTCAAACATTAGGGAAAGACTGCCATATTGAGCACTTGTCTTCTACTGGCTGCTTCCCAGTCTTTG
This sequence comes from Phrynosoma platyrhinos, assembly GCA_020142125.1. Classification (NCBI taxonomy): domain Eukaryota; kingdom Metazoa; phylum Chordata; class Lepidosauria; order Squamata; family Phrynosomatidae; genus Phrynosoma; species Phrynosoma platyrhinos. The sequence continues at coordinate 139,969,788 of JAIPUX010001232.1, read as the reverse complement.
GACCTGTATGTACTTTTAGGAATTGGCTTTTTTGATCATCAATATAAATCACCCTGATACTTTCCAGTAAGGATATTTTTCTTTAGTTAAATGCCCTTGTAACAACTTCTCATGTCTTTATACTTTTCATGTCATTATGCAGAAACTTAGAAATAAAACAGATTATGTGGATATCCATAATCCATCAGAAATGCAGATCATCTAATTCACAGCATGTACAGCACATGTAAAGCCCTGTGTGGAGCAGAATAGTGACCAAATTAGAAAAGCACAGGACTAGAGTTGTCTTTTCATGCTTAATTAGTAGATTTTGCCCTCTCCCCCTGCAGTTTGGGGTTAGTAACAATTCCCAGTTCTAGCAACTTCCCATGATATCAGAGGTCAGTGATTCAATTCTCTTTACTTATTGGCTGGCCCTGCTCAGCTGCGTGACAACTTGACAAGGCAGGGTTTATACCTTAGCCTTCACCCGCCAGAACAGATTAGCAAGCGAGTGCAGTGGAACTACAAACAGGCCAGCAAGAGGCAACTAGAGAGCCCCCCTCTGTGATCCTATCTGTCTTGAGCCTCCTGGCAGTCACGCTCTCATCCCTTTACTTCACTGAGAACAAGGCCTTGTATACCAAAGGAGCCCAGAGGGGAGAAATGAAGAGGAAGGCATGGGAAGTCTGACAGGGATGCACAGAAAGATAGGATGGCAGGATTCCTGCTGTGCTGAAATGTATTTTTTTAGGTCTGGGTATGCACTGACATTTGCCCTCTCTCTCACTCACTCTTTTTTATTCTTAAAATAATCAGTCTACAAGCTGTCAAACGATTTTGTGCAATGGGTCATATTTAATGCAGAAGTGACCTAGCATGGGATCATACCTCTCTCCTTTTCCAACTAGAATATAGTCAATTGCTAGTGAATTACGGATGCAGTGGCTCAAGTGGTTAGGATGCTGACTCTGTTGATTGCAAGATCAGCAGGTTGGCAGTTCAAGGCCCAGGTGCTGCATGATGGGGTGAGCTCCCATCACTAGTCCCAGTATCTGCCAACCTAACAGTTTGAAAGCATGCAAATGCAAGTAGATAAATAGGTACCACTTTGGTGGGAAGGTAAACAGCATTCTGTGAAATCATGCTGGCCACATGATCAAGAGTAGTCTCTGACAATGCTGGCTCTTCGGCTTAGTAATGGAGATGAGCACCACCCCCTGTGGCTGGACATGACTTGACAACCTTGTCAACGGGGAATACCTTTATCCTTTACGTTTAGGGAATTATATGGACAAACTTCAATAAGAAAGTATTTGGGTAGATATTTTTGCTCTGTTGATGCAAGAAGGGTTGCCAGATCTCAGGGCCTGGATCCTCTTCTCCAAGTCTCAGGAGACAAAGACTGAAACTCAGGGTGAGAACATTACCTTGAAAAGAAACAATTTGTTTATTTGAACTGTGTGCTGCTGATCCTCCCTTGTGCAGGCTGCTTCAGAGGAAGTACTGTAAACTTTCCAGTATATGACCACTTCCTTCTCTCCCCCTTTTTAATAAAAAAATGATTGAATTATTTTAACATATATACAAACAGTGTTACATATGCCCCCTCCCCCCCTTGCCTCCCTCATCTCCCCTCTCAGAATCTGTCAAACCCTATCTAGCACAAGGACTCAATGGGAGGGAGCTGTCAGCAGTTGGGAAACTGAGCTGCCTTGGGAGTCACTGAATATGGCACTACAGGATTGCTGCATTGTGACTTTTCCTTTCTTACTATAAACTTTCCCAGTTCTATTCATCCTTACATTGTTGGAGCTAGAATATAATTATCTTCTTGGTCTGAGGCACATGGACGTTATACCACTATTAGGAAAAGTTTGGTATCAGTGTTAGCAAAAACTGTGCCTTCCTCTTCAGCTGTGCTTAGGTAATTCATTCCTTTGTTAATTTTTGGTTTCACACCCCTATCTTTTTCATGCTTCCTTTTCTCTTCCCTCATGCAATTCCCTGTCCTTTTTGTCATTCTCTCCACATAACCCCTGCCATCTTCTTCCTCATCCCCTACTCTCTCATTCCTTCTCTTTCTTGTTGTTTCTCTCCTCCCAACTCCTGACTGAATAGCCTGCCTCCCTTCTTCTCTCTCTCTCTCTCTCTCTCTCATCTACCTAGGTTCATAACTCATGGTCTTCTTCTCTGTGTCTCTTTTTTCTCTCCTGTATTACTCATCTTTTCCTTCCTTCTCCAGTCCTCTTCTTCAATTCATCCTCTTCCTTCCTTCCCTCCCCAATTCTCTAGCTATAGTTGTCTTGTACTGCTCTTTTTTCTCTCATCCTCTTTTTCTTTCTATGATTCCTTCTAGCTCTACTCATCATCTTCCTTCTCCTTACTGCTCTTTCTTTCTCTCCACCTCTTTGTCTTCCCTCCTCAAAAACCCTTCAAACAAACACTTTGATATGTTAAATTCTCAGCATTTAAAAGTAAAAAGTTTTTTTTTTACTTCATTAATAACCAAGTTTGGGAAAATGTCTTTGGTTAGATAGTGATTCCCATGTGTTCAGATTATTGCTTGTGAAAATGTTAAAAAGAGAACACAGAAGAATTTGGGTTCTTTCTGTTCAAAGCATAATTTCCAACCAGATGCACATTTTTTTTCATTGTTAGAATTTTTTTTTAAAAAAGAAATTAAATAGCATGCACTGAGCAGTTGCAATCTGGGGTTAATGTATCATACCTAACCACATTATCAGGGCCTCCCTGGGTCTGAGATTATGGCCTTGAAATCTATAGCCTGGGATGCTCCTGACCTGGCAGCCCTAAAAGCAGGAATAATTGTGTCAGCTAAAAATAAATTCCAAAGAGCATATTGTGGTGCCATATTGTGGTGACAAAAAAGCACAACATTCATTGAGTTAGCTTTCAGACCTTACAGGATCCCTCATCAGGCAACTATTGTGCAAAACATGCAGAGGAAAGAAAATGATTGTGTTTGAGTCATAAATGAGTCTACATGCAGCTTTGAGGTAGCATAGGGGAAGGTCTATGTAGACTATGCACCAGGGTGACTGTGGAAGAGACAGAAATAAAATATTTTCCGGTGTATAAGTCGACTTGGTGCATAAGACGACCCCCAACTTTTCCAGTTAAAATATAGAGTTTGGGATATAGTTGCTGTATAACACACCAAATAAAAATTTTAAAAACATCAGATTTGATTTCAATATGGTACTTTTAATTCAAATGCTTATGACATGCAGGTACTTAGCAGGAAAACTGTCACTTATAAACACAACAAACTACAGCTCCCATGTTCCCTAGCATTTATTTCTGCAGTGTGTTTTGGACCTTACTTTTTTAAAAATAGTCCAGATTTAAATGCTGCTTTAAAAATTATTTCCATCTCCCAGCTATGAGATGGTTGGGGGGAAATGAGAAAGCATTGGGGGGAAGGACTGCCAATATACTAGATGATGCGTTCCGAGGTATGTACAGTTTGGGGCCAAGTATGTGACCCTGGGCATGTCACACACTCTCAGCCTCAGAGGATGGTAATGGCAACCCCCATTTGAAGAAACATGCCAAGAAAACCCCATAATAAGGTTGCCTTAGGGTCGCCATAAGACAGAAAGGACTTGAAGACACACAAAAATAACAAAAAGTCTGCAATTGTTTCATAGGTAGTACATAGGAATAGGAGCCAGCATGGTGTAGTGGTTTGAGTGATGGACTACCATTCTGGAGACCTGGGTTTCATTCCCCACTCTGCCATGAAACCCACTGGGTGAACTAGGACAAGTCACACACACTCAGCCTCAGGGGAAGGCAATGGCAAACCTCCTCTGAACCAGTCTTGCCAAGAAAACCCCAGGAGAGGATTGCCTTAGGGTTCTCTTCCTCCTGCCTCGCCACCCCCATCCTCCTTGTCCCCCACATGCTCTTGCCTGGCTTCTCCCTCCTCCTGGTTTCTTCCCTCTTCTCTTCTCTCCTCGCTTCTTCCTGCCTCGCCACCCCCATCTTCCTCATCGTCCACATCCTCCTCTTTCTTGGCTTCTTCCCTCCTCTCGCTTCTGTCCTCCTCCTCATCTTTATACCCGGTGAATAAGATGACCCCTGACTTTAACTCATATTATACTGGGTTTAAAAGTCGTCTTATATGCCAGAAAATATGGTATTTAAAATGAAGCCCAAAATCCATATTGGGGCACCAAAATGGCACACATGCAAAAAATACATTTGCGTTTGTGAGCCCACTTGTTACAAAATGTTGGTTGACTGTTGGGAGGAGGGAGGAAAAGAAGTTGGAGAGAGGTGAAATGAAGTACTGGAGTGGAAGGCATAATTGACTGACTGGAAGAGAGGATAGGAGTAACTGACACTGCAGTGTTTTCTTGCTGGTCCCACTGATACACTGGTCTTGCAGGTCACACTGTTGACTTTCTGGTCATTCTCATGCAGCCTGCTTTCTTGCTTCACTTTCTTCATGTTTTCCCCCTCCACACTTTATTTACATCCCTCATCTTAAAATATTATTTTATTTCTTTTTCTCTTGCATACTGCAAATGTTAACATTCTTCTGCAGTTTTCCTTTTCCTTCTTCCAGTTTCCTGCTGTTTCCCATGCTCTTATCTTTCTTGCTCACTCCTTCCCCTGGCTTGCTACATGACCAGGACTGCATTTACTAAAAATTGCATAGGAAACTACTCTACAGAGCAAAGGAGAAAGATACAATCTATTTGTAAATTTGCCAGTTTTAATGTATATAATGCCTCTTGCTCCACCTCTTCTGAAACTGCAAACAGCTGAGCATGATGGCGTTAAAATCCCACCAGGATATTGGCATAACCTTTAAGCCAGAAAGTTGCTTTTAATCTAACTCCTCATCCTATTTGGATTTTGGACTCAGAAGCACAAGGCCAGCAATTTTAACAACTTTGAACTCAGAAAATGAGGAATGAGCTTCCAAGCAGATCAGTGTTTTGATGTAGAGCTGAAAAATAGTATTTTCCCCCCAACTCCAACATGCCCAATGAAGGAAAGAACTACTCAACAGCAGCAGTTTTTAGTCAAGTGATGGATCAGAACAACACTTCTGAAAGTGACATAAAGTAACAGCATCTTTATTCTGTTGGAAAGGAAAGGGGGGCAAGGGATTCTGCTGTTAAAATAGTTACATATATAGTCTGTGTACACATATACACAGATTGCTTGATCTTTATGCATGCCATTTATTCATATGTTACACTGAGCATGTATTCACTCATTCAGGAGCTGCAAGAATCTGCCATCCAAGCAGCAAGGAGAAATACCGCCCCCAAAAAAGTGTCATCAAACCAATCTCTGATTCTCTTACACTCCACCAGCAGATGCCCAGGGTTAAAATATGGAATACATTTTCATTCAGTTCCTTGTCTAGTGGTAGCTAAGAAATCATCCATTATGGTTCATACCAGCAGTTATTAGTGTGAGCCAGGGAGCTTGCTGTGGTAAGCAGGTTTAGAAGGCATTTTGATTTTTCTTAACTGCATGTGATAGACGAGCTTAAACTGCACAAGAAAAATATGCTAGGGCTCAAGACAGAACTACACCTCTCCAGGCAAAAGTCTTGCCCAGCCTATAAATCCTGCCTTTGCTCACTCTGCTAACTGCTCTGGGATATGCACATAGAAATCTCAAATTGAGTTTGGGAAAGTTGCATGTTTACCATTGATCTGGAAAACTGTGATTGAGCTTCATCCAAATGCTAACATCTATTCCAAAACATGGCATGAATCTATGAATAATCAGTAGAGGGACAACACTCTACATAGGTTGTTGAAAATGCTAATGAAAAGACAGAGGGGTTACGGAAGGTGGTGGGGAGGGGAGACAGATATAGGAAAATAGTTAACTTTCATTCTTTCATTCCTCAGGTTTCTGAAGCAGTGCTTTTCTAGGGTGGCCCTATTCATCAAGTATCATTCTTGAAATAGCAGACAAGAAAGGGTTGAAACCACAACACTTAAATTGTGCCATACTATTCTTTATGAAGATGACAAAGGGCAAAGACGTATGTTAGTCCAACCCAGACAGCTTATGATGAGCTGAAGCTCTGAAGCATGGGGATTTACAGCCTTTGTCATTATTCACTGTCTCACATAACATATCTGTAGTTATAAAGTACTAGAACCTTTTGCCCAAGATCATCAGTGAAATGAGTGAGCACAGGCATTTATTTGGATGTGCTCAACAGGACTCATGATGGCTGGAGTTGTGAACCTTGTGTGTATTTGTGTTGGAGAGACTTTTGTATTTGTAGGAGCAAATGCTAAAAAGAGCGCTGAGACTCAAAGATATATGTGGATGTGCTGAAACAAGAGATAGCTCATAGAGAGATAGTATAAGAGCTATTTATCTCTGGGATTCTTGTTATCATTGGTTCAAATCTATCAAAAAACCCCATGGGCTTTGCTTTCTCATATTTAAAAAGAAAATATGTTCCAAGTGAACACAAGTGCAATAGAGTTTGGATCTATATTCAGGGGACGTTATCACACTGGCCCTAAAGCAGAAAGAACTCAGCATAATTTCAGCACCATTCTGGATCTTTTTTCCGTGTGTTCACACGACGTCGCTGCAAACCCCGCCCATCCCTGCATCATTCCGGCATCATTTCAGCATCATTTCAGTTCTTTTGAATTCCGGGATCTTGAGGAATTACACTCAAGCGGCCGGAATCATGCTGGAATGATGCTGCTTTCGCCGTAGGTATGAACACGAGATGCATTTCATGGCACATTTCCTCGTCTTGGCCCATGGTTCCCCGCGCTTTTCCCATGGAAGCATCTTATGCTTCCTGTTTGGATCAGGCAACCCAGAACGGGTAAACATGATGGTCCTCTCTAATATTTTAGGGTTGTGGAAGGGATCTTTCCACTTGTGTGTGAACAGGAGATACGGGCCCCCAGAGCGGAACCATTGTGGCATCGCCCATTCCGCAATGATTCTAGTCTAGTATGGTAACGTTTTCCGCTTGCCAGGTAATGGTTCTGGAATGATTCCATCCCACTTTCTTGCCGCTTTCTTGCCGCCAGTGTGATAACGTCCAGGGTGGTAAACCCACAATACAATTAATGGTGGTTCCAGAAAGGCCACTTTGCTTGTTTAGTTGGTTTTGCTGACTAGTTATGTCTTATTGCTTTAAAATGGTAGAGATATGTGAGACCACCATCACAGATTTTTTTTAAAAAAATTGTTTGCTTCTAGTATGTTTTCCCCACTCCATAATAATAATAATAATAATAATAATAATAATAATAATAATTTTATTTCTAGCCCACCCCTCTGCTCTGCAATCGTTTTTCTTAACTGCATGTGATTCCTTGAATAAGACCACTAGATTCATTTTGAATTTTACTTTAAGTGAAATTTACATGCAGCTCTAGAAAAAGCCTTGCTTGCTTCATCACATCTGCAGCCTCTTTGCTTCCATTTCTATATGTTATGCAGTTTTCCCTGAGGCATTTTACATGTCTACATGCTGTTAAGAGGAGCTAGGCAAACCTGGGTAGAGCCAATCAATGGAATGTGAGGTAGAGGGAGAATATTAAATTAGAGGCTTGCCTGCTGTACTGTTAGATAGGGCCAGTTAGGAAATGGTGAACTGATGAAATCTGAGTGTTTGTGGGAGCTGACAGGGTGCAAAAAGTTCAAGATGAAGTGTGACTTTCTTTGAAACTCAGACATTGTGTACTGTGTCTGAGTACACAATGTACTGTGTGTACTGTGTATGGAATCAGTGTAAGACTAGATGCTTATTTTATTTGTTATACACTAAATATTTTTTATACATCCCTGTATGTTTTGATTTAATAATTAACAAGGAAGACTGGCTGCACTTTAACCACACTGAACTCAACAACCAACACATCCATTTGTCTAGTGTAGTGGTCATCTTGAAGCATACTGAGGAAGGGGTTTTAAAGGCAATGGGGCAAGGTGAGTGAACTGAGCCAAAAGGATAGAATTGCAGGATCAACCATACATGCAGGGGTGTGTGTGTTTTCAAGTTGCCTGTCAACTTATGGCAGCCCCATGAATTTCATGGTAGCAGGTACCAGCTTCCTCACCCCTATTAGCTCTTGGGAGTGCTAAAGGTACATGTCCAGTGCATTGTCTGGATTAGTGCATAAGAGATGTGAATACAAAGTTCTCTTCTTCCTTGTCACCTTTCTCATGCATTGCACACCTTTTCTTTTTGCCCAGCCCTATATATGCTAATGATAGGAATGCATCCTGCTCTAATCAGCATAGCAAAAGCTGTAAAATGCTAGAAGTTGCAGTCCAGCAACATCTGGAGGCCTAGATCTATCCAAGTCCCACACCTGGTACACACCTGGGTTTCACGCACCTAGCCTCTCCCCCTATTTTCCAAAGTCGGTGTCAATGTACTCTTACAACCAGGCCTCTTCCCATGCATGTATAGCTCCAGAAGCAAGCAGCTACAAAGGAGGGACCCTGAAGTAAGCCATGTTATGCAATAGTCATAGCAGATCAGCCTCAGAAACTCACACTGAGACAATGACTTGCTTAAAACAACCATCCCCACCCCACATCCAGTTATATGTTTTGTTATTTGTATTTAAAAAGCAGCCATGGGGAGAGAGGCTCCCAGGCTTTTAAATGAAGTGACTTGTCAAGTGTATGGCTGTGGCAAGGATCTAGAAGGCAGTAAATTTAGCAGTTTTTTCTTCAGCTGATGGCCTGTCAGGTGCTTGAAACATAAATAGTGGTGGAGACAAATCACTGCTGTTTCCTATTAAGCTTTGGCCCACTGGCCTGTTGACAGCATTTCCACCCATCAGCCTTATGTGCCTTGTTTCAGGGACTGATGTGCTTCCCACCCATAGGCAGGGAGATGGGGAAGGAGTCCAAATTATTGTGCCATTTTCACTAGTGTGCGCTTGGTCTTGTGCTACCTTTAGTCACTGGGCAGAATGATCTCTTTCCTGAAGCTAAGTTTTCATCTGAAGAATCATGAGAAACCTAGGCAACTTCTTAAGAAACAATGGCCCACATTTTCTCCCCTCCCTCCCTCTCTTCCATTCCCATTCTGCACTGCAATCCACTCTGTTCTGCCAGTTTGTAAATATGAGAAAATCAGATGGTGAAGAGCTGGAATTAGACCAGCAATAACAGAATCCACAATAACTGGAAAGGGTATAGAAACATACCAAATACCTGAAGAAATTAGGCCATCAACCTTACTTGCACAGCAAACAAAGGGAGTTAGGTATTCCCTGAAGAAGAGTGCCATAGTCTTGATCCCCTTAAGCACTGGGCAAGATGCTCACTCTCATTTCTTTGAATTCTTTCTATGAAATTCATGAAGAATGTTGTGGTTTTTGCAACATTTTTATTTTTTTAAATTAAACCACCAAACAAAATTGTCATATGTCTTGCCTCAATTATCTGCTTTCACTCAAGACTGTGATAAATGAAAAGGCTAACTTTTTAAACTACAAAAATAGTGTTAATGTATTGCTTTATATTAAATGCATGGGGTCACCATAAATTAACATGCAATTTGAGGGCATTCACGCATGCGCGCACACAAACACACGAAGGTTAACCCTGTACATTTGTACCCAATTCTAAAACCTTAAACAATTAAATCTCTTTTCTTGTCAAAGAAAAGGAATTGCTTAATTCTTAATTATTCTGTGTCTGGTTTCAGTTCTTCTCTTTTCATAAGCTTCTCCTTTCAGTTGTTTTCTTTTCCTTTTCTTTTCCCAATGGAAAATGAAGCCATACCAAGGATGAAGATGGCATATCCTCTGTTATTTTGTTTTGTGTTCCCAGTGCATTCATCCAGCTGTAGTGTTGCAATTCTCTCACAGAGACCATGCAAACACTTTACCAAAATCCACTCCTCCCCATAAGCACAGACTAGAAAAGGTACTGTAACAAATTCTACAACTCTCTTGGGCCCACACTGACAAAGACTATAACAAAATCCCAGCTCCCAGGCTTACAGGAATAATACTGCCTAAAACTAAAGTATTTTAACAGTTCTTTGAGATGCCACTATTCTGGGCATTCAACAACACTGATAAGTAGTGCTTGGCAGAACAGGGTGCTTATCTGTTCCCTGGAGACACATGGGTCTCTATAGCACAACTTCTTTTCTGTTGGTCATCGGAATCACTTATTTGATTTATTTTCTTTGCTTCATTTCTCTTTGCTTTATCTCTCACTGAGCTTCTATTTTTTCACTATTCTTTTTTTTTTATCGCATTTACACTCTTTCTCCCATTTATTTCTCTTAATCAGCCTTCCAAGTCTGTTTGTTCTGCATCACCTTTCAGTCCATAATTTTCTTCTCTTACCCTTCTGTTTTGCTCCCTAATAATCTGGTATTTTCTTCTGCAGCATTTTTCTAATTCATTCCTAGCTGTGCCATTCTTCCACTTCATCCTGACCCTCCACATGTTGTTGTTGTTGTTTTAAAAAAAAGGCAAATGTGCATTTTTACTAGTGAGGTGGTTATATAACACCTTTCTACAGGGAAATGAACTATATTATTAAAACTTGAGCATCTGTATGGCGTTAGTATTTCCCATCTGTGTCCTCCTGGAGATTTCAACATTGGAGAAGAGAATCGGAAGGTGGCTTTCCAAGGCCTACAGAAATTCTATTTCTCTGGGCTTTCTGATCATAAGGTTGCAAAGGAAGAGGTTTTGTATTTTTTGTTGAGAACTTGAGGCAGATTGAGTATTCTGCTAGTGTTCTGCCTACCTAGCTGCCCACCAGTTTCCATGTCTCACCTGATTTAGATATTCTCAGACTTGATCTTACAGATTCCTAAAATGATCAAAGTCATAATAGCAACTGTAGGTCTTCAGCCCAACAGGTGTAAAATAATATTTTAGCCTCAATTAATAGAATGATAGTTTCCAAGACAAGGGAAATAACAGTCCCACAATATTCTGCAATAGTCAGGCCTCAACTGGAATACTGCATTCAGTTCTGGCACTTCATTTTAAGAAGTTTGTAGACAAGTTGGGGCAGGTTCAGAGAAGGGCAGTTAAGAGGTATGGAGAACAAAACATATGAAGAAAGGTTGAGGGACTTCGGCCTGTTCAGCATGGTGAAGAGAAGACTGAGGGGTGACATGATTGCATTCATCAAATGTCTCAAGGGCTGTCACAGAAAAGATACTGTCAGACATGGTATCCACACTGTAGAAATAATCCAGTTTGACACCACTTTAACTGACTTAATGCTATAGAGTTCTGGGAACAGTAGCTTTGTGAGGCACTTAGCCTTCTCTGTCGGAAAGCTCTGGTGCCACAACAAACTATACTTCCCAGAATTTCATAGCATTGAACCTTGACAGTTAAAGTAGTGCCAAACTGCATTATTTCTACAATATGGATGTAGCCACAGAGAAACTCTCTGCTATCTCAGAGAGTAGGACCAGATCTTGACACCACTTTAACTGACTATTTTAAGTTACAGGAGGGTAGATTTCAATTGAACATTAGAAAAATCTTCTTGACAGTAGTGCTGTTTGACAGTGGAACCAACTTTCTGGAAAGCTGATGGTGTCTCTTTTTCTAGCCTTCAACAAAGGGCTAGATATCAACCTGCTGGGGATGCTCTGGCTAGATTTCCTGCATTGAGTGGTGGGAGATTGGACTCAATGTTCTATGGTGCCCCTTTCAACCCTCTATGGGCATGTCTGTATGGACCATTTACATTGTTTTCCCTGTGCCCTCGCATGCCCTGTCCATAGAGGCCATCCCTCCTCTAAAGCAAATTTTTAAAAGTCACAATTTACAGAAAATCCAGAATGCCCCAGAGTGATGCCAAGTGGTTGTTTACTCAGCATCTCACTGTGCCAGCTTCAAGACCAGAATACTCTGGGAGCAGCCCAGGGTATTCTGGCCTATGTAGCAGATCATACAAAAGACTTCATCTTCTCTGTTAATCAGGAGGGTAGTGATCTGAAAGTTTATGATTTTACTTCTGTCTTCTAGTCATTCTCAGATCACTTCCTGTTGTGATTTAGAGTTACAATGACCAATAGGGTGGGTGCTTAATAAAATAGTATGCCCCAAATATTTTAGATAATTCCAAAGAACACAGGTGGATTTTCCAGCTGCTACAACTGATGTTTCTGCTGAAGTCCTGGTAATTCTGTGGAATGTGAAGGTGACCCAGATAGTTGATGTGATGACTCCTGAATATCATCTCCAACTGTGCAAAAACCCAGTCAGATTCTTGGTGTACACCTAACCTACAGATGAAGCAAAATGGTAGACAAATGAAGGAAAACTCATGAAAGATCTGATCTAACTCATCTTAGAGCTAGCTATCAATCTCACTTGGTGGAAGTAGCAAAGGATCAATCTTTCTCTATGACCATTGTTTCCCTTCAGTGTTTTGCCACATAACATGACTGAATGGTTTGAGGTCTAGGAAACTCCATCCCCATGTGACATTTAATGGTATACTGTCACATGTCTGAGAGATATTTTGAAATCACTTGTGTCTATCACAACTTAGATTCTGAAGTTAATTTATTAATAGTAGTGTCCAACTACACTAGTATCCAATTATTGCATTCCTTTCCATTTTTAAGGCTGATGGTGTGGTCAGGGTGCTTGGTCAGGTTCACCCAACCATTTGTATTCTTGGCTTTTCTTGGCTTATTGTGTCTATGGAGGGATGTACAGTCTAGGAGACAGTCAGTGCTAATTTAAGGAATGGTATAGTCTCAGCCTCCCTAAAAGACTCAGTTCTAAAATCATTGCTGGAAAAGTCTTTTCTAGGCTTATCATTATAGATCTGTGGAAAGTGTCTCTTTCTTGGGCAAGGTGTTTGAGCATGTGGCCACCAACCATTTTTGAATCAATTTGTTTCTATGGATTGTATGTAGTTTTAGGCCTGTTTTGGGCACCGAAGTTGCCTTTGTCACACCAGGAGATGACAGCCTCCTGTATAATCCATTCTAATATTTTTCCTGAAATTGATGTCAGGCTGACTGGCCTGTGGTTTCCTGATTTTCATTTTGTCAGAACCATGTTTTTTTGAGAAGGATTTCCAAAAATATTCTACCCATACCTTCCAATTTAAATGTCTTTGAATTAACACAGCCAATAGAACAATAGAAAGAGTTGAGCAACAACTGTGAAGCATGACATCTAATAGTGTTTTTTTTTT
>JAIPUX010001232.1:139942555-139956509 GCA_020142125.1 Phrynosoma platyrhinos | reverse complement strand
AAAAAAAAAACTATGGATGCCGGCCATGAAAGCCTACGACTTCACATGACATCTAATGTTTGGAGGTGTGGTAAAACTAGCAAGATATTCTATAAATGTGAGTTCTTAAAGATATAGTAATGGTGCAGATTACACCATACTACTAGCAGAAAACATCACAGACTTGGAACAATTATTAAGGAGTGTCAAGGAAGAAAATATTAAGGCAGGCTAAATAATGATCATGGAGGATCTACATACATTCAACCTAGATAATGACATTAAAATAAATTTCCAACATTCTGGATCAAACATTGCTCAGAACAGAGAATGCAGTCAAAAAATAAGAAGAAGAAGAATAGGAATGGGAAGGGCAGTCATGAAAGAATCAGACAAGGTCCTAAATGCAAAAATATATAACTGAGCATTGAATTAGAATAGTCCAAGCTATTGTATTCTCCTATGGATGTGAGAGCTGAACAGTGAAGAAAAGGGATAAAAAGAAAATCAACTCATTTGAGATGTGGGATGATCAAACTGAAGCTGCCATACTTTGGTCACATCATGAGAAGGCATGACTCATTAGGGGGGGGAATGCTGGGAAAGGTAGAAGGCAGTAGAAAGAGAGGAAAACCACATGCAAGATGGCTAAAATCAATTATGGAAGTCATTGGCCTTAGTCTGTAAGACCTGAGCAGAGCAGTGAAGGATAGAGGGGCATGGAGATGTTTTATACACATGGTTGCCATGAGTTGAGGTTGAATTGGGGACAGATAACAGTAACAAAAAAAGAGATAGCAAGCAACATGCTTGAATGTTTCACCTGTAAATTGACTCATTGTGATAATTTGAACCCCAAACATCTGTTGTTTTTTGGCACTGTGTTCTTCTATTATTATTATTATTATTATTATTATTATTATTATTATTATATTTATAGCCCATTTTTCCCCAAAAATTGGGACTCAAAAATACAATTAAAACATATGAAACTCAGCATTAAAATAGAATTAAGATTAATAGTGAACATGAGAAATCTAGAGCTTTTGATGGCATGAACCTATCTCATATCATTGTATTTCTCTCTCTTTATTATGTCTTATTAAAACTTAATAAAACTTAACTCTCTAAAACTTAAGTCTATTTCACATTCATTTATATATTTATTTTTCTAGCCCACTCTGTCCCAATGAGCAGGGCAGTAACCAGCATTTCAATACATATATACAGTATATATATAGGCCTTCATACTTGCACACTCATATTAAGAGCCCAGAACCTGCATGAGTGTGAAAAAAATGGAAATTAAAACTCCCCCTTTTTAACATGAGAGAACACCTCTCTAAGAATTTCTGGATTCTACAGCACAACTCTATGGCTAAAAGCCAGCAGAGATGGACAACAGAATCGCACTTGAGGATTTAAAAATTCCTAGAGAAAGCATCTAGGAATTTTTAGATCCTCCAGTGTGACTGTATGGCCAACTTCTAACAGAGTCACACTGGAGGATCTAGAGATTTCTAGAGTGAAATATTAATCAAATTCACAAATCCACAACAGTCAAAGCCATGAATGTGGAGGGCCAAATGTATACAGTCATCCCTCCATATCCAGAGATTCCTTATCCACAGACTGAACTATCCATGGCTTGAAAATACTCAAACAAAATATAAATTCCAAAAAGCAAACCTTGATTTTGCCACTTTATATAAGGGACACCACTTTACTACACCATTATATTTAATAGGATTTGAGCATCCATGGATTTTGGTATCCATGGGGGGTCCTGGAATCAAACCACAGTGGATACCAAGGGCCCACAGTACAACAACTGATAAAATATAAAATATCAATTTATCAGAGTTTGTCATGAGTCCATATCCCAGCCATGAATCCATATCCAAATGAAGATTTATATATATCTTTCAAACTCTCTCCCCATATCGCTATTCATCTTTTTTATTTAGTCCACCTATTCATCTCCCCCAAATAACTGAGCATAGTTTTCCTTCTTTCAGTTTATTACATCTTTTTGCCATCTAAATCATGAACAGGATATACAACTGATACATATCTAACTTCCAGAATTTACTGAGCAACACTCACCCATTCTGCTCTCATCTGAAGGATGGGCAGGGTCAGTGTGGCTGCAGTTTAAACTACAGCTGTCATGACAGGATAATATTAAGGTGTCTTGATAATATGATATTCTCTCTCTGTGTGTGTGTGTGTGTGTGTGTGTGTGTGTGTGTGTGTGTGTGTGATTTTTGTCTATTTTTAGAAGCAAAGCCAAAAGCTTTTTCATTGCCTGTTAAGCGGAGCTAGGTAAAAGAAGAGGTGGTGAATTCCAAAAGGCTTTAATTTATAGGAATTTGAAATAATAGTTTTGGGAGGAAAAAAAATCTTTTCAGGCTCCCAAGCATAATAAGCATTTATTTAATTTAATTTTACTATTTTTATTTTTTTGTCACAGGGCTGTTGTAAAAATGTCATAGTGGGAAGTTAGTTCATCCCCATCCTTTCTATCCTTTGTGTGTCCTGTTCCTTGTCCCAATGCCTTGGGTATACCAAAAGAATTATGTTATGAAATGTGTTTTAGTTGAAGAGCATTTAGCTTTACCTTATATGTGCATACATACACATACATATTAAAATATATTAGTGTAGTGCATACATATATTAATACAAGCATCCTCATTAGAGCACATATAAATCAAAATAATGTTCCCAGGCAGTTTTGAACCATGGGAAATGGACTTTTGGTAAACAGATGTATTGCTTTCCTACACCAACACTGTAAAGATCTGAAAAACCCGTATCAACTTATGCAGCCCTCTGAAATTTTAGGGCAAGGGTCATGATTTGCCTCTTTCTGCATCCTATTACATCCCATCCCATCTCACTCCCACAACTGCATAAATATGCTTTATACCTGAGCATTCATTATCACATCTGAAAAAATGGGTTTGTATTCATGAAAACTCATGCCAAAATAAAAACCATTAGTCTTAAAGGTGCTGCCACATTTCCCCCCTTTCTTCCTGCTTTCTTTCTTCTTTTTATGCTGTAAAAGACTAACAAGGCTACTTCTTTGAAAATCATTCCAGTATAGCCATTTGACAGAGATTAGGTAAAAGTACTTTGAATGTCAAATCAGTGTTCCTCTTGTGTTTCCAACGAAGCAAGAAAGCAAGGATGTTGATTTGGCCTGAGCTCTGTGGGATTCACTAACTCCAGCAACATCTGCCTTCTTTGGGCCCACTTTCCCTACCTTTCAGCATCTCTTTGCTTGCTTGCCCAGTCACCTCCATTTCCTACCTTTTCCTACTTTATTTTCCAAGCTGGCTGTTGCTTTCTAGCACGTTGCACCTTTTTACTCATTTGCCATCTGCCACTTTTGACTGATTTTGTTTGTTTGTGTATAATTTAAACTGAGTCTCTTCAACTAACGGACAGATAAAAATGCCAAGCTCCTAGAAATCTGTAGTGGTTGAAGTAGAAAAGATTGATAAATGAAGGCTTCAAAGTTGCAAGTGAAAACTAAAATTAAAAAATCCCCCAGCTGGAGGTAAAACATGAAAATGATGCCAAAGGCTCCCTTAGCTATTTTGCTTTTCTGAAGTAACATCATGGGGAATGCAAGGTGGCAAGCTGGAAAAAAAGTGAGGTGAGCAAGACCTTCGATTATGCATGAAAAGTGCAGAAAGAACAAAACAACACAAAAAGGCACACATCATACAGCACTGAAAGCTGCCATAGAAAACTTCAAATGGCATCATTTGAATGGCAAATTTTTCATCCCTTTGCATCGTTTTAAGCAAAGGGTGCCCAACATGGTCCCACAGCCCCTTCTGCTCTCTGCACCACACATCTATAGAACAGGTTTTGCAGAAAACAAACAAGCCAGTGGGGGAGATGAGAAGAGCTCTCTATATAAGTGAGAACTGGAGAAATTAGGTTTGGAACCACAACTCTTGTAATACAACACCTAATGTTTTTGTCAGAGCTCTCAAAAATTACTTTTTGTAGTATAAGTAACTTTCCCAAGCTCTGACGTAAACATGTACCCAACCCTATTTTAAATACACAACAAAGAGGAAATGTCAAAAATAAGGAGGTTTAGGAATGTATGCCAGAGAAAGAGCGGTCACTGTGAGATGAATTGTGGGAATGGGTGTTTGCGAATGATTGTGTGTAGGGTATTTTGTGTGTGTGAGAGATATAATAATATTTTGAGAGGGAACATTTTTTATGTTTGTGCATAAGGCAGCATTGCATGTGCTTGTGCAAGGGAAGAATGGATGTGTAAGAGAGTAAAACTGTAGAGTGTGCATCACATTTATGTGTGTTCAATAAAGAACTTATGTACTTATGTTTGGTCATTGGGCTAGAGGAAGGGATTGTGTGCAAGAATTGTGTGGGTTTGAGAGAAAGGCAAAGATCATGCCATTGTGTCTGTGTGTGCAGGAAAGGGAAAAAATTGTCTCACTATGTGTGTATGTGTGTGTCCTCAACCTATTTCATTAAAGTGAACATGAAATGGTTGCCTCCATCTGTAGCTGATTCTCTTATCTTTACCTGCAGATAGGCATGTTACCTCTTGATTGCTCATCTGGCAAAATTCCCCTTTAATTTAGACTTACAGGATTGCTTTCATGACAAGCTGTGTGTATTTAGAAATTTCAAAGATCAAAACCCCATAAAGGAAACATAATGGTCAAACACAAATTAATACCATATTTTCCAACACTGGACTGATGCCCTAGATGCATATATGCATATGGATGTGTAATATGTTGGTAGGGATAGATATAATATTCACAAAGAATAATTTTTAAATGGCCAAAAAGGTGTTTCTCTAGTGTTGGGAAAGCCTGATGAGGAGAATCCAAGACTAATGAGAATCTTTGCAGTTTGGGGCTTACTCTGAACAAAATGCTATTCTGCACAAATTGTACATAGATTAAGTTCCAAACTACAACATTATCTATACAGAAAATTGTTTCCGGGACAGAAAATGCTGGTTTCTGCATTAAAAAAAAAATGTTACTTCTGAGCAAAACAAGTCCTAGTCTTTGAAAATTGTGCAGTTGTTGAAGACTTTCTCAAGTGGGAGGAAAGTTGCTAAAATTACTCATTGCTTCCTTTGAGAATGATATTATCAAAGACTTACATGTCTATATTTTGGGCACATGTACTTCTGCATTTCCAGTCCAGGTCAACCATGTTTCTTCTGTCAGATTAAAAGAGTATTTGTAAAAATGAGATTGGAAACTTTAGCCAATTATGGGGGGTTGCAGACTGCCAGAAATAGTGCAAATTGAGTACACTTTTAGGGTTAGGGTTAGTGCTAGGGAATCATGGGAATTTTTTTCCTGAGACATTGAGCCTTTTCTGTCAGAGAACTCTGGTGCCACAATAAAATACAGTTCCCATGATTCCCTAACCCTAAAAGTGGACTCAATTTGCACTATTTCTGGCAGTCTGAAACCCCCCTATGTCTCCCTGAAACATATATGTGACATGTTTTCAGATGTGAAATTGCAAGAAGAAACTGGTTTTAACCTAGAGCAGAACTAATCAAACTGGTGATCCATGGACAGGTAGAACATGAGCTAATAATAGTGAGTTTTCATGAAGGAAAACATACAGTAACAATATGGCATAAATATATTACTAGCTCCTCACACATTTGGGGAAATGCTACTGCCACTTCAGATAGTTTGAAAGTATTTCCCTAGAGGACTTTTTGACACCCCTAACATTCACATTAGAAGTACTACAACAGTGCATCAATTTCCTAAAATAAAGGCTATCTGGATTTCCCCTCCATATATGGACTGAATTGGGTGCTAGAAATTGTGAGAGCGTATGTAATAGTAAAGGTCTTGTCTACATCAAATCTGTCAATAGGAACACTATGCTGATGAAGTTTGTTCAGTCCCTGTCAAGTAACAGCTACCTGATGGATTGACTTTTTTTTCATTGCTAAGCTTGACTGTATTCTACTGTTCATCTTGATTCCATAAGACAGTGGTTCCCAAACTTGCATTCTAGGGTGTTGTTGAATTGCATGGCTAGCCATCCAGCATGGCTAATCATCCATGATTCTTGAGACTCACATTTTGGAGCCACTGCTTTAGAGCAATATATTCCCCTAGAAGAAGCTCCTCTTTTTTAAAAAAAAAATTCTGTTTGAGCAAGTGTGTGGGAATATTTTCATGTCAAAGGTCACATTCTTTTGGATGTGGTCTGTCAAAGGCTGTATTAGAAGCTGAATATGGAAGCATTTGATAGCAAGGCCAGAACCAAAATTGAGGGGAGGGAAAGTCACTGCTTCCCCCCCCCCCCCGTCAACCTTTTTTCACTCCTTTCCTTCTCTTTCCGGCCCAGTGGTTTATAAGGTGTGGACATATCACTCTTTTCAGAAAATATCCAGCAGGGAGCTTTTGAAAGATGGGTTAAAGTATATGAAATTTCATAGAATGTCATCCTAGATCCACACTTTTGTTAAAAAGACAGAAACTATGGCTTAAGTAGGACTTGGCTTGATGAGACTAAGAGAGGCTGTTATAATTATCAATCTACAGTTCTCTGAAGGGTATATTCCCCAAGGCAAAGAAGTGTGGTGTAACCAGGATTTATGGGTTGTCACAAAGAAAAGGTCAGTTTTGTAAAGGTCACCTGTATTTATATGCTGAATAGTCATGCTTTAGGAAAGTGCTGAAGCAATACCCATCACTTGGGATATATAAAGCTAAACTAAGAAAACATTGAGAGAATACCCAATGGGAAGCCATTTTGAATTTTAACAATGGTGAATGCCAATAAGCAGGTGGTATTCCCACTTTGTTTAAAAAATAGTACAAACACAGAGACTTTGTTTGGAAATGCTCCAAAATGTTCACTTTTCTCCAGCTGCCTTTGCTACAATAAAATAAACTCTGCTGGTTCTTTGCCCCATCCCCATGAATTTGACAAGTAATACTTCGCTGTTGATAGATTCTCTTCTTCCTCGTATTCATTTCATTTTCCTCAAAGATAGCTCCAGACCACTTTTAGACACTTAGATTAAAACTAGCAAGATCCACATTATCTGTTTGCCAAACTGAATTGGCATACACAGCACTAAATCTCTTCAAAGAGATCCAGTTGAAATACCCAACTGTGTCAATTTTGTTTCTTATTACCATGAAGTGGCATCATACTTTCATGAATGTTAAAAATAATAAAAATAAAAATCTTTTGAGGGAGAGTGTAGAAAGAGCAGCCAAGGCTGCAGTCCTATGCACACTCAGAACAACCTAACAGGTATGTGTTGAGAAATCCTCTCACTCCTTTCCATTGTGCATTGTTGCAGGATGAGGATTACTAATTTGTAATTCATTACTTCATTTGGTGGGAGCCTGGGGAGAGTGTTCATTGTATCCTCAATCACTTGTGAGGTATCTAAAAGGATTTTGGATCTCTTTTAACTCGTAAACAGCTTATGCACTGCTTCCTAATTAGATAAAAGTGGTGGAGTTTTTGGTTTTTTAAACCTTTTTAATAGGTTATCTGTTGTATTATTATTATTATTATTATTATTATTATTATTATTATTATTATTATTATTCATAGTGTATTTGGTGGGTTTGAATGTTGGACTAGAACTCCAGGAGATCAAAGTTGACTCAAAGGAAGGCAATGGTAAACCCTCGCTAAACGTATTCAGCCAAGAAAACCCCATGATATATATAATAGAGTAGCCATAAGTTAGAGATGACTTGAAGGTACAGAACAACAATTATTTTTATGTTATTTTTGTTTTAAAGAAAATAGAGCAGATGAAAAGTTACAAGAGTAATGAATAACAGTTGCGAACTACTTTTTAAATTATAGCAGTGACAATAACAATTCCTTTTAAAAAATAATTTTCCAGTGTCTAGAGCTAATAGAATGTAACTGACACCTCTGGGAGTGAAATGGTTAGCCAGAATAATCTCCTTGGAGTATTGTAAATTTCCTCATTGTTATTAGGGATAGTTCATTAATATTTCTTCTTCTGTGGGTTTACCATTTTAGTTTCTAATCCAGGAACTGTCACATGTTTGATATCTCTGTAAATTTAATGTCTGATTAGTGTGAATGAATCTGTCACTATAGTTCTGCTTTCAAGTGATGCCCACATAGAATCTGGGATTTAACAAAGTAATGTTAGTGTTCTTTAATGGCTGTGAACAGACCCTGAATGTGTGTGAGAGGAAGAGAGAGAAACAGTAGCTGGTAGCAGAAACCTAGGTGAGGTCAGTAAGGTGACAGAGTACAAACTTCATTCCAGGGATCAAATAAGAGGCAATGGATTTGATACTTCTTTCCTTCCAGGTATGCTATGCATACATACCTGAAAAAACATTTTAGTATATATCGTAAGTCTCCTCTGCTCTCTCATTCAAACAAAACTAAACCTAGTAGCACTTCCCCTCAAATTTATTTCACCCCTAAGAGAAATAAGGAATATATTTAAAGTGAAAGGGACTTTGGACATTTCCCTCTTAAATTTGGGGTGATGTATGACAAAGGGTACTAAAATACACAGTATCGGAAAATTATTATAAAATGTACCTTCAGTGGTACTTAACACCAGCAAAAATCTCCAAAATATATAAAAACAATAATAATTTATGTTGGAAATGTACAGAAAAAATGGGAACTTTCTATCATTCCTGGTGATCTATCATTCCTAGTAAAAAAGTAAAAAAATATTGGATAATGGTGAACAATACAATAAAAATTAACATACAAATGAAACCAGAATTTTACTTGTTAAATATGATGGATAAAGAATTGGAGACTAAATTTGGCAAAATACTTTTTTACATGACCACCATGGCGTGATTAGCTCTAGCACAGAAATGGAAAACCAAACCTATTCCTGGAAAGGAAGAAGGGCTGTTGAAATTATACGACGTGATGGAAATGGATAAATTAACACAAATAATACAGGGGAAACAAATAGAAAACATAAAAGATAATTGGCAATTAGTACATAACTATATGAACAAAACATGAAAAATCTGAGCAAATAAAATAAATAGAAAAGAACAAAAAAGGAAAAATAAAATAAAATATATGAGGAAAATGGGAGGAAAGAAAGAGAGAAAAAGAAAGAAAATATGTTATCAAATCTGTCAAATAAAAACAAAAGATAGAAGATGTTGGTTTTTGGAGGAATCATGTAATGAGAGGTAAACATTCTCAAGGCAGGTAAAAATGTTTGAATTAAATACTCAGTGACATGGAAATATAAAATTAAGAATTGTGAATGAAGAAATAAAAAAGAGGATTAAAATGCAATAATGCTAAGAAAAATGTATTTAAGAGATTATGTATTTGAAGATAATATAACAATTTACAAAAGTGAAAAAAGAATGAGTTTCTAATCTTAAAAACCACTAACCCAAAGAAAATAGATACTATATCCAAGTAGTAAACACCAAAAAGAGGCATAGATTTGGGCAAATAAGGAATAAGGTAAGAAAAAATGAAATTGTCATGATTGTAATACTTTAAAACAAGCAAGACAACAACTTATATAAGTGAGCCTAGAAGGAAAATCCAATGTATGTTTTGTAATTAAGTTAGTTAGATGAATGAGAAAGAAAACATGGAGAGAAAACATGTACCGGTATATATTTAGAAAAACAGATAATGCCTGATATAAGAGGAAATGTAAGAATAATTTTAAAAAGATATAGCAGTCCTCATGGTAAGTGGCAAATAAGAGAGAAAAAGAAGAAAGAAACAATTGGAAGAAAAGGTGTTCCAAACCAGAAAGAATGAAGATTCATAGGATAGTAAAGGATATCAGAGGTTGATTGTTTGTGAAAGTATGGAATGTGAGGTAACTAAAGTAGGTTATGTTAAGTTAGCATAATATGGGAGGAGATATGTGTGTTTGTATATATGTATTTTAATTCAATAATTTTTTTTAAAAAAAGTAAGCCTAACAGGATGAGAAATTGAGATAATAGCAACTTAAATAGATGTGGTGAACAGAAATATACCAATAATAGAAAGCCAATAATAGAAACAAGGATAAATTGGCAGATGATGAAAAGGAAGTAAGGAATGATTGTAGAGGGAGAAAGTAAGTGTTTGAAGGTAAGAGTATGTGAATTGATGGCGAGCGAAGGGAATTGGATGTTAGATAAGGTAGGAAAGATAGAGAAATAAGAAAGCAACAAGAAAGTCAGAAAAATAGGAAGGAAGAGGATAAGAAAGAAGGAAAGAGAGGAAAGAAAGTTAAGGAAAGTTTAAGTCAAGGAAGTAAAATTTATAGATGACAGAAGAGGGAGAAAGGATGGTTAAAGTGGAATGTCTCTGGAGGGGAAGCACAGTTGAATGCTATCTTTGCCAAATACAAATGATAAGACACATTTGCAAAACAATATAGATAGAGATATGCATGTTAGTAAATATGTAATTGCATAAAGTTGTGATTGTATGAATAGGATATTGTTGTAAATATTTTAAATGTTTAATAAAATATTACAAAAAATAAAAATAAAAACATTGAGGTGATAACACAAGTGACTTGTTGTGTGTCTTCAACCCTAGGGTGACCCTTTCATGGGGTTTCCTTGGCAAGATTTGTTCAGAGGAGGTTTGCCATTACCTTCCTCTGAAGCAGTGAGTGTGTGACTCACCCAGTTGGGGGCTAAGCAGACGGCGCAAAGTGCTGTCTTCAAAGCAAGGAAGCAGAGGGGCAGCCACACGCTGGGCGCCCCAACCCCTTCCCCAAAACGTCCTCGGAGCAGCCGGCCCTCCGCACGGCTCCGAGGATGCCCTCCCGCTGCAGCGTCCACACACGCTGCAGCGGAAGAGTCTCCGAAGGTGCGCTGGCAGCCTTTTGCGGTGCACCTTCGGCGATTTGTGGAAGGAACACTATTTTAGTGCTCCTTCCAGGGGCGGCAAAGCTGCGCCGCGGGGCCTAGGAATGGGGATACCTCGGCCCCGATCCGCAGCTTCCTGGGGCAGTCCCATGCCGCCCGTCTGCTTCCTCCCTGGGTTTCAAGGCTGAGTTGGGAATCGAACCCATTTTGAACAAAACTGGGGTTGCCTATCTTCTGCAGTGAACATATCTCACCATGCAAAGAGACATAAGAATCACAAGCCTCCTCATATTCTGAGAGCCATTCAGTAGATAATTCAGAAGTGGAAGTCTATTTAATAGGGAAAGAATATTCTCAATAACTGGAAAAAAATGGAATACTACTTGAGAAGAATAATAGGGAAGAACTGGGGGAAATAATTTAATAGGGAACTTTTATGGGTCTACACTTGTATGCAAATTATTTCCCAAAGTAACTGAAGAAGAGAATATAATCCTATTGCTTGTCAGTGAGCACCAGACTGTCAGGAAACACACAACACAAGCTATATAATTCCATTGCAAGTTGAATGAGAGAATGGCCTATCATGAGGTCTCTGGGCTTCCATGATATATCAAAGCTTGCAGGACACCCCCCCCAAACCCATGCAAATCTCACAGTGGCAGGCCAGCTATCATAAAATTAGAAGTCTACTCAGGGATTGAGTTCCTTGGTCAGACCAGAGAAGGGGAAGAATAGGCAGCATGCCAGTCACACTCACAGCAGCTGGATCCCAGGATTTGATGTAATAGGCCTGCTTGCTGCATAGCAAATATTTGAAGCTGGTGTGTTTTTACTGTGGCTGGTACCCACTCTTCCTTCTGTGGCAATCTGAACCACATGCTCTCTGGATAAACTGGATCAACAAATATTTCTCTGTGGAAAATCCCCCCAGAACATAATTGGACTTTCAGATATGGGGAGAATCCTGCAGAGACTGCTGCACTGAGGGGAAAAACTATGTTAATTGTTTACCCTTGCTTGCAAGGGCAAAATGGTCAAGGATTTACATCCATATTCCCTTTTTGTAAGCACTTTGAGTCCCAGTCTGGGAGGGATAAAGCAATGGATGGATGGATGGCATGGATACTATGTAAACAGTATTTTTAGTTGGTGGTGTTCATAACAATCTGAACTTTCAGTGAGATGTCAAAGTTGCTGTATTTTGGACACAGGAATTACTCCTTTGAGGTTCAGGCCAAAATCCAGAATAGATTCATCATCCCACTGACATGAAAGCCACCATCTGTTTGTGGTAAACAGGATCTATAAAAATGTTGCAAAGGTTGTGGTGCCTCCAGAACCGCCAGCTTTATAAGCAGTTCTGGTATTAATGGGATGATAGCCCCAATGCACACACAGCCACTCCTCCAAAGTCCAAAATTTATCTCCAAGAGCAGAGATGCTTTGAATATGAGATTTGGCCATTCAAAACAGGTGTTAGTAGATGAAGCACTAGTTACTTCCTTCAAAGTGACTACGAGCATTCCCATTTATCCCAACAGAACAGTGTTTTCTTAAATCTTCCAGCAACACAGTTCAAATGGTATTTTTGTACAGAAGTAGTCTTCTACCTGCACAGAGTGGCACAGTATCTCTGTGCCTGTTTTGCAGTTTATATCAATCCTGTCAGTGTTTGAAATCAAAATGCAGACCAGTGTATAATCCAATCCTGTTTTGGAAGAAGGCAAACTAGCTGATATGGATGAAAACATTTGCAAATCCAAAAATGTTTCTTTCTTGTTTTTCCTGTCTCTGCCCACGTCCAGAAATGAAAACAGCCCTTTGTAAATATGTTTTCAGGGCCATTTTCAGTCTTAGTAGGGGCAGGAAATGCTCTGCCATATAGGCTGAGAGCAGCAATTTCTGATCAAAGTTTTGTCAGTCCCAATTAATAGGGTAAAGCAAAGAGATTTTTACTATTGGTATGTTGCACTAAGCTAGTTTGAGCAGGCTATTGTACAATGGTGTATATTTGACAAGAAACCATGTCAATAATATGAATAGACATTTCAAAGAGAATGGTATCACTGCAGGGAATTCAACAGGATAGAGATTTCCACAGGGAATTCAAGAGGAACAGAATGCCTGTACCACCATTGCTTATAACACCATTCAGCTCTAGACAGCTAAGGTTTCATCTACTATATCTACTACTATTCTGTCTAGTATAGCCCCATGGGTGAGGTTTGTGGTTCTTGTAACCACAAATTAGAATAGTCACACAGTGTCACTGCAGAATGAGAGAAGATAGAGCTGAAAATGGAAAATAAAAGCTTGGCAAGGGGAGAAATGGCAAAAGACAATTTCAGGGAAATATGGAACTCATTTATATCCCAAGTTTTTAATTTTACCACAGATTAACACAGAGAACTTTTTAGTATGATACTTGTTTAAAAAACTTAAAAGAATAGTATATTATTTTAGTATAAGGACTAGCATTCAGTAGGTTATTGGAATGGAAAAGTAGCAATGTAAAGCAATGTTGATTATATTTTTAAAAATCTAATAAACAAAAGAAGCAAGAAACAAGCTAAGACTGCACTAAAACAGGAAGTGAATGCATCTCTGTTTTTGGATGTCGTCACATTTGGAACTTGAATAGCATTAACAAGTCTTACTGTAGATGGATTATGGGAGATCTGTGACAAAAGGAAATACTTCTTCACACACTACATAGTTAAGCTATTCACTACCACAGAATATGATGGTGATGAAAACCAGCACTATTATAAAAAGGGGATTAGATTTATAAAGGATTCAGCTGTTAAGTGGCTACCTAGTCATAATGGCTCTATGCAGCTTTCTAAATATTAGCTCCTGGGAAACAATCGGTGCTATGTTAAAAATTTTCTTCCAGTTTCTCAAACCATTCTTATACAGATAGAAACTGCTATTTTAAAATTATGTTAAAATGTGAAGAACATTTCAAAGCAATTCCCATGGCTGAGGTTTGTGATTCTTGTAACCAAGGGCTGTGTGTGACAGTGTCACTGCATAATATGAAAAGATATGAGTACAGTGGTACCTCTACTTACGAATGCTTCATCTTACAAAAAATT
>JAIPUX010001232.1:139928974-139939588 GCA_020142125.1 Phrynosoma platyrhinos | reverse complement strand
AATTGATTCTTTTTAAAAGAACTGCCAAAAAACTAGTGTCAGGAAACAGCAGGGTTTTTGTGTTTGCCTCGCTTCATCATGATTGAAACCAAGCTCAATAGGATTGGAACCGGTTTCAAGTGGGAATGATGGTCATATAACCCAATCAGCAATTCACTTTAAATCACATTCACAATCCTGTTTGTCCCTTTTGGAGGGGGAGTGACTATTTTCTGCCCTTTTTGGTAAGGAGAAATAGAATTCCAAGACTTTGAGAGGTGGCTGGCATATTGTTAAAGATGAGGCAGCACCTTTAAGAAAAGTTATTGTGCCATTTCTAGGTATAACAAGGTGGCTCAAATTAGAAACTTTGTTCCAAATTAGAAAAGAATGCCTCAGCTTCCCATGGTGGAAATTTTCTAATTTGGAGCAGTAAGAGCAATACTACAGCATAGTGTAGCATCATTCCCAGGAACATTCCAGGAACAGGGGATATTGGTGCTCCTTGGTCAGTGAAGTAACTCGCCCCACTGCCACCTTAAGAATACACTTCAGAACAATGTTATGATGTAGCATAGTTCCAATTTTACCATCTTTTGGTATCCAAAATAAATATGAATCTCTTTGGGCTGCCAAGAGTTATATGGTTGATCTTTGCAGTAGCTACAGATCCTTTTCTGTAAGGATAAAGAAGCCCTAATAAATCTTGAATGATAAACCAGCCATCCCACAGAGTCTTAAAATAGTAAGTCAACCCCACCTTTTTTGTCTCCAGGTTGCTCAGCCCCCAAAGATTATTCCAGTTAAAAACCTGAACACTTTTAATCAGAAACCTGATACCTCAGTCCAGGGCTAATTTAAATGCGCATTCTGATAGGATTGCATTGCAAAGAACTGTGTTGCAACATTGAGAAAAGTATGAAAGCTCAATGACTGTTAGGTTTTCATTTAGTCCCAGGGATGTGGATCAGATCATTTCCTAGAAGAGTACACAAAAATCCAATTCCTCAGGTATCCATCAGGTTAATGCTAGAAGTGCAGGAGTTAGAATGAAGTACTTTTAAAGCCAAAAAGCAGGTGCCATCATAACATTTCAATGTATTTTTAGACAATCACTGACTCTGCAATCTACTATATAGAACATACTCATTAGAATTCAGATGACTGCAGAACTCACTCTCTTAACCCTCATCCAAGGAGACAAAACATTTTGGGGGGGGGGGGGCGGCAGAGCCACAATTTGTTGCAGAGTCCACAGACCCAGACCTATATTTTACAAATGTATCATCTGAAGAATTGTACATGTTATCCCTAACTTGCAGCCATCTTCCAAATTGTATTTTGTTGCCTGTTTTATCTCGTTTTGCAGGCAAAAAATGACTGGAACAGGAAAAAATGATCCTGTTGAATCTACTTTATTTATGTTGATGGCATTTTTCTTTTGCAAGAAAAGAAAAGAAAGCTAACAGCTACTCAAAACAAAGATTCTAACTTATGGGAACATTTCTGGTTGTAGATGTCTGTGCATTGTGGAAAAAAAAAATACCCTTGATTATTCACCCATACATTTCTGAAGAAATATGGGGTATCTTTATACTTCACAATACAGTGGCATTTTCATGGTGGTGGGGGATTCTCAGAAAATACTCCCTCTTAAAGGTGTTTAAAGGAAGTATTGTTATTTGTAATCTGCTATAATGAGGTTTTCAGAACCTTGACCATTTCTGAAGAAATATTGTCTTGATTCTTGGTTTTTCCTCTTAAATAAATCTAATCAGATTTATTCCATCACTAGATTGTAAAGTTACCAGGTTTAACCTAGGATAATTTTAAAATGAACTTGGAGTTTCTAAGTTGGACAAAGGAGGTATTTCAAAAGAAGCCAAAGGACTTTCAAGAGCTTTTGCTACTAAGAGGGTGTCTTCATACATCTGTAGATACTATAGATCTCATGCTCACTTTTCAAAATGTTGATGATGATGTTTTTCAATTCTGATCATTCCTTTGGATATTTGCCACTCAGAACTATTTTTGTTGTAGTTTAATGAACAAGAAATTAGCCTGCCTTTCATAGATATGACAGTGATTGTAACTAGGGGTTTTCTTTTCTATCTTTTAAAAACATAAAAGCTAGTTTTGTATCTGCATTACTTTCTCTGTGTGATTAGCCATTGGGCTTTTACTTACAAATAAAGTCTGAAGCTAGCTGGAGTAAAATATAGCATTAACTTCTCAACACAGAAAGCTAATGTAAAATATTGTTGTTAGATATGTTATCTTGTTTTTCAAAACAAGATTTTCTTTAGATTTTTGGTGTGTCATCATTGTTAATGAAGGATAGTGGGTAGTTCCATGTTCTTGGAACACAAGTCATACCTTCTCTCTGAGAGTGCTAAACAATGTGTACGAGAGGTGAAAATATCTTACCAGACTTTAAGGCATATTTGGATATGCAGATGATATAGAATTCTCTACTTGTAGAATTCTATGCCCTATAAACCCATTCAGTGTGGATATGTATAAATTAGCACAGATACCCTAATTCTGTAGCTCTTTCTATAAAGGAAATCAGAGATCAGATAATGAAAACAAATTATCATGTGCCTAGGTCCCAAACATGTACTATAGCCAGCATCTACCAACACTTCACTAATAAAAATTGAGTCATATGTGGCCAAGCAATATCATTATGCAGTAAAGATGGCAAAAATTATTAATGAGGAAGAACATACAAGCTAGGAGAGCCTGAAGAACTTTGCTTTTGCTTAAGACTTCTGGGAAGGACAAGATACTGCCCCTCCTTTCCTCATGAGTTAATTGTACACAAATTATTTTTGCCCTTTCAACACAGTTTGTAGCAATTGATGTAGCTGGGAACAAAGTAGGAAACAAAGAAGGGAGAAAGACAGAGAAACTGAGGGCCTAAACAGACTGGCGGCACGGAGCCGCCCTGGGAAGGTGCACCGCGGGACCGAGGCATCCCCACGCCTCGATCCTGTGGCGCACCTTTGCCGCCCCTGAAAGGAGCGCTAAAATAGCGCTCCTTTCACAAGTCAGCGAAAGTGCACCGCAAAAGCTTGTGGCGCACTTTCACTGACTTTTCCGCCGCAGCGTGTCCGGACGCTGCAGCGGGAGGTTGTCCCTGGAGCACTGGCCATGCGGGGGGCCAGCGGCCCCGAGGATGACCTCGAGAGGAGGAAGGGGCACTGAGCGTGTGGCTGCCTCTCCCCTTCCTTGCCCTGAGGACAGCTTTTTAAGCCGTCTGCCGAGGCCCTGAGACTTTTTAAAAGCAGCTGAAAAAGTGGCACAGCACAGGGTTAATCAGGACTGTCCCTGCAAAATCAGGACTATTGGAGAGAATGGAATTGAAGTACCTTTTCCCTGTCCTAACAAAGCAAAGCAATTTTCTGCATTTATTTGAAGGAAAACATTTCAATTATTGGACCCAAATGTTTTCACAGAACATCATCAAGTTCAATATTCTCTGAACTAACTGAAATTGTGTCTTTGTCTCCTCACAGGGAGGGAATTTGAAGGTGAGGAAGAATTCCTGGAGATCCTTGGGATAACGAGAGAGCAGTCAGGCAAATATGAGTGCAAAGCTGCAAATGAAGTTTCCACAGCAGATGTTAAGCAAGTCCGAGTCACCGTGAACTGTGAGTCCATTTATTATTGCCAGATTATGATATGAAAGAAAGTTAAACCCCAATATGTAGGCAATGAGGTGGGAAGCTTGTCACAACTTAGAGAAAATTCTCCTACTTCATACAAAATTGCTTTGACCATGTCAAAAAGAGTCTGTGTGGTTTGGAAGGAAGAGAGGAGAACTTGGAAATGAATGATCTGGCTTGAAATCTCTGTTGACTCATGAACTTTTTTGGTGGGTGACTTATTACTTCCCTTTGTAAAATGTAAATGATTACACTTTTATATTTACTTTTCTAACACAGCATTTTACTACATTATAATGAGATCTTTAATTCTGATTATTAGAAGGAAAGGAAACTCAACATTTACAGTTCTTAGCCTGCCATAGGTGTTTCTCAAGACCAGTGATTCTCAAACTTTAGTCTTCCAGGTGTTTTACCCTTCAGTTCCCAGAAGCTGAAGTCCAAAACATCTGGAAGACCAAAATTTGGGAATTACTGCTCTGGGTCATTTAGAGTGAAAGAGCCTATAAAGAATCTCACTAACTAATCAATTTTTGGATGTGGAGATTAGGTAGCTGAACTACACTCAGGAAACAGATAGACTTAGGACTTTTTTTCTCACAGTAATCACATTAGTTAAGCAAACGGGAACATACCAGTTTGAAACCATTCAGTATCACACTTCTCTGCAATCACATGAGTGTGCCTGCCGCATCAGTTCTATAATCCCACCTTTTCTGCCTTTCAGCACATGTGTGCCATTGCTGAGGTTGTTTTTTGCTCTGTTCCCTTCAGATTTTTTAATTTTTATTTTTGCTGTAATTACACAATCACAGCAAAATTAAAAATAAAAGAACCAAAACCATGGAATAAAAACAACCTCTACCAGCCTGGGAATAGTGAGGGGAAGTGGGGAGAGAAGGAGAATCACACCCTCATGACACGTGACTGCTGTAATAATTATTGCTGCAGAAGAGATCTATCTATCACACTAATGGAACAGGAGCAATATTAGGAGCCTACTAATGGGTTATCCCAGTCAATGAAAAGGTGCACTACAGAAACAAAGGAAATGCAACTGAAGAGACAACACATTGTGTGATAAGCACTGGCCAAATATGCTAATATATTTCTTTATTGCCTCATGTGATAAAGTCCAGAGAGAGGAAGAGAGAAAGAGAGAGAAAAATTATTGATTGCATTTTTGCAGACACCATCTTATCCCTGAGGTTTGGACTCAGCCAGCACTTGAAAATGCTGGCTGAAAAAAACATGTCTTTCCTCCTTTCCTCTGTTTTCCTCCAATAGCATTTTCTGGCTGGGGCTTGGGAAGATGAAAACCCAGAGCCTTCATGAGCTGAATCCTATTCATACCACACATTTGTTTCACATTAAGTGTTATGACAACATCCCATGGAATCCTGGGATTGGTAGTTGTGGGAGAAGGACTTAGAATTCTCAGCCAAAGAGCTCTAATGCCTCATAAAACTACAAGATGAACAGGCTTCAGGACTTCCCCACTCCATGAGCCAAAAATTCCCACCACTACCACCAATTGTAGGGCATAGGGAAGAAATCCCTTTTATTTCCTTTTCAATACCAAATCATATTCTTCACCATTCCAGTATGACAAGGGAGAGCAAAGCTTGTGGGATATGCTTTGTTTAGAATCACAGACCTTCAGTGAAAGAATTCCAGACCAAGGATTTTTTATTTTTTAAAAGTAACTGGTATTTTCGTTCCTACCCCACAGCTTCCTTCAATATAATCTACAATGAGGGAAGAGTAATTTTGTTACTGCTTTTGTTAAGCAAATGGCATTAAGAGGTCACTGAAGATCTACTAAAGATAGGTTTGCCATTTGTCCCAAAAACGTGGAAGATCCTGGATTGAAGAGAATAAAAAATGTCCCAGCCACCTAGGCCAGTTGAAGCAGAAAATCCCTGATTTCTCCTTCATTGAAAGCCTATGGGTAGATTAAAATGTGGCAGTGGCAATGAAGCAGGAAACCATGCAAGAAGACTGGCACTGGCAGGCACTGGCAGGAGCCTCATCCCACCCTGCAGGTTCTGGTTGCTACTGCACAGGTGTAGCATTGCCACCTTATTCTTCCATTCCCTTGCTCCTTCCCCTGGCAGGTCCAGAAGGTGGGAAAGGAAAGGAGGCAAGCAGATATGACCTTGTGTTGTATGGTGATTGTGTCTGTAGCTTGAGCCTAGGATTAAGCAACAGGATGGTACTTTTCACTTCACTTCACTTGAAAGAGTAAAGAGAGTCTTGGAAGCCTCCCTCTTTTCACATCAGCTAAAGAGGAAAAGAAGGAAAAAAGAACTCTTAGATTGATACTGGTACTGAGATTGAAACATAATGGTAGAAAAAGTGCAATGATTAATGTGCTGAATTTGCATAATCAGAATGCAAATTAATAACATGCATAATTATAATAATATGCAAATTAAATGTCTGGATATGAGAGAGTTGAATATAGCAACCCTAACTACAGATCATTCAGAGATCAAACACTACATGCCTATCCATGTTCTGTCCACTCCTGCAATACAAGGCCGATTAAACTAGATGAGGTGTATAGCTATTAAGTACTGCTATGTGCAGTTAATACAGTCTTGATCTTTGTCTATATGTGAAAATTGCATTTATTCACTAGTGCTGCAATTCTAAGCACACTCACAAGGGAGCAAGCCCCATTGAACACAGTTAGATTTACTACTTTGTAATTGCATACAGGATTGCATTGTAAATCATTGTAGCCCTCCTACAAACCCCTGCATTGCAACTGGATAATTTTAATTAAAGCACAGTTATTTTCTCATACAGAAAAGCACTAATTTCATGACATTCAAAGAGAAGGGAGAAGACAAAGTGCAAAAAAGAAATACGGAAATGTGAAGTGCTGTAATTGCTGTCTTCTGAGTGACCATATCTGTATGCAAATGTGTCCCACATTTTGTTGCTTATTTTCTCCTAATGGCTGTTGTTTGCCATGTTTTCAAAGGTGAAGTGCCCCCTTTTATTAAATATCCTCTGTCTAATGAGGCCATTATTTAAAAGCCCACCCTGCATCCTTTTTTCCACTGTGGAAGAAGTAAAAGCAGCAGGGAATTTTAAGATCAAAAGTAATGTTTCCATAATAATATAACAATAAAGGGAATAGAGTATACAGGTATCTCAGCTTATTCAATATGTCCCTACATCTTGAGGGGCCTATCATCAGACAATATTTAACTGGAGAAGTTACTATTTTCT
Organism: Phrynosoma platyrhinos; assembly: GCA_020142125.1. NCBI lineage: Eukaryota > Metazoa > Chordata > Lepidosauria > Squamata > Phrynosomatidae > Phrynosoma > Phrynosoma platyrhinos. The sequence continues at coordinate 139,932,695 of JAIPUX010001232.1, read as the reverse complement.
ATGTACTTATGTGTACAAATGCATACATATGAATATGCCATGGGATAGGTGAGAAATCTGTTGGTTCAGATGTTTGCAAATTTACCGTATTCATTCTATCTTAATCCCTGTGTGTGTGTGTATGTGTGTGTGCATGTGTGTATGTGCATGTTTGCACCTTCAATTTGCCTGTCAATGTATGGTGACTGCATCAATTTCATAATGTTTCCTTAGGCAGAGCATATAGTAGTCCCTTCAGATCTGCTGGCTTCAGATCTGAAAATTTGACCACCCATGGATCATCACGTCCCATATTATTAAATAGAAGTTATGTGAACAGGGACATGTTGAAGCGTGTGTGGTGTTGTTGCCACCATTGAATAATATTGGCATCTGCAGTGGGTCCTGGAACAGTATTCCAATGGATCCAAAGGGCCCACTATACTCAGAGGTGATTTAGCTAGTTCCTTCCTCTGAAATATAGCCTAAAGCACCTGGTATTCATTGCTGGTCTCCCATCCAAGTATTAACAAGGGTTGACACTACTTCACTGCCAAAATCAGGCATGATCTGGTACCTTTAGGGTATTTAGACTTCTTCTAGAATCCCTCCTAGAATTGAAACACCCTGTATATCAGTGTAGTTTGCAGCTAGTGTGCACTTAAAGCAAATCTGTACAAAATGTACATTATATGGTACAGAAAGATGCATATAAAATGCAAATATTCCAGAAAAGGATATACAAAAAATTATTTAGAGAAAATTGCTTGCAAAAATTCATGCCTTTTGAAAATGTGCATGCAAAAATCTATACATTATGAATTTTCAACCAAACTAAATAAAAACAATTCACAAATCAACATGAAAATGGGACAAACACAACTTAATTTATGGGAGGCATTTAAAATGAGAAAATCAAGCTTGATACATTGATGCATCTTAAGTAGATACACATACGAATGAACAACTCACTAAGTTTAAAGGAGCTTCTAATAGGTACTTCAGTTGTATATTCAGCTTAAATTTCTATGACTATCTGAGGACATTAAATGTTTGAAATAAAGAGGTGTTTGTGTCTCTGAGTTGTGTTTCTGAGGACAGCTTGTCCATAACAGAGGCCAATGTAAAGCCTTGCAGAGCTACAGAGGTGTAATTCTACTGCTAGTGGACTAGCTATCATAAGGAGATGGAGGCAGCCTTGTATTTATTCCCTAAATCTAAGAACCTTTTTTTATAGCTGAGGTGCTAGGATATCATCTTCCTATACTAACATAGAAGTGACATAAGTAATTCCTACCATTGTTTTGAATGGGGGAATAAGTCAGTCCCAATCCATACATAGATGTCCATACCCTGTAGTAATATATCTACTACTTCATTCTTTCTGCTTAGTTTGCTGTTATTACTGTATCATGATTGCTACTATGGTGATCATGATACAGGCTGTACAAACATTTACAGAGTAATATGCGAGACAAATCCAGTCTAGTATTCAGCTTACAACCTAATATTCAGGAGGAGGCAACAAAGAGAAAACATAGTGGCAAGACCAACATGTATGCTTTCATATTCATATTTGAGCCTAAATATTCAAGTATGCATTTCAGTGATTAATTTGAAGGTAGAGAGGATAAATATGCACAGGTGTCCACACACTGGTTTATGAAAAAATCTCTAGACCAGGAGAATGAAGGAAAATTTCCTTTCCCAGTAACTCCAGGAGAAATTACAAGACCAGGCTTGGTGAATCAAGGAACCAACAACATTATTGAAAGAAATGCATTACCCCAAGGATATGTCAGGATATGAAAGGAGAGTGTTTTGCAAGAATTTGCCCTGGCCATAAGACTAGATGAACGGAGACTAAACGGCAGTGAAGAGAGGGACTGTTAAAATGTATGATTGATTTTGATATCTGATTTCTAGGTAGGAATGAAGAAGCTAAGGTGTGACAATGGAAAGGTTAGTGGGAGGTTACTTCCCTATGAACCAGTTTATCCTGGGGGGGGGGCAAGAAAAAGGGATGCATTTTTGCATTGCTCAGTAGATGGAATATCAACTTGTCAAGAAGCCCACTATGGGATGATAAAGGCAAAACAGAATATCTGAATAGGATGAGTAATAAGTTTAGTCTTCAACGTGTTTCATAAGACATGTTGTAAAATCCAGATGGAAGTGTCAGATAGAAAGTTAGAAATATAGGGTTGGTAAAAGTATTGGGGCAGAGAAGGAGAGCAGATTGTTCTTGCCATGTAGGTCATATGAAAGCCCTGCAATTTGAGGAGATCACCGAGGGGGAGAGTATCTCAAGAGAACAGCACAGTAGGAGTTCAGGAAGTTCACACAGTGCCTATTCATTTTTGCTAATGATTGCCCAGTGCTAGTGTGATATCAATAAATATCATAAAGCGTAGCTGCTTATTTGCAATCTTGGGGGCAGATAATGAGGCCAAAAATATCGTCATTAAAAATGTCTTGGTGTCTAACTGAAGTTTATATAAAGATGGAAAAGGAGAAATTTATATTAAAAATAGACTGAAAAATACACACATTTTTAGTTAAACTAAAGGCTTTTGTTTCTTTCAAGAAGTCATTGCACATTTTACTTATAGGAAATTGGAAATAAAAAATGCACAATTCTAAACATAACCCCACAAGTTGCAGACCTAGCATATAGCTGGCTTTTCCTGACAGAGCTGAAGCCAAAAAAAAAAAAAACAAAAAAAAAAAAACAGGATGTAAATAATCTGTCATCTGTGGGAAAGAGGATAGAGGATAATTCCTAAGGAGCCACCTTTAATTTTACCTAAAGCAGTTTGCTCATTTGCAAGAATTGTTCTTGTTAATTGTATCCTAGTCCCTCATATGCTTATTTAATGTTCACTTGCTTTGTGTACAGCTAGGATGCTTTGTGTACCAACTCTTATGTGAGTGCATCTCAAGCTATCTGACATAAGCCACCCCCCCACCCCCCATGTGCCAGGGAACATTATTACATTTGTGCACATTGGCTACAATTTTTTGTTTTTTCCTGGAAGCTTACCAAGGACTAGGATCTGATTGCTCATGATCTGGCACCAGTCCTAGGGCCACCACTTTGAGCTACTTTGGTGCACTACTTAGAGCAGGGGTAGGCAACCTTTCCCCTTTAAGGGCCGAGGGACTTCAGCTCCCAGAAGCCTCACCCATGTTGGCCAATAGTCCCATGTTGGCCAATAGCTCCTGGGATTCTGGGAGCTGAAGTCCCTCGGCCCTTAAAGGGGAAAGGTTGCCTACCCCTGACTTAGAGCAAGGCAAGGAGACTTGTAGTTCTCCAGATGCTGTTGTGCCAAGACAACTAACTCCCATTTCCCCATGAGGTCCTCTGAGCAGCCATTTCTGAGTTATACTTTCCCTCTCTCTCTTTCCGCTGCTCTTCCTCATAAGATTGTTGTAAGGATAAATTTTTTTGAGTAGAAGAATGGGAAATTCATGGGTCAATAAATGCCTTTCCTTAATGATAAGTACAATGTGAATGGGGAATAATAATAATAATATTTATTTAATACTCCACCTATTGGAAAACCAATCCAGGCAGCTTACAAATTAAAATTAAATACAAACCCACAACAATCCCTCCCCCCTTAAAACAGTATTAAATCACAACAGCTTAAAAAGCAATATAACAATTAAAACTTAAAATTATACGACACAATTGACACTCCACTATGGCCCGTAGCAGTGTTCCTGTCCATCCAAGATG
>JAIPUX010001232.1:139914945-139925553 GCA_020142125.1 Phrynosoma platyrhinos | reverse complement strand
ATGTAATATATATTCTATTCATTAGATCTTTTTTCATATTAAATTAGATAAGGTTGAATATCAGCTACGTGGGAATGGCTTTGCTTCTCCCATTGTAGCTCCAAATAGATGTACTGTTTTTAGAAGGCAATGACATGAGCCAGTGTTTTTCTCCTGCAGACCCTCCAACTATCACGGAATCCAAGAGCAATGAATCTGCTACAGGACGGCCAGTTTCACTTAAGTGTGCAGCTTCTGCTGTACCCACGCCTGATTTTGAGTGGTACAGAGATGATACTAGGTAATTATACTATTATTTTTCTACTATTGTCTGTGATGGCTAGTATCGTCCAACTCACATCAAAAATATTTGTATTCTTAGCCATTCTTTCATGCATTATTTTCCTACACACCAATTAATTGGCCATGTTATAGAACTCTGTTTGCAACAAACAAAGTTATAATGTTTGTGTGTTGGCTTTTGAGCCTTTTTGTGCAAGTGCTGGCAATGAAACAAATTTATGAACAAGCTTCTATACAGATGCCTGGTAGGGTTCTTAATCACAGACCTGCAGAAAGATTTCTGCTGGACCAAGGGAAGAAAGGGAAGAAGAGGAGGAAGTTTTAAACCTGAAAAGTGCATAGGTGATCCACTTTCCCTGAGTAAAATACAGTGGTGATGTGGGCAACTGAAATAGGAAAGAGGTGATTGAAAAAAATTGCTATTTTGCTAATACAAATGTGAAATCCCATTGTGCAGAAGAAAGCAAGCAAGCAGTATTTGGACTTTGATGATAAATGGTGGAGGGCTATCATTTAATAATAATATTATCTCACCTTTTCCCATTTGGAACTCAAGGCAGCTTACAATATCTTTTTTAAAAAAAATAGTTAAAATAACAAAATACAATTAAAAAATGATTAATTATCAAACAATAAATAAAACCTGTTTTAAAAAAATAAGCCATAAAAAGCACAACAGCACAACAAAAAGAATGTATACTTTATGAGAAGTTTAATACTTAAATACACATGATTCAGATTTAATTCAAACAGAAATCCCATTGGCAACCTTCCCATCCATACAAATGTGAAGTATATCACACTTGCAAGAGCCACATGTTGTTTGGATTGGTCAACTCCATGGTTAAGATACTGACCTTTATTTCAGTTGTATTTCTTGGTTTATGTTTCCTGGTCCATTTTAAATCTTCATTGAAATTTTTATGATATATATTCTAGGAGTATTAAAAATGTGTATCATTTGAGAAGCACTTAAAGGAAAACACACTCAGCACTATGAAAAACATACAAAGATAACTCATGCCCAAAGGTTTACAATCTGATGTAGACAACAAAGGAGGGATTTAAAGCCTCACCTATTTCAGTCTCACATGGAAGAACAACAACAACAAAATTCAAAAGCCTTTTTCCCACTGGTCAACATTACATGACTTTGCACATTTTTGATTATTTTTTCACTTCAGGACTTTTTTGTTAAAAAAAATCTTTGCCTATAACACCTCAGATTTCTGTGCAAAATCCATGTTTTATGCAAAAACAATGATCATTATTATACATCAGCAATTTAGTTAAGTACAGTAGGCTACACTAGGATTTGGTTCCAGAATCCCTTGTGGATACCAAAATCTCTGAATGCTCAAGAACCATAAAATACAATGGCATAGTAAAATAATGTCCCTTATATAACACAGCAAAATCAAGGTTTGCTTTTTTGGAATTTACATTTTTCAAGTATATTCAAACCGTGGATCCTTAAATCTATGGGCAAAAAATCCATGTATTTAAACTTGTAAGCCGCCCGGATTGGTGTACCATTGGGCGGGGTATAAATAAATTTTATTATTATTATTATTATTATTATTATTATTATTATTATTATTATTATTATTATTATTATTATTATTATGTATACATAGAGCTGATTATATATTGAGCTACATACAAAGTTAACTCCTGTCCAAAAGTTTACAGTGTGATCTATACTTAATTAAGTAACTTCTGGCCTGGCTTTTCACCCCAAACCCTGAAAGAAGCATCATTCACTCATGCTGCAGTTGCTAACAGAATGGTATGCCTTCTTCCCATGGTTATGATGTAATTCTTGACTAGGTTTCTTAGGGGCTGAGCAGAAATGCCAGAATGGCACTTGGGGCTCATCCGGGTTGGGCCTTTTTCTTTTCTCCCAGGTCAGTCTCCAGACCAGCACAAGGAGGGGTGGGTACTTACACATCCATCTTCATGCCAACCTGGAACCCACTACTGGCATGTGCACCTTACCTTTCTGCACCATCGCTGGTACTCAGAAGTCCCTCATCTTTGTGGCTGATGCAGAAACTTGGTGCCTGGCTGCACCCACATGACCAAGCACCCTATTTCTTCATTAAACATGGTGACAGTGGCTTTCTGAGTACCAGTGATGGCACAGAAGGGCAAGGAGTGCAGGGGGCATATGAACAGCCAGGGTTTACTGCAGAGTTTCCTGGAAACTCCATTTCAAACCAAGGGTTAAATTACCCCAGGTTAAAGGCAGTTTATCCCAGGAGTGGACTGGATCCACCAGATACATGTCTGGTCTGGCAGGATCTGCCCCTGGGGTTTTGGCTTGCATCATCTGAACTGAATAATGCAAGGCTGAGGGGAGCATGGACCTTTTGGTATTGATCACTCATTCTGCCAGTGATTGGAATACAAGTGAATGAAACTGCCATTAGGATTGGGGGTCTAGGTCAGGAGATGTTAAGTATAGTTAACAAAGTAGCTTATGCAGAATAGCGGCCAATATTTTTCATTAAACTAATGGCATTTTTATCCTTTCTATTGCATTTTACATTTGTTTTAAACTGTTTTAGTTTGTATTTTAATATAATTGTTTCATTTATTTTTAATTAGTACTAATAGATTTTTTAACTGAACCTTGTTTTAAGTCAGATGTGAGTCACTTTAGGTCCTGTGCAAGGAGAAAGACATGATATAATTTTTTTAAAAAAATACATCCAAAATGCAATACAATAAAATAAAATATCTCATACCAGTACATCATTTTGTGAATGAGGTGTCTCAATATTTCAATATATATATTGTCATCACACATAAGAAAATTTATTTTGTTACATCTCTTAAAACTTAGTACCAGAAATAAAAATAAATGTTAATGTCATATTTGCAAACTCTAGTTAAAAAATAAAATGTAACTCACTCTCTTCTCTCTTGCTTCCTCATCCTGTCTCTGGTTCCAATCATATGCCATATTTATCTCTTTGCCAGCCTGCATTCAGCTCTACATGAACTCATCCTTTTTGCTTGCCATATAGAAGAATACAAGCTACTTCACATTGCTACTGTAGTTACTGTTTCTTTCTTTGCTTCTCAGGATAAATAATGCCAATGGTCTGGAGATCAGGAGCACAGGGAGCCAATCTTTCCTGACAGTGGCCAATGTCACTGAAGAACATTATGGCAACTACACCTGTGTGGCTACCAACAAACTGGGAATCACAAATGCTAGCCTTTTTCTTTACAGTAAGTATGAAAGTGAAAAGAAAATTCCTAGTTCAGTTTCACAAAGCACTTCATACTTGCAGTGATATAAGGATGCCTAATAGACAGAATGATCACAGGCTTGAGTGTCAATATAGTATCACTTAAGGAAGTTCAAAGAAGCAAAGTTTATATAGTCTTCCTGCCCACTGCAGGCAGTTGCTTCTCACAAGATACTCTAGAGGATCAATGGGCCTTCCTCAGCAATGTGACATGGGATTGCAGGAGGCTTCTGGGTGGGGAAGAATGACACAAAATTAAATGGACTTCCATTTTTGCCAGTAGCCCATCTTTCATTGCTCAAAAGGATCTTCCAGTCTCCAGAAAGGCTTTTCAGAGGTTGTAGGTAGCAACAGTGGTGGTGGGGGGAGGGGGAAGCTTTCCTTTTTTTAAAGTTAACTTATTTGAGGTTCTAAGCCAGAGTGTTTGGTGCAATACCAGGCTGTTGTGTTACAAAGCACAATTTCTTTGCTATTCATGTGAAAGGGGATGTCTATTCATACAAAAGGGTAATAAAATAAAATATCTTGGTCTTCTAATGTTTTTCAAAGAAGATGGAAAAGTAGTTGTTGGCATGATCACAACCATCATCTATGTGACTATGATACTGATATCAGAAGTTTCTCTGGCAAATGGCATAAAAAGGCACTTTGGATACCTAGTAAGACATAGGTTAACAGAATGAGAAAAGAAACTGGGAGGCCGATGTAAAGGCAAAAAAGGATGTAGAAAAGAGAACCTGGCAGTCACAAACCAAAAACAGAACTTATTCAGATAAAAAGGTTGCAAGGATCTGAAAGGAGACAAATATTGGAGGGGATGAAAAAATATAAAGCAGATGTAAAAGTGAGGGAGTCAATGCTAGTTATAGCTACACACATTTTTCTCCATGGAATAGTTATTTGCTATATTTATTTATTTATTTATTTATTTCATGAACATGTTTCTACTATGCCCTGTATCAAGAGATCCCAATAATCTTACAATGTTTGAAGTGACCTTGAGGTCCAACTTTCCATCAGTCTGATGCCCAACCAATAAAAAAAAATTAAAACCCAAATGGCCAAGAAATGCCCCCTACATCCACAAATGGCCTGTCAAAGTAGTGAGTAAAAATAGCTATTATTCAAAATGTTATTGTCACTGAAGTACTAAAAATAATCATGGTGGTATTCATTGCTAAAATGAAAAAAAAAAGTAATTTATAACCTTGATATAACCTCCCTTGCCATTAAATTTCCCACTGCCAAATTTTGGCCCATGTCATGGAGATTGATCTTCCCCCACTGCTGCTGGCCTCTTGACTGCATCTCAACTAATATCAAATATACCTCCCAAGGACAAAAAAGGTTTTGCATCCATGGTACAAGAGACCAAGCTGAAAGGTGAACTTTTATCCAGGTGTAGATATATATCATCCAACCTAATTTATTTTTAAGGGGGGAAAACTGGGCTGAGAAATCAGATGTGTATTTATTCATTTACATCTCATGGATTCTATTTTATTATTTTTCTTCTTTTAATTCTTTATAAAATAGTTTAAAAGAGAAAAGTAATCAACATGATTTTCTAGCCAAACTGGATTTGTTTTATAGTCTTTTCTAAGAAATCTCATCAAACCTTCAGATCAAGTCTGAAATATCTAAGGTTTACTTCAGTTTATAATTTCTCTTGGGCATTATATATGGGGCATAGAGTATTTCTTTTTCTATCAGTAGTTTCTTTATAAGGTTTTTATAGATGTGAAATACCGCTCAGGGCAAACTCAGTGAGCCCACCACATATCACCTCTGATGATCTCAGAAATTTTAACAAGTAAAAAAATATAAACTTATAAATGGCTAGGAGATGGATGAATGTTGTAGATATAGGTAGATAAAATAGAGTATGATGCATGAGTGAGCCAATTCCAAAATAATATAGGAAGTTAGTTGTAAGTATCCCAAGACTAAATAAAAAGAAATCTATGGCTCCCCCCCCCCTTTATTTTGTGGTGTTACTATTTTGAGTAGCCTTCAACATCCTGGCACCCTCTAGATATTCTAGACAACAGTTCTCATCATCCCAGCCAGCACATTGGCTGGAATAAAGTTACAAATGTACATAGAAGCAATGACATGAATGTCTCTTTGTATATACAGTCATCCCTCCCCATTCGCGGGGATCCGTTCTAGACCACCACCACCCATGAAATAGAAAAAATGTGGATATTAAAGCTGATTAAGTATAATGGTGGTGCTCTCCTGTATGCGGCCCGCATATGTGCCATGGGCATGAGAGCCATTTTGTCCCTCCTGGCTTGCCATTCATGAAAACTCAAAACCACAAATGGGGAGGGATGACTGTTTCCTGTTTCCTGTTGAGAAATACCTTTCTCATTGCTCTTCTGGCTATAGTTAAATTTAAGAGAGTTGTGCAAGTTATTATGGATAATTTGAGAAACTTCTAAACAAGAATGTGAAGGGAAATGTTATTCCTATGATTTTGAGCACAGTTTAGTTTTTCCAGGGCATTATAATCCTAGGGCAGAAACTACTATACATGTGAGTGAAGGTACTTGAGTTGGTGCCTGACAATCAATGTTATTAATATTTTAGATGTTATGCTGAGAAAGAAAGAGCAAGCAGCCCATGTACCTGAGGCTTCTGCACTGATATTTTTACTGGGAAAATATTCTACATTTTTGTAATTAAGAATGCACTAGGAAAACCATCCCAAGTGAAACTGAAGTGAAGGAAGAAGGCAGACATGCCTGTCTCCTGAACCATTACCATATCAGTCTGCCCTATTAGGGGTAGTAGGCAAGACAGTTTTCTTCTCTGTTTTTCTTTACAAAGCAGGATTTTAGAAGTGTCCTTCCTTGTTGGTTGCAATAGGATGGAATTTTCCTACAACAACTCCAGGCTAGGCTAAGGGAAAGTCCTAGGTCAGGCTCCTATCAAGGTAATGGAGTTGCCTGGGAATGAGTGAATTCAAAACCATCTCCACATTACCCCTGACAACACCCTGTTTCATAGGGATGAAAAGAATATTCAATAATATTAACATGTGGTTTAAAATGTTTCTTGAATGTTGAAAAACTCTAGATGAACTGAATCCGGCATTGGTGTGCATCTTTGCAGTTTGGTACTTATTCTTTGCAAAATCTGCACATGCTTACTTTTGAGCAAAATGCTGTTTTCTGAACAAAATTGGTGTGAATCTTTACAGTTTTGGGACTTATTTTATGCAAAATTCATACACGTTTATTTTTGTGTAAAATGCTGTTTTCTGCCCTAAACAACCGTGTGTGAATTTTGCGCAAGATGTCTCAAATTGTGAATAGTCTTTTAAAAATGTACAGTTTTTAAGTTGGTCAAGAATTACATCCCTCCTGTTTTATTTAGTGTAATGGTGGTGCCACTTATTTTATGGAAGCCACCTTGGATCCCAGCCTGAAAGAAAATTGGCATACAAATAATGTAAATAAATTAAATAAATAAATAACTTATTGCTTTCTTCCCATAAGGCATTGTGCAGATTGGATGTGGGTAAAATCACCTCAAGCAGAGCCCCTTTCCCAGAGTAAAGGCAAATAGAGAGGCCTCTATGTTGGATCCCAGTACAGTGTTACACCCCTACCCCTATGCTACATCCTGCTTTAGTTGTTCACATGAAGGGATTTGGACTGGACCCTTAGATATCAAATATCTACTGTGAGCACCAGGTCTCACAAGATCACAAGATCCTTGAGATTCCTTCTTCCTTAATCTCTGTGTAATACCCAGTGCCACTGTGAAAGAAGGCAGTAGGACGTTTCTGTCGTGCTTAACATCAGCATCTAATTAACTGTGCATCTAATGTCAATATTTAAAACAAACCACATATCCCCTATGACTAAAGATGCACACTTCTGTGTTAACTTTCAAATAAGGTAGGGGAAAAAAATTGAACAAATCTCACTCGTAGTCCACAGAGACCAGAGGAGCTTAGTATTCCTGTGTTAAAGAAGCCTATAATTGGAAGCCTGGTAGTCTATAATTGGCTATCATTAAGCTTCAGAAAGAAGCAAAAAGAGGCACAAGCCAGTTTGAAATACCCCTCCAAGCCTGCTTGGCCTCACATCCAAGAACAAACTAGAGCAAGAGATACAGCCCTCCCCTTCTGAGTGGTTTTCTTTTTTGGGAATCAAAGGCATAGGAGCATCAGTGAAAGACTTTTCATGCTCTTTAACAGAGAACAAATTTGTTCAAATATACCTTCCCCTTTGAGAGTCAGATGGAATGTCAATGCCAATAGGTTCTGTACTAGCTGAAAAAAATGACAGAAGCTAAGATTCAAACTACAGAATAAATAGAAAGTGCAGTATTTGTGGCTTTGCTCATCACAAACAGAAGGAGGAGGAAGGCTTATGGCAGTTGTGGGCAACTACAGTGGAACCTTGGGCAATTTTCTGCCTAAGTGACCCTCCGTGGGCTACACAGGCTGCCAAAAATGAAATCACATAAAACAGGAGGAAAAGAATCCAGAGGTGACCAGAAATCTATTTCTGGTTTTGAAAAAAATGGTATTTTTTAATTTTAAAGTGCAGAGGGAGGCTACAGCCATATAAAAGGTTAAATGCCTTTTCCAGGGAAGACAACTAACTCCTTTTTTCTAAAAGAACCAAGGACCACAAAAGCAGTCTTGCAAGCCACATGCAGCACCAGAGTGATGCTTTGCCAATCCCTGGCTTTATGGGTTCTGAAAATTATTTGAAAATACAGCCTAGGAAAAGAGAAAAACGAATATTTGGTGTCACTCATCCAACTATTAGGGATGGGACTGAAAGGCAGCACCACTACAAACAAAAGACACTTTGATAAGTAAGAGACTGAACCCAAAGGAAAGAGGAATATCTGTTCTATGTGTTCTCAGTGGAGATTTATACCTATGATTTCTTTGGCCTTTTAGGAACAGGAGGAGCCCTCCTAGGAAATGAAATAAAGCTAGGTAGAGAAAGAAAAAAGAAATTGACCTTACAGCAACAGACAATAATAAACTGCAGGAGGACAATAGACTAAAATTGATCAGAAAGGCCCAAGTACTATCATCACAACAGAATATAGTGATCAACACATCAAAGGTAGCTCCTATAAACACAAAATGAAAGAGAGTATATGCTTTTGACAGCTTCTTGTCTCTTGGAGAGACATTGACTCCCGATAGGTGCAGTGATGGATATAATTCTATCAATTGGTTGATGACTTAGTGGTCAATTCATTTATCAAATTTGGTTCCTTTCAATGACAGCAATGGAAAGAATTTTGGAGAACACAGAAATAAAATGGGGTCCTTATATTTAGTCCCTGAACAGAATCAGCAATAGCAACCCAGCAGACAATTGGTGGATGGATGGAGAATTAAATGAGCATGCTTTTCCCCAAAGAATTGGAAAGAGAAATTGAAGAATGGCAGAACAGACACTGGGGAAAACAAGCTTGCTCTTCAGATTTCCTCAGAATACATGAGAGTATATACGATTTATATCCCAAATATTGGTTCCCCTTTTAAACTAAACTAATTCTAAGGAAACAAATCACCTCAAAGCAAAACTCTGCAAGTATTATAACTGCACCAAGTGAGCAGAGGTAGAAGCAGAGTGCATCTTCTTTAGATGTTTCAAGTGGGTTTAATCCTAGTTCTCCTCTCCCTGGGGTTAGGGTTACCATTTGTCCTGAAAAAAGTGGGACATTCACGTTTTTTGAGGCTTGAGGAAATGTCCCAGCCCATTTCAGATCCCTGTCCCAGTTTCCAAAGCAGCTCAGTGGGGCTGCTAAATCAGGCCTCATTGGGAGATCAATGGCTGCCGTTCCTTGGACTCTCTTTCCAGGGGACACTGGGATCATGGGAACTGCCTGTGATTGGGTGAGCAGCTCCCAGAGGACAGCCTTCCCACTCCTCCTGGCCAATGGGGAGGAGCTGGAAGCCCAAACAACAATTTCCAGGATTCTTAGGGGAAGTCATAGCCATGGAATGTTGCCAGGTTGGGTGCTGCAAAGCTGAAAAATTGAGGGTTTAGGGCAGGGGTAGGCAACCTTTCCCCTTTAAGGGCTGAGGGACTTCAGCTCCCAGAAGCCTCAGCCATGTTGGCCAATAGTCCCATGTTGGCCAATAGCTCCTGGGATTCTGGGAGCTGAAGTCCCTCGGCCCTTAAAGGGGAAAGGTTGCCTACCCCTGGTTTAGGGGATGGCAGTTACATCAGACAATGCAGGTTATCAGCCATTGTCTTTAAGTGACTGAATGGTCTTTCTGGTTTTGTTTTGTTTTTTTTTTTCTTTAAACAAAGTCAACCCTGTGTACTCAGAAGCACTGGGATATAAAATTAAATATGCTTAATTTCAGATGTTTAAAAGAAAAAAGAAAAACGGCAGTGACCAATGGCCACCGTCATAAAATAGCATGCATCCTTCATGCTTAATTTCTTCCCAACTTGCAGATCTTCCTCCCTTTTTTGTTTCTCAAGCTGGTATTTACTATCCTTGAGACCCATTCAAAGTTAGGGAAATTCTACAGAGATGTTCAGTTCCAGAAAGAGTCATGCCACGTGTGTGTGTTTGTTTGTGTGCATATGTGTACATACTGATAAATGTACATGGTACATAGAGACACAGATAAGTACAGATATACCTGCATAGAGTGTAGGGCCAGTGGGTGTCATTTCATTCCTCTATCTCCACCCACTCTACTTATCTGGGACATCTGCACAGTGCCATGTTCTTAGTATAACATAGCAATATTTGCTGCAAGACCTATGGGAAATTCAGGGGATATTTTACATAGTTGGTTTCCTCTGAAGAAAAAGATATTTATGTTAGCTATATAATAGTCATTGTGTAGATCAGGGATGGACAATCATGTCAGTTCCAGTGGCCAAATTTCCATCCTTGCATACCCCCTTTTTTGCTCTTGATAGAAAAAAAAGGCATTCCAGGTAGTTTAGAGGGGTCAGTTGCAAGAGCAGCCTTAGGAACAGCATATGACCAAAGAGCAGCACTTGCCTGATATAAATGAGCAGACAGTACCTCTTTCTTCATCTCTCTCTCTCTC
>JAIPUX010001232.1:139902021-139914810 GCA_020142125.1 Phrynosoma platyrhinos | reverse complement strand
AAAAACCAAACAATTTGATATCATGTAAGCACATTTTAAACAGTATAAAATCATTTAAAGGACATAACAATGAAGATAAAAATGCCACACACTATCATCCTATTGAAAGCCTTTGTGCCTGGTCCATCAAACGCCTGTTTAAATAAAAAGGCGTTTACTTGTCTACAAAACACAGAGGCGAGGGTCAGCCTAGCTCCCCACTGGAGAAAATTCTGCATCCTAGAAGCAGCCTCTGAGAAGGCTTTCTCACATGTCCTCACCTGATGGGCCTATGGGAATGGCAGGTCTGTGACAAAGCCTTCCTCAAAGGATCATAAAACTCGGGCCTGAGAGGCAGGGCAGGATAGCAATGGCTGAGCCCGTGCTGTTTTGCCCCCTGGTTAGTCCCTGGGTGTTCACATATTCATGCCTGCACTAACCCAAGACCTGGGGCTGTTCCTTGCTTTGCCAGCAAGTAAACCATCTGAGAAGCCCCCCCCCCATCGGCCAATCTGATATGAAAATGGGGTGCCTAGATGCACCCATGTAGCCAGGTGCCCCATCTCTCCATCAGATGGGGCAACTGGGGGGCTTCTCAGATGGTTCACCGACTGGCAAGGTAAGGCATGCAGGGAACACTGTCAGAAGAGCCCAGTTTTGCCATGGAGCTTCTTAGAAACTCATTGCAAAACAAGGGCTATTTTACCCTGGGATAAAGGCTCTTTACCTCTGGTTAGACCGGATTCTCTGGATCCATCTCTGTACTGGTGGAATGGGGGCTGATCCCACCACAGAATTTTTGGCCTGCATCATCTAAACTAGATGATGTGAAGCTGGTGGAACCTGGGTCATTTGGCCCATGTGGGCAATGTCTCAGGCAGGCTTGTATGGAAAGATACAATTTTTTCAGATACTCCAGCCCCAAGCCATACGGAAAAGATACTTGGCTGTAAAACATTTTTAAAAGGTGTGAAATGCATGCCCTTTTCTATCCATGCACACACTTTTGAAAAGGAGCATTGTTTCTCATGCAGGATATTGACAGGTACACCAGCTTGGAAAAATTCAAGTCCACACCATACAGCCACAAGGAACTCCACAAAAGGAACTCCACAAAATAGCTGTGACCACGTGGCAAGCTGTTACAAGAGAGCAGCTCCCTCAGTGGGTTATGTATTTTAAAATGCCTTCCACAGGAAGATGTGCAGTGGCATGGAGAAAAATTCAGATCCTCACATGGCATGACAGTAGCTCAGCTCATAGAGAGACTGGGGGCATTTTGAAGAATTACAAGACTCATATGTTGACTGGCGTTCAGTTCAGATTTAATGAATGGAGTGTGAGGCAGATCTGTGGCTAACCTGCTATTCGTTTCATTCCTTCCTTAAACGTTGTATAAAGAGCTATAGTATCACAGAGAGTAACAAGAGAAAGGAAAATTATTAGGGCAGTAATGGGGTGGAGTAAGAAAGGTGTTGCACAGCAGGCAGGAGGAGGGTACTGCCACTTCATACAAAGCAATGCAGTATTTAGGCCAGAATGCTTTGGAAAACTGCTTGTGAAGAATTGTCTTGACAACTGCATGAGAGAAAGGTAATGGGCTTATGTTATTCAAGAACACTAAATAACAAGGAAACCTTGTCACTTCAGCTGACTGTTTTCCCTTAACAATAGGCCCCCATTGCTACATAAACACAAAGTTCTTGCCTAGCAGTGTATTTTCCAAGCAAAAAGACAATATCGTCCAATACCTGCTGTGACTTAAAACACTCCCATTAAGGCAGCTAGTGCAGGGAGATCTGTCATTAGTCACAAGGATGCACTTGACCTTCTTTTATTCTGATTGGCTTATAGAGTTTCCAACAAGTCTGACTATAATAGCATGGAATGCTCTGCCTAAGCCATCAGTAACTGAAGGGACTTATAAACAAATAATGACTGGCTGGCTGGCTGGCTGGCTGGCTGGCTGGCTAGCTGGTTCCCTGAAAGATCAGTCAAGAACTGCTTTAACCTGTGATGAATTTGATGCCCGTAAACCACAGAGTGGAGATAAGGCATTTAATTTCCTTTGCTGCTGAATGGGTTGTATAGAACTAGCATTATGATAAGACACATCTGCACAACCATGTGGCATAAACATAAGGAGGAATTTGCAATAGAAACACTCCTAGTTTGAAAGAATTCAGTCTAATATGAGTCAAGCTCAGACCTTTCTGAAGTTTAAGTTTTCCCACAACCCAGCCTTAAGCTTGCTCCACTGCCCAAATTTACCCGGCCCTGATGGCACATTAGAATATTGAAAAAAGTTCTTCCAGATCAGACCATGCAATCATGCCTGCCTCTTTAGCCCAGAATCCTGTATCTTCCAGTGGTCAAGCAGATACTTCTGGGAGGCCCACAAGCAAGACATGAGACCATTTTATTTCTCCTCCAGTACCTAGTATTAAGACAGAAGTCCCCTCTGGTCTGAAGGTAGTATACAGTCATCTAGACAAGTAGCCAGTGATAGTCTGTCCCTAAAGCAACAGTGACCAAGCAGTGCCATGGTCTCTCTGGAAGACAATGAGCTACCAGATATTTCTCTCTGGCATTCATCACACACAGAGGTTATGTTCTAGGTACCAGGATGTGTGTGAACCATTGTTTTTGAGGGTAGTAAAGCAAAGCAGCTTCATTTATATACTGCTTCATATCGCGCTATGGGATGTCTAAGCAGTTTACAACTGTAAGCTCATTGCCCCCCAACAGTTGAGTACTCATTTTAGTGACCTCGGAAGGATGCAGGCCTGAGTCTAGCCTGAGCCCTGGCTAGTATTGAACTCGCAACCTTGTGGTCTATGAGTGAGTGGCTGCAGTACAGGCATTTAACTACTGCGTCACCAGGGCTCTGTAGTACAGTAATTCTGTAGTACAGACTCAGATGCCAGGAGAACTATATTTTCTAGAATCCTATGATTGTATCAGGAGGCAGGCATGATTGCATTGTACCAGTTAGACCTACATACTACCCTCATGTGAGAAAAGAGAACTAATGGGTTCATAGAGATGACATGTGCTCCCAAGATCATCAATAGATGTGACTTGGTGATTAAATTCAAAGAGTCCATGTGAAATTATATATCAGGGGTAGGCAACCTGTCCCCTTTAAGGGCCGAGGGACTTCAGCTCCCAGAATCCCAGGAGCTATTGGCCAACATGGGACTATTGGCCAACATGGCTGAGGCTTCTGGGAGCTGAAGTCCCTCGGCCCTTAAAGGGGAAAGGTTGCCTACCCCTGTTATATATAATTCATTATCACAGCCAGACACACAAAACTGAACTGCTTCAAGGTGAATGTTCCTTACCTGGCCTCTGACAATGAATTCCCTGCTGATGCAGCCACCTTAATACAATTTTCAATTCTGTGAAGTAAGGGCATTGAGACCTATATGATTAGGGTTATGAAAAGGTAAATCAAGCTGATTGCATGTGAACAAGTGTCTGCTTGGGATTCATTCATACAATTGACCATTCTATAGTGCTGCTTATAAAGTCTGCCATAACAAAAAAGTTATTCTTAATGGAGAAGACAAAAGATGTTTCCAATTAGATGGCTACTAGTGCCACCACTCAAAAGACACTGTGCAACTGTTTTACCTTTTCTTGTTAACAAACTTTCTGTGGTAAGAGAAATGCTGGAATACAGTGGAAACTATAGGAGGGTTACAAATGGGAGAAAACAGTATCTGGATCTTGATAGCATTACATGAGCACATACTCAAAGCCTCATCTGGATGCACCCAAAGGGGCCATTTAGTCATGATCTGTGGAAACTTTTAGCCACCTTGAGTGCCAGCTCTGGAAAAAAGGTGGGGTATAAATAAATACAATGCAAATGCTGCACATCTGTCAATAAAATCCACACTTTTAATTTAGGATGGTTGAATTGTTCTTTTAGCACCTTCTGTACATGCAGAATAGTAAGTGTACAGAATTTGCTGGCTGCCATTGAACTTTGGGCTGTAAAGAATAAAGTTTATATACATTTTCCCAAAGGAAAGGATGAATATATATATATATATATATATATATATATATATATATATATATATATATATAATCTTTTCCTCTGGGAAAATTCACAGATTTTTATGGTTATTCACACATTGGGACTTTTTTCATGGAAAATTCAGGAAACTAAGAATATGTGCTTGTTGCACAGAAAGTGGTCCAAAACACACTGCAGAAATAATCCAGTTTGAAATCACTTTAACTGCCCTGACTCAGTACTAGGGAATCCTGGGAACTGTAGTTTTTTGTGGCACAAGAGATCTCTGACATCTCACAAAACTACAGTTCCTAGAATTCCCTAGCATTGAGCCAGGGCTGTTAAAGTGATCTCAAACTGGATTATTTCTGCAATGTGTTTTTGGGCCAGTGTTAACTTTTAAATTGAAATGCTTTGCTTCCTGCACAAAGCAAGCAGTTATTTTATGTAACTATGCTGTTTTGTCTGCCAAAAAAAAAAAAAGTTTTTTGCACAGGCAATGAGTTTTCTAAAAAAGAAAATCAGCCTTTCTATGCAGCAAAACATATTCTTCCTGCAATTAGTTTTTTGCAAAAAGTCCCAAAATGCAAATATTCATTGCAAATTGTGCAGAAATTCATATTCACATGCAGCAGGGAGAAAACTGTTGGAATTATTCATTAAATGCAAGAATGAAGTAAGTGAAAGCATACATCCTAGTTCAAAATATGAACAATACAAATTCCACAGCAAATTAAGCTAGGCAAAAGATACATTCAAGCAACTTGATATGAAGATCCTGATGTGATATGACAATCTGGCTAATGGGATTGTGCCCTTCAAATACAATAAGCTTCTCTTTAGACATTGTTTCCACTGTTTATTGAGCTTTGTGTCTATTTCAAATCATTCCCTAACTCCTCGTTACAATAAGCGGTGTTGCAAACTTAGATACTTTGTATAGAAAAATTGTTCTTTGAGTCAAAAGAATTTCAGGTTGGGAGTCCTTTCAGGTTTGTAACTGCTGCCTGCTGGATGTGGAAACTGCATGTTGCTCATTGTTTTGTTTTATTGTTTTTCTCACTCCTTAGAGAAAATATTACCCACACTCCCCAATCCTTTTCCAGGTCAGTATATGTTTTATGTCACAGTAACTCGTGAACTGGGTCATTCTCCATCAATTCTATAAGTAAGATAAGCAAGGGAATATAAAGCAATTTAGATGTTCTTTAAAAAGAAGACATCCCATCATGACTACCCTCCAGTTGTTTCTGCCTTTATATATCCAACCTATTCCTAACAAGATGAATCAGTTCTTAAGCCAGTGTATATGTCACCTTTAGAATTGAGCATTTCAGTACATCCAGGTTTCTTTATTTGCTTCTTGTTAAATGCCAGTCAAATTGCAGAGAGATATAGTGTGGAGTTTCACATACAAATACCAACCTAGAGTGCAGATACAAGATTAAAGGAACGATTATATTCAAATTTCATCATTAACCTATATTGAAAAGTTGCTCAGGATGGAAGGCTGTCAGGCCAGGGAGAACGCTCCTAAAAAACCACACACACACACACACAAAACCCTTGTGTCTAATATGTAAACATTAGAAAATAAAAAGATCCATGTTAGATCAAACCAAATGCCTATCTCACAGTGGCCAATCAGTTGCTTACGAAAAGCCCACCAGCAGGATGGAAGTGCAGCTGTGTCCTTCATCTTGCAGTCTGCAGCAACTGATACACAAACACATACTTGCACTGAAACTAACATATAACTTGTATCCTAACATCCTAACTTGTAGCCAATGATGACTTCATTATTCAATATTCTTATGAAGATATAGAGCTTAAGGTGGACATTTTTTTAAAAAAAATGGATCTCCAGTATATATTCTGATGTGGTATGATCCTGTGGGAGAATTATGTCATATTCCTCCCTAAGTAGCTTCTTCAGTTAAAGTGAAAAAGCCACCATGGGACTGTCTCATAACCCTCCCCCATTAATATCCATTAGTCTGAATGTTCTAATGGATAACAGGCAAGAATGAAATCATTGCAGCACATCATATTCTGGCTCTTACCACATTGCAACAGAATTTCAGAAAATAGTGCCATATCATACTATGTCTCTAACATGCTGAAACATTCAAATGAAAGGTCACTACCCTTTTTGTCCTCAGCCAGATTGTCACAGGGAACTGTTTCACTAGCAAGGCTGCAGCAGCTCCAAATAGTATCCATCCCCTTCCCCACACTGTTCAGTGGAGGGTAAAGGAGATGGTGCTGCATTTACAGTCTGGATAACTGGATCAGACTAATCCTGATCCAGCTGTTCAGACAGCCAAGAGAACCAGAGCCACTCCAGAGTGTTTCTGGAAACTCTGAAGCAAACCTTGGGTTCTCTTAAACCAGATAAACAGCTTAAAACAGCAGTTTTGCTATAGATGTGGCCATACACCATCTGGACAGATCACACCAAGACTGGGGTGAGTCTGGTGTATATCCTTAGTGTAGACAAGCCATTAATACAGTAGGATTTACTTTTGAGTAAATATGTCTAGAATCACACTGCTAGTGTCTTGTTTTTCCAACTTTCAATACAAATTTAATAAATCAGACGTTGCCTCCAAATTGCTAACATTTGTTCCAGAAAAGCTCTACTAGTTTCAGTGGGAAATCTTTTTAAAAGGCTGGATTATTGCTGCAGTCATAGACTACAATGAGTAAACAAAGGCAAATCTACAAATGTAGTTAAAAGGAAAGCACAGACAAAAACAAGTAACCCTGACTTAAATCCTGCATAGGTATTTGCAAATAAAATTCAAGAAAGGAAGCAAAGTAGGCCATTGGGAGACTAACATTAGAAAAATAAATCCAATTAAATATGATTACCACACAAAGCAAAAATTAAACTGTAGACAGATAACAAGAATAAAAAATTGAAAAGGCTGCTTCAGGTTTAGAGCTTGCATCTTAAATTATTTAAATTGGGGTTTATTTATGGCAAGGCTTTCTACTTAAATGCATAAGCCCCTTTATGCCTCTTTCTTAAATATATACACATAAGTAAGGACTATTTTGTTCATTGTTTGTTTGTTTATACCAGGGTTGGGAATTGTGAAGCCTGCCAGTGCAATTCCCTGAAACCCTAAGCCTAAATCCTATTGTTTAGCTGTAGTTAGAATAGACCCATTGAATTAATGTGATTCACCGATGTGTTGACTCATCATTTAACAAGTGATTCAGTGAGTCTTTTTTTGTTAGGACTAATCAAAGATCAGGCCCTAGGTAACTTATCCATGGGTGAAGAATTCTGGGAGTTACAATCCAAAAGCCTCTGGAGGGCCACACAGTTCCCACAGCTGGTTTATGTGTTTTCAAGTATAAATAAATGCAATTAACAATACAATAAAGAGATAAAGCACTTATCCTGTTTGTGGATTCCCCATAGGTAACTGGTTGGCTACTCTCTGAGCAGAATACTGGTCTGAACCAGTAAAACACTTTGTGTCTTCTCATGAGATATCAACAAGAGAATAAAAATCAAGAAATAAGACATATCTGAGATATTTTAATATTAAAATTCCCTTGCTGAAATATTAACATTTTCAGAATATGCCAAATGATTAAAAAAGAGGGAGCAGGTCAGTTTGCTTTGGAACATTAGTCCATAGTTTAGTGCCACCACTTAGAAAGCCTGTTCTCTGGTTCATTCCTGCCCTCTTTTTCTGCATTGATTGGATCAGAGCCAAAGCTGATCTAAAAGCAAAGGAAATTAATGCAATTATATTATAAATTTGCAGTTTTGCTGGACAAAACTACATTGATGGCATGTCAACCAAAGTTAATTGTGCTCTCCCATTACAGAGATTTGTAAGGCTGAAATCCTAAGCATTCTTACTTAAGACTAAGCTCCAATGAACTCAGTGGGCCTTCCTTCTGAGTTGTCTAATGCTGCAATCCCATTCTAAGAGCAAAAACTGAATTAATAGTCTGGGACCTATCTCTGAGTAAATGTGCCTAGAATTGCATAGCACATTTCATTGGACTGGGATTTCTTAAATTAAAATATATTTATTGTGTATTTAAACTCTCAGGACTGTAACAGTGAGAGAAGAAATATATTTTCAGCTACATGTCTAAAAGTTTAACTCCTCTATCTGTAAACTTTCCTGATACTTTGCCTTATATTTATAATATTTAATATGATATATGCTTGAGTTAATGTTCATGTCCCCTTGATTTTCATTCACATAAGTTATATCTCAGTATTACTTCAGTGCATTCAGGATTATTATAAGAATTTCACTGAGCAAATCCATAATTTTAATATGTAGGACCTTTATTTCTCTGCCAAATGTTCCCAGCAGTTGCTTTGCCATGGGCAATTAGCACAGGTATTGATGCTTTACTAACTGTTAGTTCTACCTTTGCAATTCACCTTTGATAGAGCCTCAGGAAAAATATTATTGAATCTCTAAAGTCTGCAGACATGGTTCTGTTCTCAGACAGAAATGAGATCCTTTGAAATCATACCCTAGCACCCCTGCTCTGTAAGGATTAGGATGTGGTCTTTGGTTGTTGCTGTTTTTAAAATGAATTAGCATTTCTTAATCAACTGGGCATTACAAAGGCACATTTATTAGTGAGCTGCTAAGATATTAAAATCACTACATTATTTCTATTTTATATATATTAAAGAGATGGTTATCTTAATTGTAAAACAGCATATTTTCAAAATAATTTCTGAGATGTCTTATAATTCATAGCATGTTGGTAATATGCAATCAATAAAGTCAATGGTGACCAAAGCGGGTATTCTAAAGATATTACAGATGTTTCTACTATTGCATTGTCTGCATTACATAGTACTGCAGCTCCCAGAATTACCTATGAAAAATTGGTTTGACCTCAGCCTCTGAGTTGCCTTGAATCTCATTTTGGGAGAAAGGCAGGATATAAATCCATTTGTTTAAAAAAAGCAGTTGTTCTTCATAATATCCTTTTTTTTCCTGTTAAAGATGCTTTAAGATTCAATAATAATAATAATTGGCACTTCTATACATAAATTCCTCATGCCTCCCATTCCCATTTTAAAATGTGGATCATTGGAAAATATCTCCCCAAAGAGGAAGCAAAGGTATGACAGGTAGTAGCCCCAGTGCTTGTGACTGCAATGAGTGCAAAGCGGGAAAAACACTGTACAGTGGGCCTATATCAGCAGGCTAGCCATCCGTGGACTCAAATATTCATGGATTGCCACCCCGTGACTAATGAAGCTGGAGCATGCATGGGTTTTTTCATCCATGGAGGGCAGCAGAACCAAACCTCCATGAATGGGAATGGTGTGCTTTATAGCTTACAAAGACTGAATGTGTAGAAGGCATGACATCAACTCCCCCATGCAGATGTCCAAACATGTACCTTTAAGGAGAAGAGCTTTTCTGAACTATACATTTTAAAGCACATACTGGCTCAATCTGTCAAGTATCCTGCTATAACAATCACTACATACATACATAGTTAATGATCAAAATCCTACATTGTCTCAGCACAGCATAAATATCCACCAGCAGAGTCACACAATGCTGTCATTACACAATTTCTATACTGAATATCTCCAAAGTACAATATATGAATGTGTGGTGAATGTGCGTAGCTGTCACTTCATTGCACAATGTGCAATATGGCAGTACACAATGCCCTATGTGCATTATTGCACATCTGTGAGACTTCCACATTCAGAACTCCACTCTCACCACCATCATCTTGAGAGGACATTCCACATGGTCCAAAAATGTCACTCTGCATGTGTAGCACAATTTACACCTGGATATGTAACTCAAAGGCCATAAAACACAAAACCCAGGGTGTTGTTTTTTTTTTATGATGAGGATCAACAAATGAAGGCTAAAGACATGTTGGACTGTGCTAGTGGTTGCCATTTTTCCAGAATCATGAATTGATGGTGGCAGAAGGTGATAAAAGCTCAGAGCAACTCATTTCTCGAGTGCTTTAGTTCCTCCTATGCCCTGGCCTTTTTGTCCTGCCTACACCAGCATAGTTCCGCTAGCATATACGCCAACAAGATTCCAGCTGAAGACTTATGGACTCACTAGAAGAGCTATTTTCCATTTGCTACTTGGAACCTCAACCACTCTATAGTCAGATTCATCAGCTTCTCAAAGTAATTTATCTTAAGTGCCCTGTACCCCTTTCTGGCTTAAAGCTAAACTGCCCCATTCTAGTTAAGTAGCTGCTTTTCCCCTTTCATTTTCTGTGGAGAAGCAGTAGAGTACATTGACTTCAAAATGAAACTACCAAACATTTGTTTCCTGTCCTTGAACAAAACAGGAGAGTCCATGTAAATGAGGTTGATGGGGTTGGACATTTCATAAAGCAAACACTGATTGGAGAATGGCCCTGCACTTACCATAGAGTGTAGCTAGTTTCCTTTTAGATGTAGTTACACTAGCTTGTACTAACACTTTTGTTTGTAGGATGTGGATGATGCTGGGTATGAGATTGGTTGTTTAGATCTAGTAAATAGGTGTGACCAGTTCTGTTTGTATAAATATAGCTTTATATGCCTAAAAAATGTTTCTACTGCCCAAGACTGTTAGTAAATGGGGCTACCTGTCCTATCTTGCATGCTTTTCCTATGTTAATTCCTCAAATGTACTCCCCTCATTGGTTTTGTGTCCACAAGAGATTGTATAGCTCCTGTTAGGGACCTTGTACAAACAATTATTTCCTCTCTTTGAGCCAACTAATTTGAATCTGGTGATGGGCACACATCTTTTCTTAATCTATTCTTTAGAATAGAGTGAAGGAATGTGTGGCCCTCCAAATGGTGTTAGACTGCAACTCCTGACGATTTTAGGCAACATAGTAGTTTATGACGAATGATGGGAGTTGAAGTTGAACCCACACACCCTCCATTTTTACTTTATAATGATCACATGGCCCTCATGAGAAGCAATTGGGACCAGAACACAATTGTCCATAATCAGATTGCTATCTACATTTAATGAAAGATTAGCATTTCAGATACAGATAGTACAGGTATAGATGCAAAACTTGTTTTATTTTATTTGTATCTTAGATCCTTGTTTTTTCTTATGATGAGAAAGTTTGGATATGCAGTGACAGCCTCAGGCAGCTGATTTTGTGTGTCTTGTTAGTGATTATTATTGTTGTTTCTTTAGTGGTGGGGAGGGGAAGAATGGTTATTGGATTCACTGTAGCAAAAGACAAATACATTGATCAACCCTGGGTATTGTGCATTTTGACAAGAGGAACTGGGGCATTTATTCCTGTTGTAGGCAGCAACATATTTTATGTATTTATTCAATTCATACCCCTACCTTTCTTCAGCCAAAGGACCCAAATATCTTGAAATAGCCTTGTGAAAACGCTATGGGAAATCCAGGGGAAAATACCATGCCGATACTATGGAAAGTTCTCTTTCAAAGGATTTTGATAGCAAATCCTTAATGCTACTATTTCAATTCAAAGGATTTTGAAGAGCAACTTGGAATTCTATGGGTGAAACTTTTAATCAGAAAACACTTCAACAAGGGAGAGAGATTTTTAGGCATGGAAAACATTTGCAGCTGTGATTCTTGGGATTTTGTCCACACCCAGATACTAAAAGTGTAGAGGATATTCATACATTTTCTTATCCTCTATGAAAAAAGAGTGTTTCAACATGTCTTGACATTTTACATGGCTTTTTGTGCAATTTTTGGTCTTTTTAAAACTTTTCAGCATATTTGGTAAACAATTCATTTATTCAAAAATATTATGCAAATTAGAGTGGTTTCTAACTTATTATTACTCCTAAGAAAATAGAACAATTGAATCAGTTGGATTTAACCTAGCTGTTGACTTGCTAACCAACAACTGGTTCAATAGTTTTACCCTAGCTGGGAAAATACCAACAGGATTCCAGACTTTTCTTTTTTTTTTTAAAAAAAATGTAATTTTTACCTCATCCTGAAAATCATCAACAATGCAAAACCCTCAAACAACACATAACATAAAGCATTCCAAATAGAAAGAAAGAGTTTTCATAATTTCACATGAGAACAAAAAAAAAAGAAAGAAAAGTTTTCCATCTGTACTAGATACCAAGGACACAGGCTCATTAGCCTGTTTTTTTAAATGTAAGTCTTGACCCCTTAATATACCACATCTTCAACAATGGAGGATTTAACAACACAGATGACTGTCTTGTGTAAAGTGGGACACACCACCAGTATAATACTCATCTAAGGGGGGTTGCAGACTGCCAGAAATAGTGCAAATTCAGTTCACTTTTAGGGTTAGGGTTAGTGCTAGGGAATCATGGGAATTGTTTTTTTCCTGAGACATTAAGCCTTCTCTGTCAGAGAGGTCTGGTGCCACAATAAAATAAAGTTCCCATGATTCCCTAACCCTAACCCTAACCCTAAAAGTGGACTAAATTTGCACTATTTCTGGCAGTCTGCAACCCCCCAAAGAAAGGAGGAGGTGGAAGTGAGCCAGTCTGTCAGCATATAGCAAAAATGTTCACTTGGGATAAACAAACCTAAAAATTTGTCTATGACACTTGTGTATAGTTCCATAATACAAACACAAAAAATGATCTAATGCTGGGGTTTCCATAATGTTTCAAATATCTTGAAGTGTAGATAAAGACACACTCCTAGTCTATGCCACCCTGAGACTCTTAAGACAAAGGGTGCAATGCAAATGTGTATAATTTGACCGCCATGGCGTATCCCCCTGTCAAATTTTGTTTGTTTTTGTTTTAACTG
>JAIPUX010001232.1:139888340-139901878 GCA_020142125.1 Phrynosoma platyrhinos | reverse complement strand
TATTATTATTATTATTATTATTATTATTATTATTATTATAAAATAAGGGCATAGTCTTTATAGTTAAATTTATTAATCCAGTAAGTGTTAATTGACTGTCTAATTAAATTTGTCCCCCCCAAAAAAAACTATGAAGAAAAGCATAGTTTGATTATGCACTTGTATCATCTTAGAAGATGTGCAAGAGAACAAAGACATCTGTTTTATGATGAAAAGCAACCATTAGCTATGTGGATTCTAGCACACAGACAAGTTTGTTATTGCATAAGCTTTCTGAACTAGAGATGTAAAGAATGCTTGCAAACTTTCTTGTCCCCATCAAGAAATTGCCACCTGCCATACTTTTCTATTTGCAGACATCTCTGCAGGGGGAAAATTGTGTGAAAAAGCTGTGTGTTTCTCCCCCCCCCCCCCACAAAAATATTGGCCAGGATCTAAACCAGGAGATGTAGGTATATCATGAAGCTAGACAAAGGGCACAGTATAAATGTGTATGAATTGGGGCTCCAGTCCAGTTAAATGTATTATTCTAGACAGATGTTCTGTTTAAAGTGTTCCCTGTAGTGGCAATTCTGTACAGCAAGTGAAGGCTGGCATCCTGTTAGTGAATTACGATGCTATAAGTCAGGGTTATGCTACCACAACTCAATTTTATGGTTGTTGCATAGTCAGAATTCTGTTCTCACCATGCATTGACTAAAATTCCCCCCAAAACTCACTTTGTAAGTAATGAAGCACCACACACCCCAATATGGCTGTTCCCATGTTGTCAGAGAGTGGAAGAATGAGCAGATTGTAGGTAATCCAAATTTCCAAAGTCCTCAGCATGTGTAAAGGAAACAAAAATATTTAAATAAATAAAAAAATCAAAGCCAAGCCTGTTGGAGTCTAGCTTTAAATCTGCAGAGTAGCAGAAATGTGCCCTTGTATAAGGATGCTTCTCTAAGAACTGATACTGACTGAAAAACAACAAACACAAGTGGCTTGCAGTTAAGAAAAAAGTTTATTAATGGCTTGAAACCACATATGCATAGATGCTACATCCTAACCTAGCTAATAAATAGTTTAGGTAAAAGAAGAAATCTTTATTTCATGATCTTTCCAAAGAAAGTTGAGAGAGGAGGAAGATAGGGGACCCAACAGAGCAGGAGAATCACTTTGTGAAAGAGAAACTTCCTAAAGGAAGTGACGTGAATCAAATGGTATGGTTACCAATTTACAGTGTGTCCTTCATATCCATGCAGGTTCTATTCCAGACTACCCCCCCATGGAGGGCAAAAACCAGGACCTCAAGTCCTACGATATTCTCCTGAGGCCTCATGCTTGTGGAGCCATTGAAATCAGTGGGGCTTGATGTCCGTGGATAGCAAGCCCACGGTTGTGGTGGCTGTACAGTACAAAGATATTGGCCTGTGATTCAGTCGGAGCAAATTGTATGTTTGAATGAAGGGGAGACAGAAGAGCTTGCATGCATGGAATCCTATCTATCTGAGGAGGGGAGAGAGAATGCTGAAATCTTCCAGCACAGAATGCATCCAGCTAATTTCCAGTAACTGGGTATGTTCTGCCAGGCATCTGGAGAAATCTCCAGAAGTTCTTGCAAACTCTTTGCAGATGACATCCTTGCATCCCATCCAGCTATAGGAAAATATCCACAGAAGAGAGCTATGGCAAAACTGCTCTCAACAAATCTTACCAGGAAAACCCTGTTATAAGGTCATCTTACAGTCTCTCATGAATCAGGGGGAAAAACTTCAAGATACACAACAACAACAATAACAACAACAATTAAAAAACAGGACACCAGCCATTGTTTTGCACAAAAGACAGTGTATATTGCACTGTGTGTTTTGCTTGAAGACACTGCTTTCTGCAAAAAGCATTGTGGGTTTGTTTTGTGTAAATTCCATATATTTTGGCACAAAATTCAAAGGGTGGTTTTCCTCAAGTTTTTTTAAGAAATGAAATTTTCACAAAAGACCCTTAAATGTGAAAATCATGGAGAAATGTAAGAAAAAAACTTTTGAAATTCTTCATTATTGCATTTTAGAACAAATTAAATTAAGTTTTATATTTTCATTCTGTACTATAATCCACATTACTAGTTGCATGAAATGTTATCTTCGATGCAAGTATCCATATTTGTCACTGTTAGTACTTTCTGCATTTAATTGTGCTCTGAACACACTGTTTTCTTCCCCTGGCCACAAAACAGACACATACAGATATATCCAACCATACATCTATGTATCTCCAGCTCAGGATAATGCCTCATTGACCAAATAAAATAGATTGTAGACTCTGAACTAGCGTAAATAGTTATAAATTTGTTACTCTTGAGCATACCACAAGATGCTTTCTGCTTTTGATGCAATAGCCTACACAGTTCTGGCTCTGGAAAATGTTGGACAGTGGTATTTGCCATCTACAATTTGTATAGGGCCTTGTGTTAACAATAGCACAAATTTTACTGATTTAATAATTTCAGAAAACCTGTTGCTATAGAAAGTAAGTAGAGGTATCCTTTTAGCCACTATCAGTGTTTAAATAATAGATCTAACTTATCAGTTTGTTAAATGGTCACCCTAGTGTACATGTGTAGATAAGCACAGTGACCCTCCACATTTGCTGGGGTTAAGTGTGCAGGAGCCCTGTGAGTGTAGAAAAACCAGAAATTAAAAAAACAACACTATTCTTTTTACCTGAGAGAACACCTCTCTAGGAATCTCCAAGTCCTCCAATGCAACTTTGTGATCAAGATCTGTCAAAAATTTACCATAGAATAATATTGGAGGACCTACAAATGCCTTTTTGTTGTTTTTAACTGCCATCGAGTCTATCTCGACTCATGGCAACCCTATGGATAAAATAAATAAATAAATAAATAAATAAATAAATAATTTTATTTCTTACCCACCACTCCTTGCGGCTCGAGGCAGATTACAACATAGTTAAAAACACAATTGTTACATAATACACACACATTAAAAATTCAACTCTACACAATATTTATATTAAAATACATAAAACAATGATTAAATATAAAATTCATGTTTAAGATTCATAATTAAAAATGCCTGGGTAGGCCTGCCAAGCAGTTTTAATTATTTAATTAAATAATTAAATTTAATTATGAGATAAGTCTTCAAATGTATTTTATATTCCAACAGCTGGTCTAGCTGTCGGATCTCTTCCAGCTTGTCATTACACAGGGGTGTAATAGGGTGGCCGATGAAAAGATCCTCTGGGTGACGGCTGCCTGTCGAGTTCTTGCAGGCTTTAGCAGCTGCGCCCCCCCCCCTTGAAAACCTCAGTGTTCAGGGTGGATTGTATGGGAGAAGGCGATCCTGTAGGTAACCTGGACTCAAACCATGTAGGGCTTTAAAGGTCAAGACCAACACTTTGTACTTTGCCCAGAAACTAATTGGCAGCCAATTGAATGATTTAAGTATGCGTGCAATATGTTCACTCCTGGATGTTCCTGTAACCAATCTGGCTGCCATATTTTGAACCAACTGAAGTTTCTGAACTTGGCACAAAGGTAGCCCAATGTAGAATGCATTGCAGAAGTCCAACGTTGAGGTTACCAGTGCGTGCACCACTGCAGATTTCAGACGCAGTCATTCAGGGGAAGTGCTAGCAGCTTCTTGTAAATGTTAAAAAGTATTGGGGATAGAATGGCACCTTGTGGGATGCCATATAACAGCTCCTTTTTGAGGAGCTGCTGTCCCCAAGTACCACCATCTGGGACCTGCCTAAGAAGCATGACTGGAACCACTGCAACACAGTGCCCCCAATTCCTAACCCCCTTCCCAGGGGTTCCAGAATGATATCATGGTCAATGGTATAGAAAGCCACTGAGAGGTCTAGAAGCACCAACAGGAACACCCTCCCCATGTTGATATTGAGACAAATATAATCCACTAAGGCAACCATAGGAGTCTCAACTCCATATCCTGTCCTAAAGCTGGTTTGAAATGGATCAAGGAAGTGTGTGTCATCCAAGACTGACTGGAGTTGGAGGGCAACTGCCTTCTAAATCACTAGATGAGACATCTCCAAGATCCTCTGTACTCCACTGCTCTGCTTAATTCCTGCAACCTCATACCCATAACTTCCTTAATAGAGTCCATTCATCTGGCATGTGGCCTTCCTCTCTTCCTACTTCCCTTGACCTTCCCCAGCATTATTGTTTTTTCCAAAGGGTCCTCCCTTCTCATGATGTGTCCAAAGTACAAAGCCTCACTTTGATCATCTTGGCTTCCAGTGAGGTTTCTGGCTTGATCTGCCCTAGGACCCATTTGTTTGTCATTTTGACTGTCCATGGGATCCTCAGCACTCTTCTCCAGCAACACATCTCAAATGAATTGATTTTCTTCCTATCATCTTTCTTAACTTCCAGCTCTCACATCCACACATGGTAATAGGGAATACAATGGCTTGTATGATTCTAACTTTGTGCTTAGTTGTATATCTTTGAATTTTAGAATCTTTTCTAGTTCTTTCATACCCACCCTCCCTATTTTTAGTCTTCTTCTGATTTCCTGACTGCAGTCTCCATTTCTATCAGTGTTTGATCCCAGGTATGGGAATTCTTTTACTATTTCTATTTCTTCATTTTCTAGGCTGAACTTGTGAAGGTCCTCAATGGTTATTATTTTTGTTTTCTTTATGTTCACCATTAAGCCTGCCTTTGCACTTTCTTCTATGATCTTCCTTAGTAGGTGTTCCAGCCCTGTGAGGTTTTCTGCTGGTATTATGGTGTCATATGCATATCTCAGATTGTTGATATTCCTTTCTTCTATTTTCACTCCTTCTTCTTCTGTGTCCAAGCCTGTTTTTCTTATAATATGTTTTGCATACAAGTTGAACAGATATAGTGAAAGGATATAGCCTTGTCTGACCCCTTTGCCAATTGGGAACCATTCTGTTTCTCCGTGTTGTGTCCTGACAGTAGCCTCTTGTCCTGAATACAGATTCCACACAGGACTATCAGATGTGCTGGCACTCCCATGTCTTTAAGGGAATTCCATAGCCTTTCATGGTCTATGCAATCAAAGGCTTTGCTATAGTCTATAAAGCACATGCTGGTGTTTTTGTTTTTTGTTTTTGGAATTCCCTGGTGTGCTCTATTAGTCATTGTATGTTTGCAATGTGATCCCTAGTGCCTCTTCTTTTCCTGAACCACTGGGACCACTGGGATCTCTCTTTCCATATATGGTTGGAATCTATGTTGCAAAACTTTGAGCATGATTTTGCTTGCATGGGAGATCAGTGCTATGGTCCTATAGTTGCTGCAGTCCCTATTGTCTCCCTTTTTGTGGATGGGGATGTAAATTGATCGCTTTCAATCTGTTGGCCATCATTTTCTTTTTCATATCTGTTGACATATGTTAGGGCCTTTGCAGACTGCTAGAAATAGTGCAAATCGAATCCACTTTAACTGTCCTGGCTCAGTGCTAGAGAATCATGGGAAATGTATTTTTTTCTGAGACATTGAGCCTTTTCTGTCAGAGAGCTCTGGTGCCAATATAAACTACAGTTCCCATGACTCCCTAGCACTGAGCAAGGGCTAAGTGAACTCAATTTGCACTATTTCTGGCAGTCTGCAAAGGCCCTTAGTTAGTACTAGAGTGCATAGATAAGTGTTTTCTATAGGAACTTCTAGGTTCTCCAACTCTATGGTCAACTTCCAGCAGAATTGTGCTGGAAGAGCTAGAGATTCCCAGAGAGAACATATTAATCAAATCCACAAGTAATCTAATTTGCAAAAGTCAAAGCCACAAATATAAAGGGTCAACTGTATAAAGATAATTTACATATAAAAGAATACCTTTGCGCACTCTCTCTCTCTCTCTCTCTCTCTCTCTCTCTCTCTCTTTCTTTCCCCAGTAAGTTTTCTTTCACATAAGAGACTCTGTTCTGAAAAGGTAAACATTAAAGATAAAAGGATAGCAGTGGGAGAGAGAATGAAAGAGTTGTCATTTCTCATTTTAATCCCTGAATTGGAGGGGAACAACCCTTTCCAAAATAGTGGCAGCCAAAGAGCAACCTGCTTTCCACCTTACCATTTCCACACATCAAAGACTATCAAGGAATTTACCTAACAACTTGGCCTCTCATCTGGTTATCCTCCCAAGCAAGCTGGCTTCTATTCACTAATCCATGATGGTAAAATCATTTTGGAAAGAACTGGTTTTATCTTCTGGACTCAGGCGTGAGAATGAGCCTTCTGGTGAATTGTTTGCCATCTACCCCCAACTTTGCCAACAATATAGTACATTTCACATGACTGGACTTGCATGATTAATACCACTGTCTGAGTGTTCTTGCTAATGAGAAAGACAGTGAGGGGGAAAATCCTTCCAAACAAGTTGGCCTCAGAAAAAAAGCAAGGGAAATGGGTTCTAAGTGCATGTGAACAAAACACGGGAAAACACTTTTACCCACAATGTTCTCTTCTACTTGTAATATGGATACCAGGTGAAATAAGGGACAGGACTCCTATAACTTTAGTTGCTGTATAGAAGAGGAGACTTCCACAGCTGTTGCTTATTATGTGACACAATTCTTCCACACAGTTAATAAAGGTACAATCATTATTTTATCTGGCAACCTTAATTTGTGGAAATGTAAAGTATCTTTTCCTGTAAGGCGTCAGAGCTGCCTCAGGAGGTAAAACTACATCACATAAGAAACACAGGGCTCCTGCCAAAATGGTAGCTTGGCATCCTCACTTTCCCTCTGCAATATATTTTCCATCTGACCTTATGTCAACCTGCTCAGTATTTCTTTCTTATCACCATTGGTGGGTAATGATGGAGAATAGTGACAAGACACAAGGTGAGCTTTACTAGTCAGCATGGAGAAGGGTAATTGACACAGGCTGCCATTTTCTATAACATAATGTGTTGTGGCAGAATCACAGTGCTATAGATGTAGAAAGGGACTTCTGTTCCATTTTGTACATTTTGTACAGTTCTAAGCACACCAACTCCTAACAAAATGGGTCAGAGAAGAATCATCACTTGGGCTGACCATTAACTTTTGATGCAACTTCCTTTTTCTTTGGTCAGGTATTTTAAGAGAAAGGATGTAGAATTAACGAACACAGAGTGTATTTTTCAAATCAGTTTACTTCTCATTTTCTAGGCATGATGTGGAGATCTACAAAGCTAATGAAAACCAAACAAGAGACTGCATGCACCTGCAGAGCTACATTTAACAAAGTTTCTCTTAGTGAGACAATTTCTATCTTAAGAATGGAAGGAAGGAGGCAAAAGAAAAGAGCCTCAAGTGGTTATGTTTATCAGCTCTCATTTATCAGCTCTCATAAAATTATATATCAAGATATTTCACCTCCATCTTCCATCCCTACTAGGTTGATTCTAATGTTAACAACCTAACAGTAAATGTTGCAGTATAAGCCTACTCTGGAAAGAGGTATAACTTACTTGAAAGCTTTAGTGGTCATGCTCAAGGCTGTCAAGAATAGGTTCAGGCCCAGGTGATGTTTATTTCAATAGCAGCAGTTTCATTTCAGGCTGTAGAACCTCACTTGTTCCCTCAAGATCCCCTGTGTTTTTTGAGGGATGGAGGGAGGAACATGGTTGCTACCACACCCACCAGCACACATGCCTGGCCACCTTCCTCATTTCATGCTCTGATCCACAACCAAAGGTGCCCCCATTCCTATGCTGTATCTTCTTCAGCAGCAAATTCCATCCACCCAAGAGATGTTTAGGAGCAGTTCAAAGAGGGATAGGTGTTGGCAAAAAAACTGGAATAGCTGCTCATCTCAGCTGTTAAGATAGAGGCACTGCTGTTGCTGCTGCAACTCCTCCTGCATCTCTTCCTCTTCCAGACAGCCAAGGACCATTGATTCTGGATCTCTGTTTCCAACTACCACAACCATCAGAAAAGATTTGTGTTTTACCTGTGGCTTCTTCTGATGCCATTCACTTATCCATCTCTTGTGTTCCCTCCTTCCAACTCACTGGCACTACTATGTCCCCTTGCTCACCAGCAGTTCCCTTTCTCTTGCTTGGCTCCCATTCCATCTCATTCTTTCAGCAAGGACAAGCCATCTAACGATATTTAATAATTTATCATACAGAATTTTCTTTATCAACATTTTCTTTGAAATTTGCAATGAAATGTTGAAAACAATTGAAAAATAAGATAATGCTGAATATATTTGCTGAACAAATGCAACATGTTCACTTCCCTGGCCCCCTTCTAGACCTCTGAACCCCACTAATTTTTACTAGCTTCCTCCCCTCTCATCAGGCTGTTCATGTTCATGCAAATAAGGGACTAACAGTACCAATAATTCTAAAATTAGCAGTAGCAATCTAGCACATTTTGTATTTCTAATACAGTTGAAGACTTGTGAACAGCTGATCACCACTGCTCTAAAAAGCAGCAAAGCTAATGAATATGATGTGATGAATGGGGCCAGTACTGTCATAAGGCAAAGTGAAGGGTCATCTCAGTCAGTAAATATTGGGGTGGGGCAGGATATAGCTTTTCCTCCTAATTTCCATATTTCGGCAAAGGGGATTAGAAGTCCCAGTTGTGCATTGTTCCCAGTCATGTTAAATTTATTTAGGTATAACTGTACACACTGTTTGATTGAAATATTTTCCTGAGAGATGTACTGAATGCATGGATGTTAGACACAAAGCTATATAATGATAGAAGGCTCCACCATGTTCCCCTCTCATGACATTAGTATACATACAGAGAAGAAAGATGATATATCAAAACAAATTCTGTGGATGTGAGATACTTTCTTAAACCTTTCCCCCCCATGAACCAGTGTGCATTCCATTAACTCACAAGCACATGCAGGTGTCATGTTTGAATGAAAATGTGCTGGAATAGAAAATATGCATCCTAGAAAATCAGGCAATGCAACCATACATTTGCTTTTCAATGGCACTAGCATTCTGGAGTGCCTTGTGATGCACATTCAGCCACTTTTGTCTCATCTACACCTAACACATACAAGAGCTTGGACATCCTGCTAATTTGTTTCCTGCAAATGGAAACCAAGCATGACAGATCACCATAGAATCTCTAGTTGTCAGTCTGGGGAGAGAAGTCAAAACCTTCCATTAATTACTATCAATTTGTTTGGAATTCATTTCTCCGGGGCCAGTACTGTCATAAGGCAAATGGGGGGGGGGGGGGGAGGACTAGCAAAAGAAGATTAAATTAATGGAAACTTCGTGGCAGAACAGTTTTTGACAAAAGCCCTATTCAGACTTTATACTTCTGTGAAAAACCATTGGGGGGGATGTGGAGATGCTCTCTCTGCATCCTCTGTCACTGTTTTGGTCACTATACATGGAAAGTGAGGAGTAGGCACCTGGAGATAGGAAGGGAGCATTTTATGATATCTCACCCCACTGTCTGTGATGTTCAGTAATATCAAGGTCTAAAATCTTGTGCGGAGTCTCTCTGGCTAGAGGAGGTTTTTCAAAGAATCGTTTCTTCATAAAAACATTAAAACGGTGATGTAGAAGAGCTACCACAATTCTTCTTCTTCTTCTTCTTCTTCTTCTTTTTTCACCTTTGTTTGACTAAGCTTTATAATGCTAGAATAGGGCTAAAGCTGGGGTGGTAAGTAGGATCCCTGTGGGAAAGCTGACAGAAGCTGCAGTGGTGAGCAAGCATTTGAGTATGATATCATTTATTCTGAAGTTGTACAGTCCCCTGCTTTGCCCTTGAAAGAAGTTAAAGTAGTCTCAACGCTGCTTGAAAATGTTCTCCCACTCAGAGACTAACCACAGTGCAAGTTGTTCTTGTAGAGGGGAGGAATTTTATCATTCTCAAAACTCTGTCATGCTCCTTGAACAAGGCAATAGAAGCTTAATGTAAGAAAGAAGCAGCACCAAGACAAATTTATTTAGCAGAAACTTACAGAATGCCACCCACAACAGGTCAAGTAACCAGAACAGAGTGTGGCAGGGCAATACAATGATCACAAAAGGGGTGGGGGGGGGACAGAAGTGTTCTCTGTCAGTCTCTTTGTGTGGTCCATTGGGTAACTAATTAGCAGGAACATAGTGTACCCTTTGCAAGGTGCAGAATGGTTTAATGGACCAATAAAATCTCCAGCTGTTTACTACTATCCATGTGGTTACTGTGCTGTAAAACTGAGAATTAGTTCCTATGGATGTTTCTCCCACTGTGAAATGACACCAGGTAATAGAGATCCATGAGTATTTTGATCAGAATATCTGACAAAGGTCAAACAGGTCATGGCCAAATTCTTGAAAGAATTTTGTTAGACCCAGATAAGAACATAAAAGTTACAACATCATAGCACAATTGAGTGCATTCTTATCTTCTCTCCTGATCAAGAACTGGTGGTGATCTCAGCCCTCTAAGTAAATATTAATTAAGTCAATAAAATATTTGAGCAAAGAGGAGAAGAGGGAGTGCACACAAATGTCCCTCCCAGTTTTCCTCTGCACACCAGCTCCCCTTTAGATCTCTGTGTGGTCAGTGTGAAGATTTAAAGCAGTGGTTTCCAACCTCCTCTAGTCTCCACACTCCTAGAAAATGTTTGATTAATGTTCACACCCCACACAAAAGTAGTATCATATTTGAAGACAAAGAAGTCTAATTTCTAATTTTTAAACAACAAACAATACTGTAGGTGCAGGCATTAACTTAAAAATTTCACAACAAATGGACAAACATATTCCTCAGACTATACAGGGAGGGAGGGAGGGAGGGAGGGAAAGGAAAGGTCCATTTGCTCCCATCAAAGCATAGTCCTGGGATCAAAAAGTCATGGGAAGCAAATGAGGCAGACAGCAGAAGCCACTAACAGAAAGCTGGCCTAAATATGCTTGCAACAAAAAAAAAAGCCTGTCACACTCTATAATAAACTGGCTTACCTGATCCAGTTTAAAATTTAAAGTGGGTGGCATCCTGATATCAGAAGGATTTAGCCACTGAAATCGCTGCCCGGGTCCATCCCGGGTCCATCCCTTCTCCCAGGGGCACTCAGCACATCTCTTTTTGAAGCCAGGAGTTTTCTGGCTTAAGAAAATGGCTGTCAGAGCAGTCCTGAGAGCAGGGATGGACCCAGGATGGACAGTGATTTCAGCGACTAAATCCTTCTGATAAGATCAGGATGCAGCCCTAAATTTTAAACCAGATCAGGTAAGCCACTGTATTATAGAATGCAATAAGCTTCAAAATTCCTACTCATAACTATGGTTGTGGTTCAGAATATGACTTAAAAATCACAACAATTATTTTGTCAAAACAAGGGCCTAACCCTGTCAAGACAATGGCCTAACCCTAAAATTTTATATTATATCTTTGTATCTTATAACTCATTAAAGTTATAATTACAACTTTGTATCTTATATTATGTAACCCACCTTAATTGCCTTGGCAAAAGGCGGGGTATAAGAATAAATTATTACTATTATTATTATTATTATTATTATTATTATTATTATTATTATTAAAATAAAACCATAGCAGAGGCTAACATCTGGGATGTTATAGGAAGAGAATATTCTTTAAAATGCTGTGTCACAGTAATAGGAAAACAAAAATAAACCTTTCCTGTTTTGAGGAAACATCGGTATTTTCATTAAAAATGTTTACACCAGAGGTAGGGAACATGTTCTCTCAATGTTGTCGAACTGGCGCTCACATTGACCTCAGTAGTTATAGGCTAAGAGCCATATTCTCCACCACCAAGTTGTATACCATGTGTTTATACTCCAATGTTCTTAGGTAAGTATGGGGCTTTGCAGACCACCCTAAAGGGCCAGCCTGGGGATGAAGTTAGGGCAGGGCAGCTGCATGCTGGCTGCCCCAACTCCACCTCAATGCTGTCTTGAAGCCATTCACACGGTGCGGAGCATCAGGATTCCCTTTTGTCACAGTGTACGCATATGCTGCAACAAAAGGGCACGGAAAAGCCACCACTTCAAATCCAAAAGAAGTGGCATTTTGATGCTCTTTTGATGCTCTTTTGAGGGCAGCAAAAAGGAGGATTGGGGCCACAGCATGTGATTGCCACGGTCCCGATTAACTGCTCTGTGCCGCCCTTTAGGCCAGTCTGCATTGGCCCTATATCCTCATTTGTTTTTTATTGTCTTGTTTTTGCACATGGCTACTGATACACTTTTAAATCCCTATGTATACTGCAGTAGAAGCAGTGGAGTTATTTCAGCATCATCCATCAACATTGATAGTGTGGCATGATGTTTTTACAGTTCTAATCTGAAGAAGGCCATTTCTTGTTTGCACAGAAGAACAGCATGACCCCTGGCCATTACCCCAATTTAAAAAGCACTGGAAGGAGTCCTGTGAAAATTACTGTTCGTGGAAAACTTTATTGTTAATGTACAGTCAAAATGGAGTATGAGTGGTACATTATAAACTTGTCTCATCGAGCACCAAAAATGGATCTTTTTTGATATACCAAAGAGGTAGGAAGGGGAAATCCCTAAATGTAGCCTAGTAAGTACCAGCTGCAAATCCCTAAAGCCTTGAAACTGTGAACAGAGCCTTGTAACAGAGAAATTAATAACTTTCAAAGTATGACCTTGAAAATGGAATTAACAGTATTCCTCCTTTTTAAGCCTCCCTGATAATAAAGATTTCATCTTTGGAAACCCTGACAAAGAAAGTCAACAGACTAGAAAAATGACTTCCTGCTGAGAAGCTGGGATGTATAAAGCCCCAGGCTCTCTTGGTCATTCAGGGAGGGGGGACAAGACTAAAAATATCCCTTCTCTTCCATGTTGCTTTACCTGGAGAGGTAATTTTTCTGCCCCTACTTCTGCTCTCCTCTGAATGCATAACAAGCTATTTCTATAAACATTCTCCCACATCATAGTAGTGATGTGCCTTTTGTCACAGAGTAGTTTATCTCCAACAACGTAAGGGTCCATGTTCAGATACCTCAGGCGTTCTCCATTTTATTTATTGGCACAGGCAGAGCTTTCATCTCTGCCTGCCATTTCTTTACTGAAGCCCTGTTCATTCTGAGAAAATAATGAGGCACTTTTTTTTCATAGATAGCAAGTGGAATGTACCTCCATAATCCTCCATTTCAGTCAGAGAAGAACTAGGACTTGTTGCTTTTGTGGGCAATTCAAGTTTCAGAAGGCTTCAGCCTTTGTTTAGGAAACAAATATTTGTTAAAAATCAAAAATATCAAAGCTAAACCTGCTAGAGATTAGCAGAGTAACAGAAATGTGTCTTCATGTACTGCTGCTTCTCTGTGAACTGAAACTGACTCAGAACAACAAGCAAGGCAAGTAGCTTGGAATTAATAAAAAGTTTACTAATGACTTGAATATGCATGGGGAATCCTACATCCTAGCATTGGCTAATAGTTCAAGTAACAGAAAAAAATATCTTTAATCACACCATCTCTCCAGAAAGAGATGTGGGAGAAAGGAGAAGATGGCAACCAGACAGAGAGAGGGGGCTCTCTTTGTCTTGGGACATTATCACACGTGGCCCAGAAACTGAAAATAAAGTAGAAATGA
>JAIPUX010001232.1:139847427-139874669 GCA_020142125.1 Phrynosoma platyrhinos | reverse complement strand
TCTCTGTGCCATGATGAAAGAACTGATGAATCTGAGGCTGAATTCAAAGCAGCAGTATGAAAAGCATATTGCAAGAGTAAATGATATGTTTGAAAGGATGTCGCTTTGTGATTTTAAACCATGTGATAATCTTAAAGTTGCTTGTCTCATGGGAACTTTGGGCAAACCATTTGGTGCTTTTTCAACTGTAATTAATGCTCTTCCAGATATGAGATTTACCCAAGTTCTGAGTATACTAAGAGAGCAGTGTATAGAGCAGAAAGGAAGTTCCCACTTCACAGATAAAGACAGTTTTGGATTGAATTACCTGGTGACAAACAGAGGCAGGGGAAAGGCCACTGGCCAATCAGATGTTACCTGCTACAGATGTAATAAAAAGGGACATATCTCAAGGAATTGTATCTTCCCTAAAAATCCTCCAGCAAATGACAGCTGTACCCAGCAAAGGCAACAGGACTCAACCAAGAGGAATCAACAGAGAGGCAACAGTCTGCTTATGAAGGCACAAATTTTGACAGCTAGTACTAGTGAATTTGATGGTTTGCATAAATGGATCTTGGATTCGGGTTGTACGAATCATTCTACATACTGTGAATTCTATTTTGATAAAATTGATAGAAGTGTTAAAGGGATTATTCAAACAGCATCTGATCAGAATTTGCAAATTGCTAGTAAAGGCCAATTTAAATTATTTTGCAAGGTACCTAACAACATAATCATGGAAAATACTGTCAGTGATGTGTTGTATATTCCTAATCTACAAGGCAACATGCTCAGTGTGTCAACTTTGGCTAAAAAGGATATGGACAAAAATGGACAATGTACAGTTTCTAAAGACAATGTGACATATGTACAAGCCTTTGAATGTGATAGTATCTATGAAGTAGATCTTTTAACTCCACAAGTGAATATGATTCAAAGACACATGGATGAAAACAGCCTAGAACTATGGCACAGACACTTTACTCATTGTGACACCAAAGTGATTCTTCAACTACAAAGCCAAAATTTGCCTACAAGGATCAAAGTAAAGTCCCAAGGCTATGAAAGCTCTGACAAGTGCAGAGTTTGTGTTGAACAAAAGGCAGTAAGTCCTTAATTTAGACCAAGTACTGAACAGAGAAGTTGTCAAGTTCTTGATGTCATACATTTGGATATTTGTGGACCTTCATCTGTACCTTCTCTAGGTGGAAACAGATACATATTAATTTTTATGGATGATTTTTCAACGTATTGTGTCACCTACCTTCTGAAACAAAAGAGCCCAGCTCAAGAGATGCTACAAAAATACATCGCAATGGTGACAACAAAATTTGAGAAGACACCTAAGGCCATCCAGACAGATTGTGGAGCTGAATATTTGTCACAATATGCCCAATCTTTCTTAGAAGAATGTGGAATTCAACACAGAAAAAATGTCACATACATGCCCAGTCAAAACAGGTCAGCTCAATGAA
The DNA here is from genome assembly GCA_020142125.1 of Phrynosoma platyrhinos. Classification (NCBI taxonomy): domain Eukaryota; kingdom Metazoa; phylum Chordata; class Lepidosauria; order Squamata; family Phrynosomatidae; genus Phrynosoma; species Phrynosoma platyrhinos. Next base: position 139,873,212 of record JAIPUX010001232.1, on the reverse strand, counting down.
AACTGAGGTCTCTATTGGAGATGACAGGATGCATGTTGGCAGACACAGGTCTTCCAAACCAATTTTGGGGAGAAGCCATCAAGATGGCCATGTATCTCCAAAACAAATTGCCAACCAAAGGCACTACACAGACATCATTCCAGCTGTGGCATGGCAGATTGCCAAACATAAAACACATTAAAATGTTTGTCAGTCTTGTGTATTCTTACATACCCTCACAAAAGAGATGCAAGCTAGATGCCAGATCAGAACAAATTATCTTCATTGGATACACACATGGATCCAAAAGATACAAAGTGATGAACTTAGAAACTGGTGAAGTAAGCATCAGATATGCGGTCTATTTTGATGAACGAAGAAAAATAGACAAAAGAGGAACAATTCTTGAATCCATAGATGAGCAAGATGATGCATTGGAATTCTCAAAAGAGATAGATGCAACGTCAGAGTTCACTGATCAATCGTTGTCCTTGTCAGAAAAGACATACAAGCAGACTCTACACCTTCAGAAGGGATGCAGATGATGCTGACCTGATTCCTGGACCAGAAGATGCTGCAGAGACAGCCCAGGTTCCAGAACAGGCTTCCAGATATTCACTGCAATCCAACAGAGGTGTACCACCTATATGATTTTCTTATCTTATGAAGTCAGAGTTACCTAGAGAACTGTCAAATATAAAGGAAATTGAGCAAATGCCTGCTGATGAAGCAAATAAATAGAGAAAAGCTGCAAAAGAAGAAATAGAGGCATTACATAAAAATGGAATATAAACACTTATAGAACACCCACCAGGAAAGAAAGCCATAGGATCCAGATGGGTGTTCCACGTGAAACAAGATGCAGAAGGAAAACTTGAATGCTACACGGCAAGACTTGTTGCACAAAGCTTCTCACAAAAATATGGAAAAGACTTTGATGAGACCTTTTCTCTGGTTGTGAAACATACCACTATAAGGCTACTTCTCAGCCTAGCTGCTTCAAAACAGATGGATGTCAACATGTTGATGTAAAAACTGCATTTTTACATGGTGTGATTACAGAGGATCTTTTCATGAAACAACCTCCAGATTTTGTGGACAAACAAAGACCAAACCTTGTTTGCAAGCTCAAGAAGGGGTTATATGGACTTAGGTATGTTGCAGACCAGCCTAAAGGGCCAGCCTGGGGATGAAGTTGGGGTGGAGCAGCCACACGCTGGCCACCCCAACCCCACCTCAAGGCCATCCTGACGTCATGCTCCCGTTTGCATGGTGCATAGCATCAGGATGTCCTCCTGGTGCAGCCTGGGGTGGTAATATTGAAAGTCGCCATTCTACCAGTGGTTATCTATTTTTATATGGCAATGGACCTATTTCTTGGGCCAGTCACAAACAAGAGATAATGGCTTTATCCTCTACAGAATCAGAATACATAGCTGCCTGTAGAGAACTATAGTGGCTTGATCAACTGTTCCTTGACTTTGGAATAAATCAAAAGAAGCCAATTGAAATATTTGAAGATAACCAAAGCTGCATTAGACTTTCTCAAACACAGAATATAACTGGACAAAGCAAATACATTGATATAAAGGTTCATCATGTGCACAACTTAACAAAGAAAGGCCTGATCAAGATGACCTACTGTCCAACTGCTGAGATGACAGCCGACATCTTGACAAAGGTGCTGCCCAGAGATGCCTTCAAAAATCTACGAGTCAAGATGGGGCTGGTTGGGTGCATGCTCAAGTTGAGAAAGGGTGTTGGGATTTTGCAACTTAAACATGCTGATCCTTCTAGGAAGACAGATGCATGTCTATGATCTTTTATTGTTTTATGACTCCTTCAATTTCCTCTCCCTCTAACAGCACACTTCTTCTTTGTCTCTGGAGGAATTGCCATTATTTTTCTCCTTCTCCTTTTCTCCTTTTGACTGGAACAGCAAGACTTTCTAGCATACTAATGAGAAACTTTTTCTGCAAGCATGTAGGTATTTTCTACCTCTTTTTTTTTTGGCAACATGAAGCTTTACCTGTGTATGGATATGTACATGATTTTGTAAGTAAATTTATCTGTTTATATTACTTTAAGAACTTTGTCTTAGTTGAAAGATACATGGGGACTGGAGACTAAAGTGGACTAGTTTGATTTTTCCTGCTCACACATTTTCTTCTGTGTTCACTTTGCTGGTGAGATTAAATCAATCTCTCCTATTTTCCTGAGCTTTCTAACGAAACTCAAGAAAAATTCCATCAGTTGTACAAGAACTAACCACAATGACAATTCAGCACACATTGAGAACTCACTTGTTTCAGTCATGCATTGGTTGATATTAATGCCTAGTTAGGGCATGGTGGGTAGATATTGGGTTATTTGTGTTTAAACTTTGCTCATTGTGTTGAAATTTCTTAATGAGGGGTGTTATATAAATACTTTTTTAAAATAAAAAATACCTATTCATATAGAAACTGTTAGTACTCAGATTTCCCTAAATAGCTAGAGATACACTGTATCAGAGCACAGGAGTTTTCAAGATCTTACTGAGAATCAGATTGTATTCACAAAATATAATGCTGACTAAATTACAAGGACATGTTGTGTGTTGTAAGTTGCCATGACAGGGAGCACTTTACATAGAATCTCTGCCTAGAGATCATCCCAGGCAGGAGACCAATAAGCAGAAAGCTGAATGAAAGGACATACATCATGTGAGCACTTAATATTCCTGTTGCGACCCTGCATTATTTGTTGCTGCGGCAGTGAGTGGCTTTCATCCCCCACCCTTGTGAAAATCAAAGCTTGGCTGGCATTCCTGTTGCTCCTCCCCACAGGCCTTGTGCTGCAGGTCCATAAATGTTGCACTGAAATCATTCCTCTTCCTGATTGCCAAATAAATAATTATGCAACCTCCCATGAGACTGAAGGCATTTGCTGATTGATTCCATGTTTTATTGATTTGAGTGCTGTGATGAATCAGCCCCTGAGGAGCCAGTGTCTGGCTGTAAGCAGACTTTTGTCAATGTGCAGAATTGGAATAAGTTCTGGCATTCAAGGGCCACAACATAGAGAAGGAACAAGCAGGTGAATGGTACTGGTTTGACTGGTGGGAGGGAGGGACAGAGAGAAATCAAACTCAGACAAAGCTTAGGCTCACACTGTCCCACCAAAGTTGCCTGTCAAGAAATGAGAAAAATAGTCAACAAGCAGAATCTGAAGGTTTCTTTAGAGATGACATTCATAATTGTGAATAGCAACAAGAGCAGTCACGTTTTTTTATTTTCCATTATGAAGTGGGGAGGGGAATAAGAAAAAGAAAAGCTCAGGCAAAGAGTAATGTTATAGCATTTACATACTGGATTAGAATGAGTTTACTTGAAAGAACCTTTCTTACATGTGCACACACAAAATATTAAAAAAATGGCATTCCCCATCTGTATTCTGAATTGATACAACCTATTTTACCACCCTTGATTCCTATCAACTCTTTCTCCTATATGGAAAGGCTAGCCCCACTGTTGAAACAGAGCTCAGTTCTCATTGTTGATTGAGTCCATGTAAATGAATCCTCCTACTTGGCTGTCTTATTCCAAGAGAAGCTTGGTTTTTCTGTCACCTTCCCATGAGATAAAGATCTGAGTTCATATGGAGCCACTGCACACCCCTTACCTTCTGCTGCTTCCATGCCCTCTAAAGGCCTCTACCATGGCCTGTAAGGACAGAAACAGGGTGCCTGGCTTCAAACACATAACCAGGCACCCCCTCCCAATGTTGCAGGCATGACTAGTGCCTTCAGAGGGAACTTGATGGTGGTGGCAGTTAAGGTGGCACATGGCCATGCTTTCATGGTGGAGTTTCTAGAAAAGTTCACCACAAACCACTGGTTACAAAAGACCACACTAAGGGCTTATTCAGCTAGTGTTGAGTTGGAACCAGCAGTTTGGCGAGTCCTGGCCCAGGGCTATTGGTTTACATTGTCCATTCAGGATGATGCCAGGCCAGAGGGAACACAGGGCTTTTGGCCTCTACATACATTGGAGTTGGACTATCTCTTTTTCATGGCTTATATTCTAGAAGTGTTAGTATTTAAAAAAAAAAAGTCAGGCATGAGAAATACTATCTATCTCCTAGAAAAATGCTCTCTATTGTAGCCAGACTTTGAGTATGTATGTTCCAGTATGGTGAGTATTGTCCAGATGTGGGTATCCTTCATCTATTAGGTTTCATTCCTCAACCTAATTTCATCTGGCCTTCAGCCTTCTTTTGAAAGCGTTCTGTGATCAGGGGCTTATTTGCAGAGTTATAGCACTATTATTTCACTTTATCCACCATGATTCCATCCTATGGAATCCTCAGTTTACAGAGAAGCATTCAGAGTGCTTTAGTGCTTCACTAGGCTGTAAACCTCAGGCATGCTTAGGATAGAACCATGGCAGTTAAAAAGTGGAATAATAGCATTTAATTCTGTAATGTAAATCAGCCCTAGGTCAGCTTTATTTCCCCCTTTTTCTTCTTTTTCTTTTTTTTAATAGAATGATCTGTTCTTCTTCCAGCAGCCACCTGGGCATAGGAATGGGAGGGTGAAGAGAAAGCAAGAAAAAGAGAGAAAGAAGAGGTGGCATGCTGAGAGAAGATAAAAGGGGGTGCCAGAAAATAATAAAACTCATCTTTTACTCTGAAATACTACCCCCTCCCCAGTCTTTGGCACACACAATGGTATGAACATTCAAAAGATTAGCCCTAAGGAAATAAGGCCCTTGTCAGACAAAAGATTGCCCAGACCTGTTGTAAACATATTAACTCCAGTCATCATTTCTCTTAGAAGGAGACAGAGATAGCTAGGGGTTTTATCCAGTAATGAGTATGGTTTTTCTTTATGTATTCTGGATTGTATGGTTTATACATAATTTTATGCTTTGTTTTGTTTTTGTCTTCTCTTTTTATAGGACCTGGTACAGGGATAGCAGGCAATGGATCAATGCGTCTGGCCGTACCACTGTGGCTGTTGGCAGCATCCCTGTTCTGCCTACTCAGCAAATGTTAATAACATCCAAATTTTAAAACAAGGGAAAAAATTAAAAACCCAGAAACAACAAGAACAACACACAAAGCAAAACAAACAAAAAATGTCAAACAGGAGACAGAGCAAGAGAAAGAGGGGGGAGGGAAAGGACAGCTTCTTTCACAACTTTTGTGTGTACCACAATGGAGGGGAAAATTTTCAATGAAGAAGAATCAGCAACATTTATTATAACAAACTGTCAAGTCACTGACCATCCAGGAGTATGAGAGATGAGACGGATAACTCTATAGAGGCTGGATCCTGCCAAGGATGCTGAGATGCTGGAAAAAAGAAATATCAACAGTGAAAATAGCATCTATTCTCTCTGATCCCTCATATCATTTTCTTCTTCCTTCCTTCCTCCCTCCCTCCCTCCCTCCCTCCCTCCCTCCCTCCCTCCCTCCCTTCCTTCCTTCCTTCCCTCCCTCCTTACCTCCCTCCCTCCTTTCCAGAAAGAGATGGCCTTTGCTTTGGAATTGATAGCCACAACTTTTCAATTGGCTTGTTTATTTCTTAAATCGATACTTAGCTTTGTCAAATATCTGGCAAGGAGTGATGCAGATTTCTCTAGCATACTGGTGTCCCATTAGGAAATCCTGTGCAGCCCTTACCTTGCTGTCTGACCCCTTAGGCTGTCCCCCTATAATCCTGTGCACCCCTAGTCCATGGTGCTTTGATTATGCTAAAACATACAAATTCTACTTACCTATCCTCTTGTTCTTGCCAGCCCACCTCTCTCTTTCTCTCTCTTTTACATGTGTGTCAGTTTGTGTGCACATGTGTGTGTGCGTGTGTGTGAATCTCTCTCTCTCTTTCTCTCAAAAGCATGCAAAGGGAACAGTCCCTGTGTACATAGGCTCATCAAACTTGTAGATAATGACTTACATTGTACATGAGGTTGAATGTTGGCTTGGATGTGAATTCAGGGTGATAAAGAAATGAACAATGGTTTCCCTAGCAGACTTTCACTTTGATTTCTTCTTGGTATCCCAGTTATGAGGAGCTGCTCCTTAGTCTTCTCTTGTCCCCTCTCAACCAGCATCACCAGATTAGCTCATTTGGGCAGTATTCAAATGGAGTATATATATTGACCCAATGCCTCTTCAATTTGTCCAAGATGGACCTATCTATAGCCAAGGTAAGAAATTGCTGAGCCTCAAGGAGGTTGATTATAGGATGCTTTGTAAGCATAAGGGTCTGGAATAAGTGTGGTTCAGAAAGATTACAGCAATTGCACCTCATGTCAGACAAATACTTGGTACATATATTGCAGCAGAAGAACACACTCTGTATAGTACTATTGGCTTGTAAGATCTACAAGAGTGGTTTAGCTAAGGCAAAGCAGGCTCTATGCATGAAATAATAATGAGCCTGGAGTGAGGAACATAGATGTTAAATGAGGAACATAGATGTTAAATTAGATAAAGACAAATCGGTAGAAGGTCCAGAGACTAGATAGTAAACTAGTTGTTGTGGTACAAGGATGACAAGATGGAGGATGTTATCAGGGAATAAGGCCAAGGAATTTTCTCACAAAGCAAAGAAGAGAGTTCCCAAAGCCAGGTTGCTGTAATGTGTGTAGATGGACAACAAAAAATAGTTGCACCACTGTTATGCTATACATCACATGGAAAGTTTCAATGCACAGATGTCTGTTGCAGCTCTACTTTATAATATTGGTCATGATAATGAAACTATTTGCATACCCTCAAATTATCTTGATTTGGCAGGAACAGTCTTGATTAATCTACTGTAATCTCACTTTCTCAGCTGCTTTTAAAATGCTCCAGTTTGTCTCTCCTCCTGTCTCTTCCTCCCTCATCCTGGCTTATTTCAATTGTTACAAACTGAATTCAAAGTGCAAAAGTAATTTCTACTCAACTAGCCAGTGAGAGGGAAGAGCAGGGGGAAGATTCTTGGCTTTCCCTGTAGAACATGTAAATGCAAACTATTACAGCCTTTCCTAGCTTGTGTGTTCTTCCTCACTCTTAACTTTTTGCCATCTAACCAATTTTCTAAAGGAAATTATTCCTCTAATGAGGAAGAAACCAAATATCCATCCTTGATGGCAGATTATAAAACAGATTTCCTCATTGCCATGTTAAAACCAGAATTTGGAAAAATTACTTCAAGGGTGGGGTGACATCTCTCACAGTCTCCAGCAAGCCAAGGGCGATCTTAAAGTTATAGTCCCAAAAGTAATTTTTCTCAGTTCTAGCTAAAACAGATATTTCTGCAAAGATAACAACAAAATTCTCCTAAACCATCATACCCTTTTAATAGCCAGAAAGACAATCAATCAGTTTCTTAGGTTGAAACTTAGGAAAGCCATCTCCCAAGTGCTGAGGAAGGAGGCATTTGCAAAAGGAAGAAAGCTGCCAGCTAAAATTATGAGTCTGCTTTACGATGATCTCCTTTTTCTTCTGTATTTGGCTTTTGGAAGAGCTCTGGTGGTGCAGTGGCCAAATGCCAGCACTGCAGCTACAATATGAGTTTGATTCTAGGGCTCCAAGGTTGACTCATCCTTCCATCATAGGTCAGCTTGTTGGGTACAATTGGCTTAAAATTTGTAAATCTCTTAAAGAGTGCTGAGTTCACTATTAAGCAGTATAGAAATGTAAATGATATTGCTATGACTATTGTTTTTGCTTTTGGCACTCATACCTCACAAGCAATCCAAGTGGAAGAGATTGATTTGACACTTACTAATCTGGGCAGATGGAAACTGGATAAAGTCACTAATTAAGAGGGGTCTGTGCATTTCTGATGTGAGTTAGAATCTGAGATTTCAGTAACTGGATCTCCCTAGATTCTTTCCACAATGGATTCACACTAGATTGTTACTGAAAAATGAGCACATGTTAAACTATAAACAGATTCATTCAACTCTCACTTGCTCTGTTGGATATCTCAGACAGGGACAAGCTGAATTAAGTGTGATTATAAAAATGTAGCCCAAAGAGGCTGGCTATATTTTTAGAAACTGCAAGTGCTTCTGTTTTGATGTTGGTGTGAGGAGACAGGTGTTTCAAAATTGCAGACCTTGTCCTTGTCATGTCACTATTAAAGTGCCCTTTACTCTCAGTCTTCTCAGCCACAATGTTAGTATGCTAGGACTTAGCTCCTAGCCACCAGTTTTAGAAACCCAAGTGCAATCCAGCTGCATGTTCTCAGATTGCCCGTAATGTGTATAGCTTCTGATGTGAAGACCTAGATCAGGGGTAGGCAACCTTTCCCCTTTAAGGGCCGAGGGACTTCAGCTCCCAGAATCCCAGGAGCTATTGGCCAACATGGGACTATTGGCCAACATGGCTGAGGCTTCTGGGAGCTGAAGTCCCTCTGCCTTGCCTACCCCTGACCTAGATTGTTATGATTGCTAGTTTTCCATTGTGGGAACTCTTAGTTCCTCAGCTTTAAGATGAGGAAAGAATTTAGGAAAGCCATATGTGGCTTTCATTATGAATAACCCCATCTTTCTTTGCATCCTCTCCAAAGCAGTGTCATTACTATCTGTTAATTGTAGCAACTGGTTGGTGTTAACCTGTAATGCAGTCTCTATATTAGGAAAAAGCATGGAAGAACAAATGCAATGTGAGTGTGTGAATGTATGTTTATGTGCCTCAAATTCTTCCTTTTGGTCTAATGAGTACCAGCCCCTCACAAAGAGCTTCCTGTAGCTCTATGCCTGTGCAGTGAGACAGCTCTCACCTTGATCAACAGCATGGTTGCTTTTCCTCCTCCTGATTTAGCGATTTATTTTTGCTGGGGTCTGCACTTTGGGGGCAGACTCTGGCAGGCAATTAAGCAGGCAGCTTCTCAGTACCATCCTTCTAAGGCTTACAACTGATTCTTGAACAGTTAGTGTTCCATAACGGCAGGAAGTGGAACAGAGAAGTGAGGCTAGGTAAGGTTTGTGTGTGGGGGAGAGAAAGAGAAAGAGAAAGGGAGCACACACAATCTGGACAGGAAAGAACATTTCTTTCTAGAGTACCTCAACCATGAACTTTGTTATAATGGTCTGACCCAAAATATATTTACAATATATTCCCACCACCGCCACTATCACATACAAGCATGTGCATATGTGTGCTTTGAAAAGAACAGAGGATTGCTGCTCAAAATATAAAGAGCCTTCTCACAACAGCTCCCTTCTCCGACACACAATTTGCTTCCCTGGAGTTCACCAATAACAATGGTTTCTCAGACCTCCTCCAAATGGGGCAAGTGTGTTGGTAAGTTGCAGTATTTGTCACTCTAGTTCTTGGATATTTTTTAAAAATCCAAATGACATTTCTGTGGCCCCATACTGTTTTGTGGCAATTCTCAGCCCCAACTGCAACACCTTATTCTCACGCTCAAGTGGGTTACTTTTAAATTCCAAGATACATTGGAACCATATGTTCCCTTCTCGTCATCTCCTATCTTTTTATAAATTTTGTTTTATAGTTGCAGTTCTATACTGTTTCAGTGATATAACAGTATTACACTCTGATTCTATAACTAAAACAAAAATTAAAAAAAAAAAACAGAGAGAAGAAAATTTGCCCTTCAAACCACAGGACCATCTCAGAAAACTTTGTCCCACTTTTTTAAAAATAATAATAATGAAAAAATCTTGAAGCGCATGTTCAAGAAATGACCATCAACAGTCCCTCAAAAGAATGAAGTGGAAGTGATGGTGACAAAAACTGGCAAAGAGCTATATCATGAGAATTCACACTTCTTTTGCTGTCAGGATTTTATTTACATGGATTTGTAACATGCTTCTACCATGAGGTTACTGCCAAAATTTGCCAACATTTTCAGCTTCCTGAGTATTAAATGGGACATAAGGCGAATGACCCTTCTCGGTGCTGTTGATAACTGAAATTCAGTCACTGAACACCTATAACTTTAGAATCTCAGATTCTTGGTTCATCAACTTAATAAAAGTCCCAAACAACAACTGTAAGAAAACAGCCATGTAGCCTTGATAGGTTACCCTTTGCTGTGGAACAGCATGAATATCAGATGCTAAGCAGCATTTCCAGTTTCTGAAAAAATGCCTAACCATCTTTTGTGATGATTCAAAGAGTCCACTTCAGGGATCCCAATATTACTTATTCTTCCAGATGTCCAACACTTTTATTTGGTGTCCTACCTTTCAGAGAGCCAGTGTGACATAGTGATTTGAGTGTTGGACTAGGACACTGGAGACCAGGATTTGATTCCCAATTCTTGGGCAAGTCACACATTCTCAGACTCAGTGGAAGGCAATGGAAAACCTCCTCTGAACAAATCTTGCCAAGAAACTCCCATGATACGTTTGCATTAGGGTCACCATAAGTCAGAAATGACTTGAAGGCACACAACAACAACAAACCTTCCAATGGATATTTTCTCAGCTGCAAGGTGACCCTGACCAAATGTAGTTAGGAAACATCATTTAGGATGGCAACAGTATTTTTTTAATCCTTCCTTCCCATCTCTGTGTGGGAGGGTCACCTACAATGCATAGGTGTCTGCATACAATGCAGATGTATGTTGGTAGAAGCCTACTGCAATGGAACATTGAATATATGCCCTAACAAACAAACATCTACTTCCTAAGTTTAAATGTGCTTCTCCCCTATCACTCTAGATAGACTTACCTCATGAATCCCAGTCTTCACAAACAGTTCTGCATCACTCTCTGTTTGTATGCCCATTAAAAAAATGACACCACCACCACCCAACAACTCAATTAAAGTAGAATTCCTTCTATATTTGGTTATTTTGACAATAACAATAGATTTGAATTGAGAGACATTGATCAAACAGGCAAAGGAAACTGGTTAGGTCGGTAGATAGGGGTGTGTGTGTGTGTGTGTGTGTGTGTGTGTGTGTGTGAATGCAGGCATGTGCTTACAATTGCAACTTGCCCCCTGACAAGTGGTTGCAGGTTGTATTTTCTCATTCCTCACAAATAATTTGCATTCCATTTCTGAAGTATAAAAGTGGCCAGAACATCACTTATTTCCCTCCCTCCACTTCGCCCTAGCAAATTTCAGTGTTTAGACCACAATTTGCCACTAGCATGTTTCAAGACAGGAGGTAGTTAATTGTCTTTTCACTAGCCCATTATAGCCATCTAAAAACAAAATGGAAAATTTGCCTCTGGTGATTTTCCCAAATCAAATTCATTTGTGCAAATGTGTTCTTACCAATTTTTCTTCAGGTTTATAGTTGTGACCCTGCACATATGTATGAGAGAGCAAGCCCAGTTGAGGTCAATGGAACTTCTTTCTAAGAGGATATGTATAGTAGTGCATCATAATGACCTGTGAATTGTATTTGTTAAAAAATGTAAGCTCTTGGAACAACCATTACAACAGGCAAATTGGCTAGAATCAACCACTGAGCCGCCATCAAGCTCTCGGATCCTGCTTGGGGTAAATCCAGCAACTCTATTCAAACCTGAAGTAGAGGAAGCTGAAAAATAAAAGTCTGCCAACCCAAAATTGAACAGAAGTTTCACCTAGGAAAGGAGAATTTAAAAAAAGGAATGTTAGGAACTGAGAAGTGTGTGTTGTGATAAACCTGTTATTTCTGTTGCTAGCTAGACACTGCAACTGTCAAGGCTGAATACACCACAAGGACAACTACTGCAGATCCATATATGTTAAATGACATCTGGAAGTAGCCATCAAATGCACCAGGGTATATGTGGAAATAACTAGAGGTGTTGAAAGAAAGCCAAGGCTGAGCAAACATCAATGCTGAGTGAACAAGACTATTCTCTAGATGACCACAAGCCATATATTGGCTTCCAGAATGGAACCAAGCTTTGCTTTGGTAATTCTTCTAAGTGTTAACACCTCCAATCTTAGGACTTTTAGGATATGACCTCACAAATCCAATAGCACTTCTGGTGAATTGAGAGCAGAAGTAAATTATATTCACACCCCCTTCATACTGCATTTCCCATCACTAATACTGCCCGATGTCCATGTCATATCCTCTCTTTGCTTTGTTGTGGTAGAGTCATTCACAAGTATTGGCTGAATGCACTGCTTTGTTATTGTAGGGTTGCTGATAAACACTGTGCTACTGGCAACAATTTTTTTTAGGGAAAATGATTAAAATCTTATGTTTTTTAAAGTATACTTGTAAAATAACAAAAAAATAAAAATAAAAATACAAACCAACACAGGGTTTTCCTCAGACAGGATGAGATGGGCTGAACCAGGAAACAGGACAAAATGTCATGGTTGGAGCAGATGAGTGTGAACCAAAGTTCCCTTGATACTCAGCCACTGACTCTTTATGGGACCTTGGTCAATACCTTTATCTATTTGATGCCCAAGCTTCTCCTCTATATAATGGGGAGGTATACTGAGGCACTTTAAAGAAAAATTGCATGCGAGTCACAATTTTGTAAAGTTTTTGCAATCTCTATTTAATAAGAGACTTGTGGGTGGTATTTAGTTTGGAAGAATAATTCTTCTTTAATTTTCTGTCACCATCCAGAGAGTCAGATGTCGTCTTTGTGCTTCCTGAGAGGTGTTGTAACACCCTCAGTCCTCATTGGTCCCTAAACATTTTTTGCTTGTCACTAAGGCCAATAGGTGTTCCTGGGAGGTAAAAAGAGTAACTTTATGATGGTGCATTCATGTGAAGGTGTTCATACTCTGTTTCTACTCTTTCCCCTCATGCTCTCCCTGTTTTCCTGTTTCCCCTTTCTCCTCACGGCCCTAAAAAGCTACAGCCTATCACCATGCCAGAGTGATGAACCAGAAGGGGACACCAGTTTCTCCAGACTGTAGGTGTAATCGTGTTTGATTGATGGAAGTTTAACATTAAGTGTTATAAAAACAAAAATACAAAAAAATGTATTTCTTCTAAAAGTTTGTAAATATATGAGAGTGACATGCAATGTCCACTAATGTCCACACAGCAGAAGAAACACTTAGATACAAAGATGACTTGCTGGCAGATTGCTAATCTTTTTTTCCTGAATGACTGGAGCTTAAGGGGAGGGGGAGGCATGCCTCTTTCACAATACCCAGAAAGCATGGAAGCACCAACTTGGGACATATGAACTCTAAGCATGATCAGAGTGCTTCCTCTCGTGTGTGTCCTGCTGTTCAGCAAACAGTACAGCTACAAATGCCTGTAACTTACCAGGAAGGTAGGCCTGTGAGTCACTGTGTACCTTGACAGCTTATTTTCTACCCCACATTCTGAGGTTCTTAGATCAGAAATTATAAATTGATCATCCAAATGTGATATGCATATTCTTTGGACTACCAAATTATAACATTTTCAAAAGACATGGATACAGTGCTGAATCCAGTGAAACCAAGGGGATTACAGTCACTGATATCAGTGGAGTTAATAAAGTATGCCTATAATTGACTAATCAAATATTGTCATCTTCACCATACTTCTAGGTCACTTATAAAGCCTGTGTATAATATTCTCAAGCCACACCACTTTTTTCAGGGGATGGACATTTAATAAAGGGGGCAGATATAGCCCAAGCTATTTTTGCTTTCAGACACACCAAAGGAGACCTCCATAAACATGTACTGTAATTCCTTACACTTTATTATGAGATAACCTAACTTAACAGAGAGAAAGTTGCCCCTCCTGTACATTTGCTAGTACAGTTCCCTTCATCATTTCTATCCAATGAGCAACAATTGATGTTATTGTTGCATATAACATTACAACAAATACCTAGCTATACTTTGAACATAAATCCTGTGAAGATCCAGGCAGGCCGTAACAGATGGGTGCTTTTAGTTTCTCATATAAGCAGGAATAGTTCAGGTCTGTTTCAGATTCACACCAAATATGGAATCCTCCCTATAACTTTCCATGATGAAGAAAAGTTGAAAAGCATTTGTTCCTGGATAATAAAAAGTTGGTCTGTTCTGCAGCAATTAAAAAAAACTATGCAAGATTGTAACCCTTGCATGCATGAGTATCAACATAAGCTGATCAATTAGAGAAGAGGGAGAATACATGAATATGCACTGCTGCTGTTGTTGTTAAGTAGGATGCCTTCTGTTTGCAGGCTTCATCAAGACATACCTTACCCTCTTATAAATCAGAAATATTTATACTATGAGGGCTGCACTCTCTTTAAGAAGCTACACTTACCAAGGATACACAGTAATCCTAATGGGAATGTGTGATTATCTTTAAATGCTTAGTTATTGCTGTGGATGTTTATCTTAGCAAATAAACCAGAATTAGTGAGAAACATCTACCAGTTTTCCTCCAGTCTTGAGGACATAGTCAATGATGGTATAGCAAGAAAGTCTTGGTAGAAGGTTAGGAATGTCATGAGCCAATCCAAGACAAGGTTGTCCAGCCAGCATGTCAACTAAACCAGTTTCTCAAATAATTTTTCGATAATATACAATTTATTATTTCCTGTAAACAACATAGTACCACCAGTTTCCTAAGATATAGATTTTCAGGCATCACAAAGAGAACCTTCTTAAGTGATGCTTAAAAATCTATGATTAAACTCCCCAAAACTGGTTTAGGATGATATAACAAATAGCAAATTTGGATTCAGAATGATAGTTCCTGTAAACGTAGTGATATTAATAAATGCATGGAATTACTGACATCTTAACATGTCAGGTACACTGCTGTCATCAAGTACAATGGAAACAATCCCTTGGGGAAATGGTATGATTAAAAATGTAATCACAAGAACATTGTCAAAGAGATGAAGGAAATTCAAGAAGTCATTTTGTTAAATGTCTCTCATGAAACTGACTTGTGTGATGACCAATGTGTTTCACATAGAAATACATTTTCTGCCTTGGCTGCTTTTGTAATTCCTGATATCTCAATGGACTCTAGAGGCTGGATCCACATTAAGCTAATTCCATGTAGTTACTGTTGAAACTGAAATCAGTGAGACTTAAGTCATGGTGAGCTCAGCCAAGATGCTTCAACAGGACCTAAGTGAAACCAGTTTAGCATGGATCCAGCCCTACATGAAATGTAACAATACACAAGGAGTATGGCCATCTAACTACCTTTTATGGAAAGGCTGTTTCAAATGGCAGTGCTTTCTTTCCCCAAAATCTCACTTGCTCCCAGTCTTGGTCACAGAGACTTACATTTACACACAGGCACACTAAAATGCCATAACTCAATATTCCATGCTGCTTTCAAAATGACGACAACAGCAACAACACCCCTTGCCACACTCATTTTCTCCAGCTTCGCCCATGACACATGAAACCCAACATGACTTGCTCAATGTGCTTTTAAAACTATATGTATAATAAAAGTCATACGCTTTGTGGCTTGCAGTAAGCTCCTGCTAACAAGGAAAGGGTTGTGCTGACAAGAACAGGGAGAGGATGGTAAAATCATCTCCAGCAACTCCTGATCCTTTCTATTTCACCAGCTGCAGCCACTTTTTTCCTCCAGGCCTTTGGGAGGATATCCAGTCTCTTCTTGCTGCACTGCTGGGCAGTTAGAATTCTCCTCATTAACATGTGTTATATACATATAAATATATATATATATCTATATCTTTATATATATTTTTCCCCAGCACCGTAGACATGATCTGAACTTCTCTTTAATGAAATGAGAAAGAGGCCATTCTATTTTTATTTTCTGTCGGTTTTTTCAAAAACTAGCTCTGTGGAAGAACATTTTAAAAGCGCAGTGTGTGTGTGTAAAAGAATAAAAATGACAAAAGCTTTTTTTTTCTTTTTTTCTTTTCTCAATGTATTTAACTTCTGTTTCTGTGTCTCTGTTTATTTACATCTATGAATGCTCTGCTCTTCTGTGGTCTTAAAAAAACCCACAAAAAAACAAAAATGAAATAAACGTGAAAAGGAGGAGCTGAGTCTTCATTTTTTGTCCTGTCTGCATCCTTTAGCAGGGTCAGGAGGGAGATGGGCTGAGTATCATTTCTGTTAAAGCTTGGAAGATTACTTTATAAACTAAAACTTCAAGGATCTACTGCTCACCATGCTGAGGATTCTTGAAGTTTTAGTTATTAAAGTACTCTTCCAGGCTTCGATAGGGGATTCTGAAAGTGGTAGTGCAATAAAAACCTTTGCCAAAGTTTTATTTATACTCCTCCTATTGTTTGCAATAGAACTGCTAAACTATGGCTTCGAAACTTCCCCTGTGTGCCTTGGTCAAGTCACACACTCTCAGCCTCAGAGGAAGGCAAAAGAAAAATCCCTCTGAACAAATCTTGCCAAGAAAACCCTGTGGTAGGGTCAACATAAGTCAGAAATTATTTGAAGGCACACACCAACAATGTTTCTGTATTATTAGTCTATGGACCTTATCCCACGCTGGTCTCAAAAGTGGCAAGAAAGCGATATGAGCATCATTGCAGTACTATAGCGCTAGTATAAATATGGCGCTAGCGCTATAATAGCGCTATGGATAAGCTCGCGCTATTGCAATGCCCACTGAAACCGACATTCAAAAGAATGCGATTGATGTTGCATTCCGAGCGGTTTTTTGCTGGATTCTGAGTGACGTCGTGTAATCACACATAAAAATATAGCGCTATAGCGCCTGATTCTTAGCGGATTCTGAGCGACGTCGTGTAATCACACGGAAAACTATAGTGCTATAGTGCCTGATTCTTAGCGGATTCTGAGCGACGTCGTGTAATCACACGGGAATGTATAGCGCTATAGCGCCTGATTCTTAGTGGATTCTTGCTGCTTTTGGCCCCGTGTGATAAGGTCCTAGAATAATATGCAATACTATTACAGTTGGCCTTCAGTATCTGTAGGGGATCTGTTCCAGATCTCCTCCCCCATATATACCAAAATCAGTGGATGCTCAAGTTCTGGTTTTCCCCAATGATGACACATACATGCGGCCTAAAGACAGTGCGGCCATGTGCACACACCACCATTAGTAACAATGTGGGTTTGCCATCCACGGATACTCAAATCCATGGATGGCAAGTCCATGGATACCGAGGGCCAACTGTACCACAAAGTCACTAGTTACAAAACATCATTAATCAGGGGAGAAACAAAACATTAACAAACCCTGCTCAAAAAGAAGATCAGACACATACCAAACCAAAACAAACCACCAGACCATGATGGGACAGATGTAAAGAGAAGACATGATGCAATAGAGGTTGGAATACTCAGCTAAGTGGGGCTAATCATACCAACATCAGCAAACAGGGGCATTAGCCAATTCAGTTTCTGGGCAAGAGAGACCTTCCGAATTTCATATAAGACAATCAGACCATGAACCTGAGAAACTTTCAATTCAGCTCACTTCCTTTGAGTAACTGGGGTGCAATGGGCAGCATTGTTTATTTTGAACCAGAAGTGATTTAGATGGACAATGGAACAAAATCAATCAGCCCTCCCTGAACTCCAGCTTTACTTTTGTTGTTTATCACCTCTCCCTAAACTAGAAATGCTTCGTCATGGAATAAGAGCAAAATTCTGCCACTGGCTCTCTAATCCAACAAAGGCATGATGTTGGAATAGAGACATTCCAAGATGAGATGGAGATCATAAAACCTTTGATCAACTAAAGGGTAGATAAAACATTGCCAAAAATCCTTATTAGCTACTTAGCTAGATATCTTTAAACTAAACATCTTCTCTTGACTGTCTCCCACCCAAATCTGATGGAAATCTCATTTACCCACACTTCAATTCCCAGTAGAGAGACCTTCTCTCCATGAAGGTGATGCCTGGTATAGTAAGTTTGAAGAGTTACAATCATGGCAATAGTGACACAGTCATGACTAAACAGCAATTGTGAATACAAAACAGTTACCTAAATTTACTCATCTTAACTGTTTCACATTCACAATTGCTGCTTTGTTATGACACTGTTACCATGATTGTAATTCCATACACACACACACACACACACAACATGCCATGCATTGGCTGCATGGAAAGAAGGAGGACTTTTGCAGTGCACAGTATCAGCACAGATGAATGATGTTTCCACCAGGTTTGTGGAGATTTGACCACAAGATGTTGCTTAGTTAAGTATGCTTAGCTAAGTTACTGATACAGGATTACAACCATTGACTCTTTATTGAACTGGAGAGTGAAGCTGGAGCACACTTTTACATTACATGTTCTAAAGCAGAGGCAGATGAACTGGGGGAATCTTGAGTTGTCATTCAAAAACTAACATTTTAAAACTATGGTGGTTCTTTACAGAAAATGCTTTCCTACCCATGCTCTAAGGTCTCCAAACTCACAGGAAGAAACAACAAAACCCTTCACACATTTATTGGAACGTTCCTATTTTTCTAAAAGGTGTTGGACCTGGTAAAAATTAAGAAATGGTTCCTCTTCTACTGGAAACCATGGTCTGCCACATCCATAGCCCCAAATGAGTTCTGCATCACCCATTGAATTCTATTCATGCTGGTGGCTGGCCTCATCATTCCAGAAAGGAGGAAGAAGACATTTGGTGATGAAAGTACGTAAACTAAAATCATTTTTGCTATTGGATCATCTCAAAGGGTGGTGATGAAGCATATAATAAAGTAGAAATTACACCAATGGTAATTTTCATTTGATGAAGTCTACAAAAGCTTATGGCAAATAACATGGGCTGATCTCAAAAGTGCCATTGTTTCATAGAATCATAGAGATGGAAAGAGCCACATGGGCCATTGAGTTCACCCTCTGCTCAATGCAGGACCTCCAGCTTAAGTAACAGGAGTAGGTAGCTGTCCAGATTCTTTTTGAAAACATCCAGAGAAGGTAAACCCACCACCTCTCTAGGCAATTGATTCTTGCTATCAGAAAGTTCCTTCTACTGTTCAATAGAAACCTACCTTTCTGTAACTTCAAACCATTAGACCTTGTCCTATCCCCTGGGGAATCAGAAAACAGGCCTGTCCCATCCTCTCCATGACTGCCCTTGAGTGCAATCCACTCCATCACCTAAGGTCCAAGAACACTGCAGAAATAGTCCAGTTTGAGACTGCTTTAATAGACTGCTTTAACTGCCCTAGCTCAATGCTAGGGTATTCTGGGAACTGTAGTTTTGTAAGAAATTTAACCTCCTCTGTCAGAGACCTCTGGTGCCACAATAAACTATAATTCCCAGGATTCCCTAGCACTGAGCCAGGGCAGTTAAAGCAGTCTCAAACTGGATTATTTGGATTATGGATCCATCTGTGCATTTCCCCATTCTTTCCTTATTTAATCAGTTTGCTTATCAAAATATTATTGCTAATCAAAATTCCATATTTAATCAGTATGCTATTTCTATATTATAACATCAAATAGTATATTATGGTTTGCTGAAAACTAAATAAATGACATCAACAGCATTCCTAACATCTACTAAAATAAACCTGATTTAAAAAAAAAGAAAAAGAAAGATCAGTTTTGCAGGATTTTTTCATTGCATTGTCATCAAGATACCTGCAGACTCCTGCATAATCCATTCTAATTTTCCTCCCTGGTATTGAAGTCAGGCTGACTGGTCTATCATTTCCTAGATTTTTTTTTTACTTTTTTTTAAAGAGAGTGTTAAGTTTGCCCTTTTCCAGTCCTCTGGCCCCTCACTTGTTCTCCAAAATTCCTCCAGAATGATAGCAAGTGGTTCGAAATAGTACATCAGCAACTTTCTTAAGTACTCTGAAATGTATTTCATCTGGCCCTGCAGATTTGAACTCATTTAGATTAGCTAGGTGATTCCTGACTAACTTCCTATCAATCTTGATTTGTAATCCAAATCCCTTTCCAAGGTCTCTGCTGCTGTACAGAAGCACAGAGTCCTCTTTTGTGGAGAAAACTGAAGTAAAATAGGTATTGAATAGTTCTGCTTTTTCATTGTGATTAATATTTTATCATCTTATTGACAAGCAGCCCCACTGTCTCTTCAGTCATTCACTTGCCTCAAATGTATCTGAAGCACTCCCTTTTCTTGCTCCTTGCTTGTCTAACCAGTCTCAGCTTATTCTGACCTTTAGTTTTCTTTATTCTATTCCTGTAAGTTTGGGCTAAACATCTGTACTCTTTCTTCGTGATTTATCCTTCCTTCCATTTTTCATGCATACTCTTTTTTCACTTCCTCCTTGAGTTTTCTGTGCAGCCACATTGTCTTTTTCAGATGTTTTCTATTTTTCTTCTTCCACGGGATTTTGCTTTTTGCAATTCCTTCTCCCACCATTGCTGGGTGGTTTTGTTTTGTTTTGTTTTTTAAAAAAATCATATCTAGCCATAGGATTCCACCCATATTAAATATTAAATTTATTAATATCAGCTTTCCTGAAATCCAAGGTCCATATTTGACTGTACTTTTCTTTGTCCTGTCCCACAATTGTGAACTCGTCATTACATGTCACTTCCCCCAAAATACCAACTATTTTGATTCCAGTGACCATCTCCTCCCTATTGGTTAGCCAGGGTTGCTATCATCTCCAGCCCACCAAAAATTCAAAGTTTTCTTGATTAAGACTTGCCATGCTACTACCAAAGACATTCTTCCCAGTCTTTGTGAGGTGTGACCAATCTGTGGCCTGTAATCTTCTGTCTAAGAAATAAAGACCATGGTCCCAGAAGCCAAAGATCTCCTGCCTACACCATCTACATAGCCAGTCATTCACTTTTAGTACATTCTTGTCCATATGTATTCATTGATTCTTCTCTGCTAGAATTGACAAGAATGCCATCCCTGCCTCAGAACCCTTCAGCTTCCATCCAAAGCTTCACAGTCAGAGGTGAGCTGCTCAGACGGTGTTTCTGGACATGTTGTTGATGCCCACATAGATAAGGAGAGAGCTGTATTGATCTGTGCTCTTGATCAGTTTTGACAAGTTGTTATTGACATCCAGGATATGTGCACCAGGAAGACAGCACATTTTCTGATTAGTCTTGACAGGGTGGCACACAGGTGCCACTATATCCCTGAGCAATTAGTCCCCAACAACTTTTCTTTTCTTTTTATTGTACTTGGAGGTTACCTTGACTCCTTCCCTGGCATGCAGTATCCCTTGTTGCTGGTTTCCTGTTTGAGCAACTTCATTGCTGCTATCCTCATGAAGATGTAGGAAGTGATTGCTTGGTTGGAGAGGTTCTGAATCCCTTCTGTATGATATGCTCCTGACAGTGACTTTCTCCAGGGTGTTTCCTCACTATTACAGGCCTCCTCATTTTCCTTGACATTAGTCAAGAAAACCTCCTATTAGTTCTGTAAAATCAATTCTTCCTGTGCTCCATCCAGGAGTTACTAATGTTCTCCAAAGCACTGAAGGGACTCAACATGTAGCTGTAGTACTTTCTTCCCAAGAGCGCCACTAATTTGAACTTGGTGCAGGAATAGTTGGTGAGGTTTTGTGGGAAGAAGACAAACATTGCACATACATTGCAACTAAGATCCTCCTGCCTCCATCTCTGTTAGTTCTTTCCCCTTTTCTCCTGTAATATCTATATGGGATATAACTGTACATGCCACAGAGTGCATGCTGCAGGCTCAAAATCTTGCTGCCCCTCCTCACTTGGATTTTTTTTTGCTCACAGCAACTTCAGCAAAGGCTGATGACAAAAAGTATTCAAATGAACTGCTACTCTCCCAGAACTTTGCTCTGTTAATCTGTTAATTTATTGCTGTGGTTAACTGAGAAAACAAGCATGGTGTAATGGTTTGAGTGTTGGACTACAACTCTGGAAGCCAGAGTTCAAATCTTGGCTTGGCAATGAAAACCCACTGAGTGACCCTGTGTGTGTCACACTGTCTCAGCCTTAGAGATGGCAATAGCAAACCCCCTCTGAAGAAACTTGCCAAAAAAACCATGATAGATTTGCCTCAGGGTCACCATAAATTAGAGACAACTTGAAGGCACACACCAAGAAGTGGTTAACTGCAATAGGATTTTAACTCCTTGTTAATTTGTTTTAAACTGTAACGATTTAATAACTTTTTAAGGGGGGAGGGGGGGAAATTGTTCTTAGCTTGTATGATGTTTTTATCTTGTTAGCCGCCTCGATTGCACTCAGAGGGGCGGGGTATCAAATAAATATTATTATTATCATTATAGTTGAAATCTTCCATGTGCTGCAGACAGGTATCACATCACTGTGATATTAGGCTTAGGTAAAGGACTGTGAGATTGTGAGTAGAAGTTATGACTTACATCTTACATTAATGCCAATAGTGATTCACATAGGATGTGCAACAGTGATTATACACACCTGCATTTCTTTACCAGTATCACACTAATATTTAAAGACGCAATTGTGTTCATCTGGAAAATCAGTATGCAAACGAATCTTGCAGCACCCTTGAGACTAACTGAAAGAGAGCTGATGGAGATTATCACATCTTTAAAAAGGGCCTTACCTTTCCTGAATTGAAGTCTAATTAAGGCTAAATTTGCGCTATATCTTTGTTTCATCTCATGGCTTTTGGCCCAAAAATTGCAATCTGAGTACTTCCCCGCTCCAATATGGGTCTCTTAATTAACTTTGGAGGCCATTTTCCAAAAGTTGGAAAGTTCCGACTTTTGAAAAATGGCCACTGAAGCGAGTTAAGGGACTCACATTGGAGTGGGGATGTACTCGGATGGTGGTTTTGGGGCCAAAAGCCATATGATAAAATGAGGATGCAGCCCAAATTAAGGTTCAATTAGACTTCAATTCAGGAGGGGTGCAACCCTTTTTCAAAGTCATGTGGTAATCGCTGATATCATGAGTGCTCATAGACTTTAGCCTACTTTCT
Source organism: Phrynosoma platyrhinos (assembly GCA_020142125.1). Classification (NCBI taxonomy): domain Eukaryota; kingdom Metazoa; phylum Chordata; class Lepidosauria; order Squamata; family Phrynosomatidae; genus Phrynosoma; species Phrynosoma platyrhinos. Next base: position 139,850,480 of record JAIPUX010001232.1, on the reverse strand, counting down.
CCAATGCATGTGGTGGAGTGGAAAGCTCAGGGACAAACCTGTATTGCAGTCTGTGTGAGAGAATGAGGTAACAAGTTCAGTTTTAATTATTTTAATCATTGAGGGGCAAGGCAAGGATGTTGCCTAAAGCCAAAGTTAGTCATTAGGCATTAGGAATGGGGATATATGAAAACTGGTTGCAGAAGACTTCAGTCTTCCTGGGCATTCCATCTTGGACCTCAGAACAGCAGTCCTTGAACAAAAAGACTAAAAAGGAAGATTGGAAAGAGAAACAGCAGAATTGGAATATATCAACAAACTGCAGTCCATCAGCAGTGAGTTGAACAAAGATAATGGTTTTCTGGAACACTACACACATTACAACACTAGCTAACCCCCCAGTCTCATGGTGGCTCTCTTGGCCAGTCCATCACATCATCTTTTTGGCTCCTACACTACTTCCCCAATACTCATTCATATGGTTATCTATTAACCTTGGCTTTAAGTAACATCCTTGCTTTGTCCCACAATGACCATTGTTAAAAGTAAATTGTCACCTCATCTCTACACCCACAAAGGTTTGCATTTCTAACCCTGTATCCCTTTAGAGTCTCATAGAAGACCTGTCCAGAACATTCCAGAACCTGGAAAAGTTACTTTTATATACTACAACACCCAGCATCATTTTCTGTGTCCATGTACCAAAGCCAACCAGGTTGACAGCTGAATCTTCCTACAGCACTGCTACTGTGACAGCATTCTCACTGGGTAGTTTAGAGGATACAAGCAAGCTGACTGGCTCACACAGTTCTGTCCTCCAACAACTCTTGCCAGCTTCTGCCTTCAGCATCTGCTATCCTGAGACAGCTACTTTCCTCTGCCTAATAGCAGGTCTATCCCTGGGGCAGCTCTGTCTGGAAATCGTGGCTCTGTTGTCCCACAGAGAGGAATAGCTAGCCAACTCAGGTGAAACAATCAGTGGGCTAGACATTCCTGTCAAAAACCACTAACCCAGCTGCCTATGGGATTCTAAGAGTGATAATCCCGAATGGCTGTGCTTTTCCAGGCCTCACTACCTTCTTTGCAGTAATCCCAGTGTCTAACATCTGAGATATCAACTTCAGTTTTTATACAATGTTAAGACAAGCCCTAAAAATGTATGTGATGCATGCCTAGACTTGAATCTGAATTCCAGCTTTAAACAGATCAGTACAAAGTCTAGAAGAAGAGGCACTCAGATCCTAGAAAGATCTGCATTTCTTAAGCATCAGACCTGAAAATCATTGCCCCTGAAAATGTGAACAGTTGCAAATGAGTGGAATGCAAATATTTGAAATTGCCATTAACCATAGGTCAAGTCTTGCCAGCCCTGCACTTACTCCCATCCTCACTTTCCTGATGCTCTGGATCACTCAGACACACCACTGGGTCACAGTCTCAGATTGCACTAGAGAGATAGCAGAGAGTTAACAAAGCAAGACATGCTAAGAAAACTGCCAGAGGGGAGGGCAGACACTTTATGACCCTAATGATCACTGGGCTGAGGCATCTGAAGGAAAATTAATACAGGGCAGAGAACTGGAAATGCATTTCAAGGGATTGAGAGGAGGCGGCAAAAAAAAGCATTAGAAAAAGAAAGCTCTGGAGATTTTCTTCAGGGCAATGATACTGTTATGAGGTATGGCCTCAGAGCACAAGAAGGAACTCTCTCATGATCTGAGTATACATGTCTATCAGGGATCTTGTGACCTTGGCCAATAGTGTGCATTAGGCATATTGAACTCAATAAACCATATTCACACAGAGGGTTGTATTGGACAATAATACATATTCTTGCAGAGCTTCATAAATGGCAACAAGTACACAGAAAATGCAAACAAATGCCTAACAGAATACAGTTGCTTTAGAACTGGGAGATGTTAACTCCAAATGAGAAAATCTGCAAGGCTGTCAGAATTTGAAATTAGCAATATGAAGCTATATGGAAGAAGGGAGAGATGACAGAAATGCACACATATACAAATACGCTTACACATACCTGTATGAATTCACATACACATACACGCACCAGAGAAAGAGGAGGCAGTCTTGGGGAGCTGCAACATGCAAGATAGGTATTCCCCAAAAGGTAGATTGTAGATATGCCACAAAGTCACTTGGCCTTGGTCCCATTAGCCTTGGCAGGGAGAGGACAGCGCTGTCACATGGGCGCAGGCCCTCCCAGCCGGGTACTCTGTCAGTAAGCAGGTGAGGGGAAGTGGGCAGGGGGGGCCCGAGTGGCTCTGGTTCATAAGAACACCTTGACCTTGACCAGGATACCTATCCGGAACACAGCCCACTTCGAGCGTATGTACCTTAGCCTGAAGACCAGGGATAGTTTGGGGATTCTGCTAGTTTACTGACCACCCCATCATCTAGCAGACTCCCTAACCGAGCTGACACAGCTGGTCTCTGAGCTGCTGTTGGAGTCCCCCAGACTTTTGGTTTTGGGGGACTTCAGCATCCCGCTTGAGACCAGCTTAACAGGTGTGGCTCGAGAGTTCATGGAGACGATGACAAACATGGGCCTATCCCAATTGGTCCTTGGGCCCACACATTGTGCAGGTCATACACTTGATGCAGTCTTCAGTACAGAATAGGAATATCCTTGGGCAGAGGTTGTAAGTACCTCTGCATTGTCATGGGCGGATCATTTCCTAGTCAAGATGGAACTTAGAACCAACATCTGCCCCACCGGGGGTGGTGGACCCATTAGAATGGTCCACCCTCGAAGGCTAATGGATCCAATAGGATTCCAGAAAGCCTTAGAGGGTTTAATGGTTGGGAATGCCGGTGACCCTGTCGATGCTCTGGTCAACACTTGGAACACCGATCTTACCAGGGCTGTCGACACAATCGCTCCCAAGTGTCCTTGCCAATCCGCTTCAAACCGTAGGCCATGGTATACACCAGAGCTTAGGATGATGAAGTGGTTTGGTCAATGACTAGAGCGCAAGTGGCGGAAGACTCAACTCTTATCTGACAAGACTTGCCATAGGAACTTTCTTTGTTCCTATTGGGAGGCAATACTTGCA
>JAIPUX010001232.1:139830463-139842052 GCA_020142125.1 Phrynosoma platyrhinos | reverse complement strand
TGATCAACCTGGCTGCCATATTCTGTACTAATTGTAGTTTCTGAGTTAGTTATAAGGTAGCCCCATGTAGAGTGCATTGCAGAAGTCGAGTCGTGAGGTTACCAATGTGTGTACTACAGTTTCTAAGTCCCTTACTTCCAGGAAAGGGTGCAGCTGGCGTATCAGCCAAAGCTGATAACAAGCACTCCTGACTGTCACATTCACTTGATCTGTCATGTGAAGTGATGAGTCCAGGAGCAACCCCAGACTGTGAACACAGTCCTTAGCGGAGAGTGTGACCCCGCCCAGGACTGGAGGTTGCAGCCCAATACATGATTTGGGGGCCCCTACTCTGTTTTGTCTGGATTCAGCTTGAGTCAGTTTTTCCTCATCCAGTCCATTACCACTTTGAGACATTGATTGAGGGAAGAACTGCTGTCTGCCATCATAGCAGCTGACCAACATATGGAGAAATGTATTTAGGTGTCATCAGCATATTGATAACACCCAGCCCCATGTCTCCTAATAATCTCTCCCAGTGGCTTCATATAAATGTTAAACAACACTGGGGACAGAATGGCACCCTGCGGGATGCCACATTTTAGCTCTGTTTTTGAGGAGCAACTGTCCCAGAATGACACCCTCTGGAACCTGCCTGAGAGAAATGAATGGAACCACTGGACTACAGTGCCTCTGATTCCTAACTCTCTCAGGCATTCCAAGAGGATGTCTTGCTCTATCGTATCAAAAGCCACTGAGAGGTCCAAAAGCACCAACTGGGTCACATTCCCCCTGTCGGTGCTCAGGCGCAGGTCATCTACCAGAGCAACCATGGCAGTTTCCACCCCACATCCTGGTCTGAAGCCAGTTTGAAATGGACCTAGAAAATTAGTTTCATCCAAGATTGCTTAGAGTTGGAAGGTGACAGCTCGCTTGATCACCTTTCTCAAAAATGGTTAACGGGAGGCTGGACTTTAGTTTTTCAGGTCCAGGGGGTCCAGGGAAGGCTTTTTCAGGAGTGGTCCAATGATCCGCCTTCTAGCTTTGAAAATTGCCTAGATTGGTTCACCACCGGGCGGTATATAAATAAATTTTATATTATTATTATTATTATTATTATTTAGACTTGATGGAACAATTCCTTCCCTAAGGGATGCATTGATGACCTGCTTGAGAAAGGCCAGCAAGGCATCACAGCTCCTGGACGACCAGCCAAGATGGGCAGGAATCAAGGGAGCATGTCTTCTTCTTCATTTTTCCAAGGATCTTGTCCATGTCATCGGTACTCACCGGCTCAAACTGATCCAGTCTAATCTCAAAAATAGGTTTACTGGACACCTCATCAGTCACTTCTGCTGTAATTCTGGCATCTAAGTTGGCTCTTATCTGGGAGATTTTATCTGCGAAATAGTTCTTAAAAGCATCACAAAAAGCTGTTGCCAGGTTAAGTAAAGGGTTCTGCACAGGGGGAGCTTGTGTCAGCTCCCACACAACCCTAAACAATTCTGTTGGATGGGATTCCGCAGAGCAATACGTGCAGAGGAGAAATATTTCTTCACTGCACATATTTCCTCTTGATATAAATGAAGAAAGTTCCTATGACGAGTCTTATCGGATAAGAGTCGAGTTTTCTGCCAGGTGCACTCTAGTCATTGTCCAACCCACTTCATTTTCCTGAGTTCTTCTGCATACCAGGGATGAGGGTTTACAGCGGGTTGGAAATGATGCTTGGGAGTGATCGTGTCAATAGCCCTGGTAAGGTCTGTGTTCCAGATACTAACCAGGGCTTTGACAGGGTTGCGGCTTTGCCAACCAAGGAACCAAGGCTCTCTGGAATCCAATTGGCTCCATTAGCCTCCGAGGGCGGACCTTGACCTGGAAATGATCCGTCCATGACAGCGCAGAGGTGTTTATTAACTTCATCCATGGAAATGCCTGCTGAAGGCCTCATCGAGGGTATGACCCGCAGAATGTGTTGGCCCGAAACCAATTGGGATAAGCCCATGTCTGTCATGGAATCCACGAACTGCTGAGCCGCACTTGTTAAGCTGGTCTCGAGTGGGATGTTGAAGTCACCCAGAACTAATAGTCTGGGAGACTCCAACAATAACTTTGAGACCAGCTGTGTCAGCTCGGATAGGGAGTCTGTTAAGCAACGGGGTGGATGGTATACCAACAGAATTCCTATATTATCCCTAGGTTTTTTTTTACATAGACTTTTATTGCAGTTTCTCAAGAATATATATTGTATACATACATACTAACATTCAGTCTACTGTATACAATTACATTAAAAAGACAAAAACAATACAATGCAATACATTAATAATAAACAATACTACACATTCTAAACATAAAACTATGACTATTACACGACTTACACCCTCTTCATGCAATCCACATCAAAAAGAAAACTTCCTGTATCACTTTACAGCCACTATCCTTTTTCCGTAGCTTATCGTTTATCTAATATTCAATTCCTAAATTATTTATAATTTGTATTCCTAGCATATTGTTACAAATCTAACTTATTATATCCAGATACCACCATTGTCTATTTCTTGATCTCACATCTGATTCTCTCTATCTTATTATACTTTTATACTATGTCATACATACACACACACACACACACATATATATATATATACACACACACATAATTATATATAATTACCAAGTTTTACCATGTAACTGTTTATTTATACTTTTATGTGACAGTCTTATATATAACAATCTTATCCAAGTTAACTTATTCTGTATACATCAGATATAATAATTATTAATATTAATAATCCTTTTTCCATATTCTTCATACCGTTGTAATAGATTCTTCAGTTAGGAGGTTTGGCCATTTTCTTTTCAAATATGTTATCACATCTTTCCATTCATCTTTCTCTTTCTCTTGGCTCTTCTCTTCTTCATTCAATTTTCTAGATAGTATATCTGTCTCTATCATATCTAATAATTTTATTATCCATTCATCCATATGTACAGTTTTCTTTATTTTCCAGTACTTTGCATATACAAGTCTAGCAGCAGTTAACATATAAAAAATGATCTTACCATAAGTTTTTTCTGTTTTCTCCTGGAGCATATTTAGGAACAACACTTCAGGTTTAAACTGTAATTCTATACCCAATATTTCTCTTATATTATCCTTTATTTTCTGCAAAAAACTTTTTGCTTCCTCACACTCCCACCATAGATGGAAGAAGGTTCCTTTTTCCTTTCCACACTTCCAACACTTGTTGTCAGTGTGTTTATAAATTTTGCTTAGTTAGTCCGGGGAGAGATGCCATCTATATAAGATCTTATAAAAAATTTCCTTTATATCCTGACAGGCTGTATATCCCACCCTTGTTTTCCAGGACTTCTCCCATTGGTCTAATTCCAAAGGTCTTCCACAATTTTTTGCCCAACTAATCATATTCTCTTTTACTAGGTCTTCCTCAGTGTACATTTCTAACAGTTTTTTTTATATATACCTGATATCTTGCTTAGCTTCTCATCCCATATAATGTTTTCCAAATCTGATTTCTTGTTTGCTATTCCCATTTCTTTCTTATCTTTTTTAAATCTGGAATTAATTTGATGATAAAGAAACCAGCTGCAGTTGTTCCTCTCCTCTCTGATTTGATCTAAAGGTTTTAATTCGTATTCTTTTCCTCTCCTCTTTAATATATTTTTGTATTTTAAATATTTTTCCTTTCTTTGTGGGTCTACCCTAAACAATGCCTCATGGGGTGACATCCACAGAGGTATTTGCTGACATATCCTACTTTTATATTTTTTCCAAATCCGATATAAAGATGCTCTAATGTAATGGTTATTAAATTCCCTGTTTACTCGTGTCTTATAGTAAAATAGATATGCGTGGTAACTGAATTTAAATTGTGAGCCTTCTAATTTTAAAAGTTTTTGGTTTCCCAGTGTGATCCAGTCTTTTAGCCAGAGCATAGCACTGGCTTCAAAGTATAATTTTAAGTTTGGGACTGCCAGTCCACCTCTTTCCTTTGCGTCAAACATGTATTTTTGCTTAATTCTTGATTTTTTCCCTCCCCATATAAATTCCAAAATTTGTTTTGCCAATCCTTTAATGAATGCTCATTTCTCAATATAGGAATTGTTTGAAATAAAAATAACATTCTGGGGAGGATATTCATTTTAATTACAGATATTTTCCCAAATAGGGAGAAATTTAGGTCTTTCCAGTTTCTCAAATCCTTTCTAACATCGTTCCATTTCTTTTTGTAATTATTCTTATATAAGTCTGAATTTTTATTTGATAATATTATTCCTAAATATTTTGCCTTTTTTATGTTAAACCCCATTACCTCTTTTAATTGTTCTTCTTCTGAAATAGTTATATTTTTCACAATTACATTTGTTTTTTCGACATTAATTTTTAATCCTGATATATTCTCAAATTCTCTAAGATGTTTTAAGAGATGTCTTGCACTGTTAATTGGATCTTCTAATGTTACAGCTATATCATCAGCAAAAGCTCTTAACTTGTATTGGTCCCCTTTAATTTTTATCCCCTGGATCTCTGATTTTTCTTTTATTTTCTTTAATATTATATCTAATGTTAACACAAATAATATAGGCAAGAGGGGGCAACACTGCCTGGTACCTTTAGTAATGTTAATTGATTTAGTTTTAGAACCATTTACCAATACATTCACTGTTTGATTTTTGTATATTGCCTCTATCCATTTTTGAAATATTGTCCCCATTTCTAATTTCCTAATTAATATTTGCATTAAATTCCATTCCAAGTTATCAAAAGCTTTTTCCAAGTCCAGTAAAATTAATGCTAATTTCCTTTCATTGTGGAATTCAAAATATTCTAGTATATTTACTATTTGTCTGGTGTTGTCTCTTATTTGCCGATTATACTATCCCTAGTTTTCAGGCTCAGGTACATACACTCGAAGTGGTCCATTTTCCGAATAGGTATCCTGGTCAAGGAAAGGTTGTCTTTGTGAACCAGAGTCACACCACCCCTCCCACTTTCCCTTACCTGCTCATAATCAGAATATCCAGCTGGGAGAGACTGATTCCAGGTGATGGCACTATCCTCCCCCAGCCAGGTTTCCGTGAGCCATGCCAGGTTGGCCTTTTCATCCCCAAGGAGATCGTGGATAATATGGGTCTTGTTGCAAACCCCTTGTTGCTGGTGAAGTGTTCTTTGTCTGTGTATGCACAACAATCCCCTTCAGCCAGAGTCCCACCATCACCCTCCATAGACATGTTTATATTGATATATTAGGTGATCTCATTGTGGTGGTCCCTTGCTTACTCCCTTGCTGGACCAAACTGGATTATGGCCAGGGTTCTGCCTTGCGGTCACAGGTCACCTACCAGTCACTCACCTCAGAGTCCCTTTTAACATTAGATTGATATCAAATATGAGAGGGGTAATTGGGAGCCTGATCTCAGGGTAACAGAACCATATGTCTAAATAGATATTTCAAAGTGTTTTTATTATTATTATTATTATTATTATTATTATTATTATTATTATTTTACATGTGTACTTTCAGGGCATCTCCCATCCAGTCACCAAACAGGTCTAACCCACATCCTGTGGCTAGGTCTGAATGAATGGAAGGTTTGTTGCATTTGAATATCATGGTAAATTAGAATAAACATGATGGCACATAACAACAACAACCTTGTGAGTTTTGTAACATTTCCTGGTAATGAAAGTGCAACATATTTTTCATATGTTCCAAATTACTTTTTTTATATAACAAACTTTCAATGCCCACAGGATCTGGTCTAACGATAGCAACATTACTGATCCTAAGCGTGTCTACTTTATTCAGTGCCTGGAAGAGAGATTGCCTGGGAATCTCAAATTCCATCATGGGCAAAGATTCAAACTCTGGTCTCCCAGACTTATAGGTGAACACTCAAACCACTGTATCATACAGACTCTTAAGAATCACAAAACATTTGTGCAAAACAGTGAAATCTAAGCCATTTAAAAAGTACAGATTTCAAAAACATATTCAATAATTATCATCACAATGTGTAACCCAGTTATGATTTGACTGGAAACGAATTTGCACATTGCTAATTTCCCAAAATCTCTTCTATTCAAGAGAAGCATTTGAGGACATGGTTCATGATTACACTCCTACTTCTCTCACTGTTTCTGTTATAAATCCACCTCCAGTTTACATGTCTGCTCCTTTAAAAATAACAGAGGCTATGAATGCTTGATTATCTGTGCTTGGTGGCAACAGACTGAAAACCTGCAGACTCATTCTCTGACACATTATGCAGAACTGCGTTGGAGGAATATGTGGGTGGTATTGAATACCTGGTAATTAGGATGATTCTGGGCATGTTAATAATGAATTTTATGAATATGGTATAAATTCTAGAGCAAACACTTCTATAAACATTCTCCTCCCAGGGTGATTGTGTGTAGAGGAAGCATGATTAATACTTTCAGCTCACTGATGTTGCAGTACAGCATTTTAAAATCCTTCTGTGGATGTTAAAAAGGAACAAAAAGTGTATCTGTACTACATATGTGGGTGGAACAAGACATAGCTGAAGGCAAGTTGTAAAAGCAGAGTGGTTATTCCTTTTACAGTCTCAGGTCTTTCATTTTGGTGGAAAATAGGTTACATGGGTGGCAGTGGTCCCAAAGTAATATTTCTATATGTGACTTTTCAATATATGAATCTTTTGAGGGGTATGATTTCACTTTATTCACTTTATGACAGCCCTGAAAGGGTGAGTTTAGATAATATCAAAATAGATGAGCTTCGTAACTAAAAACAGAATGCTACTCCTAAACATCAGAGTTTGGAAATTTTATTTTTTGGACTTCGGGACATCTGGACTATAATTTCCAGAATATGGGATTCTGGAAATTATTCTTTGGGGGGAAATTCTAAGCACTGGATCATTCAGTTTTTTGCATTGCTGTAGAAAGGCAACATAACTTACTTTACATGTGGAACTCTAGCCCATCTAGTGCAATATTGTCTGCTCTGTAGTTATACAGTGTTTTGGACAAGAGGTTTCCCAATCCCTTGCAAAGGACTGAAGCTGAGATACTTCACATGCAAAACACTGAGATAGGACCACTGAGACAGGACCTTCCCTTGCATCCCTTGATTTCCCTTAAGCTGGCATTTGCAACTAAGCTGATTTTATTATCCATGGCATGGTACTATGGCTGGCATCCTAGTTGTCAATTATAATGGTGCTCATCCAAGCCATAGTATTTCCAGTCACCATATACAGATGTGAGAGCTGGACAGTGAAGAAAGTTGATGGGATCTATCAATTTGATCAATTAATCAATCAATCAATCAATCAGGCAAATCAATTCATTTGAAATGTGGTGCTGGAGAAAAGTGCCATTCATATTTGCACTGGATGGCCAAAAAGACAAACAAATGAGTCCTGGAACAGGTCAAGCCTGAACTCTCTCTGGAAGCCAAGATGACTAAATTGAGGCTGTTGTACTTCAGCCACATCATAAGAAGGAAGGATTTAATAGAAAAGGCTAGGGAAGATGGAGGGCAGTAAAAAGAGAGGAAGACCACATACCAGGTGAATAAACTCAATCAAGGATGCCACAGGACCTGAACAGAACAGTTGAAGACAGGGTGTTCACAGGATCATTATGAGTTGAAGTCAACTCAAGGGCTGTTACAACAAAACAGTCTGATTCATATCTTGGAGATTCACTTTTATGCATAGCTTGGAAGTCTCTTCTAATGATATAATCACCCGAAGTCCCCCCAAAACCTACCTTTAAAAAGTGCAAAGAGTGTTGCTGGGAAGCATGTGGGACAAGTGGGAATGTATCCAGCTCTTTTCTTGTAGTTGGAAGCACTCTCATAAGCCTGTCACAGCATGTCTAGCTACAGAGAAAGAGTTGGATACATCTCTACTCATCCACTGCTCTCTAACAGCAGGGAAATGGTTGTGTTAGGTGGGCTGCACTGTTCAAAAGGTACGTTTGTATAAGTAGCATCAGAAGACATAGATACAGAGACATAGGGCCTTTGCAGAGTGCCAGAAATAGTGCACATTAAATTGAGGCACTGCCCTGGCTCATTGCTAGGGAATCATGGGAACTGTAATTTATTGTGGCACCAGAGCCCTCTGACAGAGAAGGCTCAGTGTCTCAGAAAAAAATACAATTCCCATGACTCCCTAGCACTGAGCCAGGGCAGTGCCTCAATTTAATGTGCACTATTTCTGGCAGTCTGCAAAGGCCCATAGTTAGATTTCCACAGCCATGTATCCCAATGCAGAATCTCAGCCTACATCTACTTTGATCCTGTAATGGGCAAGTCCAGAAATAACAGAGATAAATGGCAGTATGGTCTCATGAGGGCAAATGACCTGGCCGGGTCTAAGCGGAGGATCACCTGTAAGCCACTTGCTGCAGCAGTACAGGGCCCTCTCGTGACGTGGGATGCTACAGGCGGGCCCTGACCCAGAGCTCTAGAAGAGGTTTGTTGGAAGCCTTAGCAGGCAAGAATCCAAGAACCGCAGTCCGGGGGACTGAAACAGAAAGGCAGGGAGGGTCTCTGCCAGGAATATCGGGGGCCGAGGTTCTGTAGAGGGCAAGTAGGGAGGGTCCCTGTAGAAGCCCCAAGGAGACTCAAGATGGAGGAGGTTCTAGAAGCAACAGCCAAGTTAGTGCAGGAAGAGGCTAAGCCTGACCACCTCAAAAGATGGATCCTCCAAAAGGGATCAAACCCATGGAAGGCAGGAGGCCTTTTGACTGAGGATCCCTTCACGACACTGTTGCTGGTGTACAACGCGAAAACTCAAAGAGTGGGATTTAAAAGGGTGTCCGCAGCCGAAAAAGACTGATGGGCTGCCTGGAGAATTTGGATGCTAGCTACCGAGGCTGTCGCAGAATACCGAAGCCTCAAAGAGGAGAAGCAGGGAATGCAAAATAGAATTGAGGAGCTGGTCACTCAACTTAAGGAGAAAGTGACCGAGAACTCTATATTGGCAAGGAAGGTGGACAAGACTAGCTTTAGGGCTAAGAAGGAAAGTTGCCTCTTTAAAAAGTACGTAGAGGAGCTGGAAGAGAAATTGAGGCAAGCTAAGCAAGCCGCAGAATATGTGTTAGCCTGCAGCTCCGAAGGAAGCCCCACTGCCGATCACACGGAGTGTGAACGCCGGATCCATGAACTAGAGGCCACTTTAGACCTACAACAGTCGGTTGTGGCCACTGTAAGCCCACAGTAACTTAAGGCCATAGACTGGAAGGGGACCGTGCAGGACCCCTTGCCAGAAGAAGCAAGGGCACAACTCCCATAAAACCCACAGTGGCTGGAAAAAGAAGGAAAGGATCTGGCTGCCTGCAGCTTGTCAGAGAGCCCGGCCGCCAATGCCCCAGTTCCACTCCAACCAGTAAAGACGAGAATGGTAGAAACCCGGGAGGAGTCTGAGGATGACCGCACAGTCACCAAAACCGTGATTGAGACAGTCACATGGTCACTGACAGAGACCAAGGCTATAGCTGACCATTTGGGTCACCTTGATGCCCAGACGGGGGTGCACTGGATGACCTCCATGTTCCTATCCTATCCAAGAGCAAAGGGACAAGACCTCATCCAGGTCGCCAGGATGTGCCTAGACCCAGCATATTACGGTGCATTTGAAGCTGCCGCAATAAACCAGGACTTGGCCAACCTCGACCTACACGAATGGATGGCTAAAGTAGCAAAAATCCTGTGTCCCAGGTCGATCCTGAGAACCAAATACCAAAGCGAGACTCAGAGCCTGGAGGAAGCCCCAGACTCGTATGTGGCATGAAAGAAAATGTTGGGGATCCTGGCAGGAGAGATCGAGATAGATGAGGCAGGGCAACCAGTCCTGAACAACCAGGCACTCATTAGAGAAGTGTACAGTGGACTCCACGAGTCCACCAAGACTTATTTAGGAGCAGTATCTCTGAACCTAAACACCCTGACCTGGGCCGCCTTCATGGAACACATCCGTGCAGCCTCTGAGATGTTTTGGACCAGAAAGGCCAATGCGGATCTCAGCAAAGACACAGGGAGAAACCCCTGTGCTGGAGGGAAGAAAGGGCACAAGGAAGGAGACCCCATACAGACAGTGACCTACCGGAACACCGGCCCCCACTCCCAGCCCTTGCTGGTGGATTGAGAGAAGGGGGATAAGGAGATGAAGGGACAGTTCAGTGGATATAGGCGAGAGTACAAAAAGCCCTACCCACACCGGGAGGGAGTAAAACGGGATAATGGAAAAGCCTACCTACACCTCAAGGATGATAAAGTCCAGAGGGACGCATGGGATGCACTGGTAGTGCGGGGGTATAACATGGACCTTTTAGACAGACAGCCCACTGAAGTGATACTTTCAACTTATGCCAAGGTACTTGCGGAGGAAGCCGGGGGGGCCGATGCCCGAATCAGCGGAATAGGGGTGCCCGGGAACCACTCGGTTACCGAGGACATGGGCAGGGTCACGGATCCCTAGGGTTGATGCCCCTCCTGCCCAACTCAAGCGCACTGGACCAATAAAAGCCACAAGCCAAGAGGCCCCGGTGGCCTCCCTCTCCCCGCTCACAACCGATATGATCACCCCGCTTCCAACAAGCCCCCAGTCACCCCCGTGTCTTCAGATAGTGGCAAAACTGTCCCCCGACCCTTGGGGATGCCCCTTGGTGGAGGCCAGGGTTGGCCCCGAGCCCAAGGCTGCGGCACGGCTCCTAGTTGACTCCGGAGCTGCCGTCAACACCCTCCACCCCGACTTAGCGAAGACTGGGTCGAGAACTAGGGAGAATATGCACCTAGTAGGATATGGGAAAGGCCAACAGAGAGCCGCAATTTGGAAAAACATCCCCTTAAAAATCGGCCCCATTTTTTACCTTATCCAAGCCTGTGAAAATCAAAGGGAAGATGATTGCATTCTAGGAGAGGGATATTTCAAACGCCACAAATTGACCCTAGATCTGGCAAACAGCTTTTTATGGCAATTAGAGGGAGGCCCTCTACAAATCTCAGCCGTCCACTGATGTGCGGCCCTTAAGGCCCCAATGTCTCTTTCCCCTCTAGCCACAGACCCATGGGTTCAGGAATTCCCTGAGCTTTGAATTTCGGACAAGATGGAGTGCGGCACCGTTAAAGGGGCCTGCGTCCTCATTGAAGGAAAAGACCCTCCCCCTCAAAAACAGTACAGGTACCCCCGTGCAGCGGAAGAAGGCATAGCAAAGACCATTGAAGGTTTGCTAAAATGGGATGTAATTTTGCCCATGCAGTCAGTATGCAACTCACCGCTTTGGCCTGTGCTTAAGTCTGATGGCATAACATGGAGGATGACCGTAGACTTTAGGGCCCTTAATGGTCACTCCTCCCGTGGCCCCGGTCGTGGCCAAATACAACGAAATCTTAGCAGCCATCGCAGCGGGAGTGCGCTTTTACAGCGTTATTGACCTGGCCAACGCCTTCCACTCCATCCCTCTACATGAGAGCTGTTTTTATAAATTCGCCTTCAAATTCAGAGGCAAACAAATGGCATTCAAGAGATGCCAGCAGGATATATGGATCTACAAGAAACAGGGATTAATCTACAGTGGTTTGGATA
>JAIPUX010001232.1:139801825-139812813 GCA_020142125.1 Phrynosoma platyrhinos | reverse complement strand
GCGTCTTATATGCCGGAGTGTCTTATATGCCGAAAAATACGGTATATTGTTCCATATACCACCATGAGTAAAAGGTGACATCTTTTGTTATGGGATATAAGGGAACTATACAGAGTACTTACATATATTCAAACTAGACAATGAGGAAATAGAATAGTAAAAGAGTTCTCATATCTGGGATCAAACATTGATGGGAATGGGGACTGCAGCCAGGAAGTCAAGAAAAAGATTAAGAATGAGGAGGGCAGCTATGAAAGAACTAGAAAACATCCTAAAATGCAAAGACATACACCTCAGCACAAAAGTCAGAATCATACAAGCCATTGTATTCCCTATTACCATGTATTGATGTGAGAGCTGGACAGTCAAGAAAGAAGATAGGAAGAAAATCAATGCATTTGAGATGTGGAGAAGAGTGCTGAGGATCCCATGGACAGCCAAAAGGACAAACAAATGGGTCCTAGAGCAGATCAAGCCAAAAATATCCCTAGAAGCCAAGAAGTCAAAACTTAGACTGTCGTACTTTGGACACATCGTGAGAAGGCATGAATCACAGGAAAAGACAATAATGATAGGAAAGGTGGAAGGAAGTAGAAAAAGTGGAAGGCCACATGCTAGATGGATGTATTTTATCAAAGAAACCATGAATATGAGTTTGCAGGAGTTGGGCAGAGCAGTAGAGGATAGGGGGGCCTGGAGATGTCTCATCCATAGGGTTGCCATGGGTTGAAATTGATGCAAAGGCACTTAACAAATAAATAGGGGTCATAGCTTTAGGCTTAGCATTCAGGATAGTGCAACTTTTAAAAAGTGCTGATAAACTTTCTAATAAAAAAGATTTAAATGTTCAGCAAATATTTGTCACAACAGGATAAGATACATCTGTGTCCAATGTTCCTTGCAAGGAGTTGATGAAATTGTCTAATGGATCAAAGATAAACTATATAAACTATACATCGGTAATTTTACTATAATTTTAATAACTTTGTAATTTTATTGCAATTTTAATAACTTCGTAATTTTATTGTAAATTTAAAATTTAATTGTATTAATTATGTTGTTATTGTGGTTTTATTGTTATGTTTTAGCTAGTTTAATTGTTTGATATGGTACATTTTGATTATCTTATTTTATTTGAAATGGCCTTTGGGCTACTCAATAAATAAATCTGTTGATTGATTATCTTATTTTGTTAACTGTACTGGTAGCATAAGAAGAAGGAGAAGGCAAAAATAAATGGGGGTGCAGAAATCTCTGATGGGACCAACCAGAGTTTATTAAATGGAGGTGGGGGGAAAGGATGAAGCATTTCCTACCATGTCAAATTTCCAGTCTACCGGTAAGTATCTTATTGCACAGGGAGGCTCTTCTGCTACAATAGTGTTGTTTGTTTAAAACACACACACACACACACACACACACACACACACACACACATTCAGTTATTCAATTGGGATTGCTCTCTTTCCTTGCACACCTTCAGAACCATTTCAGAATTGCAGCATCTAGTTGTACTAAAATGCACAATAATCTCCACCTCTCTCCCCAGTTTGGCATAGAGAGAGAGAGAGAGAGAAAGAGATGCCCCTCCACAGAAACATAAATGAAAACAGTATTACTTTTTAAAAGGCCTTCTCCCCCCCTTTTTTCTTCTTTTTTTGTGTGGGGCTTCTCTGTCTAACTAATAACTGGCTGAGAAAAGTGGGCTGCTACTGATAGCTGTATTGTCATGTAGCGATTAGGAAGGAAGACACAGCAAGATAGTGACAGAGAGTTAATGCTTTAATTCTTTTGGCTTTTCTTCTTACATTTTCATGTGTGTGTGACTCTCTCTCTCTCTCTCTCTCTCTGTGTGTGTGTGTGTGTGTGTGTGTGTGTGTGAATGAGAGAAAAAGAAAGAGAGAAAAAGAAAGAATGAGAGAAAAAGAAAGAGAGAAAAAGAAAGAGAGAATGATACTGTTATAATACTGTAGTGACAGAATGGGGCTGGAAAAGGATGGCAACTGCCCATTCAACATTGGCATAAAAATGCAAATGATCTTTCATACAGCAAAATCATAGCACTACAGAAGTGGGACAGGAGAATATTAATGGTTTTTTTCTGTTAAAAATGTTACAAAAAGAAGCACTTTTAAAACAGTCTCTCATGGGTGAGCAACAGAAGAGGAACGACATCATGCAATAAATGCCAATAGAAGATGCCATTATCCTGATGCACATGAGAATTACCTCATGCAAGAAGGTTCTGAATAGTTCCTTCCCCAGAACTTCTCCCTCCCTCCCTCCCTTTCTTTCTTTCTTTCTTTCTTTCTCTCTCTCTCTCTCTCTCTCTCACTCATACACACACAAATACACTCATACCCACCCCTGTGTATTTACGTCAACAAAGCATGGGAGATTCTGTCATAAATTAGGGAATTAAGAATTTTATATTTATATGAAGACTTTGATATGACTTTTGAAAGCTTGTAAGATTGTAAAATAATAAATATATATATATTTAAAAATAAATCTCTCAATATTACACGTAGTTTAATATTTGAAAGGAAAGAAACTGAACTATGGGGGATGCAGATAGCCGGCCCTGGGCCTCCCTGGGAAGTGGAGGATTGGGGCTGAGGCTGCCTCACGCCTTGGCCCCAATCCTCCCTTTTGCCAGCCCAGGAAAGAGTGGCAAAATGTTGCTCCTTCTAGGGCCTCTGCAGTTGGGGCGTCCTCAAGGCAGGGATGAGGAGGGGCAGCCACATGCCGGCTGCTGCAACCCCTCCCTGAGGACATCCTGACACCATATGCCGATAAACACAATGTGCAGTGTCAGAATGTCCTCCTGGCACAATGTCTTGATGCACTGTAGCAGAAGGGGTGCAGAAGAGCTGCACGGAGGATCTTGGGGTGTCCTTTTTGCTGGCTCTGATAAGAGTGGCATTTTGTAGCTCTTTTCCAGGCCAGAAAAACAGAGGATTGGGGCCGAGGCATGAGGCAGCCTCAGCCCCAATCCTCCATTTCCCAGGGTGGCCCAGGGCGGCTCATCTGCATCCCCCCTCAGAGCTGGCAGAAAGGACGCTGTTTCAACAAAAGGGCTGTGAGCTCCGTGTAACCAGCCTTAGTCCCAAAGTGGCTGTAGTTCTTTGGACTAGCAGATGTTTCCAAGCATTCTCCAAGAATAGTCCCATATAGAATACGTTAACTTCTATATAACTTCCTGTTGCAGAAAAGGGCCTCTCCTGGGACCCAGGAGTCCAAAAAATGGCATGGGGGACATGGAGGCTTCCTGGGGACTGTTTACAGCCCATGGACCACACTTTCCTAAAACCAGTTTTATACTAATCTAAATAGGATGTAGATAAATCTTGTGTCACACTGGTCAGATCAGACATTTCTAGGAACAGGTGCCACTAACACATTGGTTTTAATTGTGCAACTGGTCTCTTGGTTACCAACAGGAACCAGTTTAGGCCTAAAACACCATCCTTGGATTAAGGTGTAAAATAGGCTAGGGTTGGATGTCATCAGCATGGCAAACAATTCTGATTCCTGTTTTCATTAACACATGCAATTTTATTCTTCAAAGAGTTCCTTTAATGTACAGCTGTTAAGAAATATTTCATTTCATCTTTGGAAGGTCAATCTACCTTGTCCACTGTCATGCCAGTACAGCCAATTTATTTGCAAGGAAATCAAATAGTATAAAGCACACACAATAATAATTATATCTTTTACTAAATTGACTGCACTTTCTATAGAAGTATGCGGCCTTTTTGAAAACAGACTCTGAACTATTTGATGATGAGCTGACTAAATGAGTTGTGTTGTCCTTAGATTTTACTGGCAAAGCAGAGTGTGAAATCTCCCACAAAGCAGAACACGTCCTCCAGATTAGAGGTGTGTACAGACAACAAGGTTTAGTTTGAATTCTGGATCTGGAAATCTACTAAAACAGACTAATTTATATCAGACCACCTGATCTGAATCCAATCCAAATCTAAAATCCAAAATCTCTAATACTCAAACCTTTGTGTCTTTGTGACTCTTTGTGACTATCAACAAATGGCTATAGCATGTTTTGCATTTCCATAACTGGCTGAAATTTGCAAAGGTGTTATGTGAGCATTACACATACCTAACTGAAGACATATATGACCAGAGGACTCTGTGTGGCACATCTTTGAATATTGATTTTCTATAAAAGAAAGAAAGAAAGAAAGAAAGAAAGAAAGAAAGAAAGAAAGAAAGAAAGAAAGAAAGAAAGGGGGCTGTCAATAACTAGTTAATTTCTTAATGAAACTGAAGGAAATTCCCAAAGATAGTTCCCCTATGCAGGGATATGACATCTCCAAGTATGAGAACTTTTACAATTTGGGGGTTTCCCAGAAAAAGGCTGTGACTATACCTAAGTGCTTTAGTGGACAATGATTGCTATAGCTAAGATTTTAAAATGAATGAATGATAAATCCAGACAGTGATTTTATGTGTGTGTGTATGTGTGTGTTGTGAAGAGAAAGTGCTCAAATCTGAGGCAGGTGAGTGATTCATTTCTCTTCATCCTCCAGAAGTTCTATGGCAGTTAGCATGAAAATGAAATATGTCATAGAGGCATACCTAGGAAAGTAATCTGCATATTTTCGTTAAGAAATGGGCATGAAATTATTACAAATGAAAAACAGTTTAAGACATCTTTTGTTTTCTTCTCTTTCCCACCAAGTCCATAAAAAGCACAAAAATCCACAATAGTGGATGAGGATTATAAAGTTAAAAAGGCAAAAATATTTGAAAACCCTGTATTTTCGAAACAAGCACAGTATCCTGCACTCTCCCAAACAAGAATGGAAATAATATTCATTTTTATTTATTTTCTGACTTAAAAAAAAATGGATTTCTCTACACACAGGAATCCCATTCAGGAGGAATAGCATTTTGTTTGTTGTTAACTGCCCTCATCAATCTCGACTCATGGTGGCCCTATGGCTCTCCAAGACCCTCTGTCCTCCACTGCTCTGCCTAATTCCTGCAACCCCATACCTGTGACCTCCTTAATAGAGGCCATCCATCTGGCATGTGGCCTTCCTCTCTTCCTACTTCCCTCCACCAACATTATTGGTTTTTTGCAAAGGGTCCTCTTTTCTCATGATGTGTCCAAAGTACGACAGTCTCAGTTTGATTCCAGGAAGGTTTCCAGTTTGATCTGCTCTAGGACCCACTTATTTGTCCTTTCAGCTGTCCATGGGATCCTCAGCAATCTTCTCCAGCACCACATCTCAAAGGAATTGATTTTCTTCCTGTCATCTTTCTTAACTGTCCAGCTCTCACATCCATATATGGTAATAGGGAATACAATGGCTTGTATGATTCTGACTTTTGTGCTGAGTTGTATGTCTTTGTATTTTAGGATGTTTTCTAGTTCTTTCATAGCCATCCTCCCCTTCTTAGTCTTCTTCTGATTTCCTGACTGCAGTCACCATTTCTATCAATGTTTGATCCCAAGTATGGGAATTCTTTTACTATTTCTATTTCTTCATTGTCTAGGTTGAACTTCTGAAGGTCCTCAGTGGTCATTATTTTTGTTTTCTTTATGGTGAGAATTTTTCAGTTTTGCCTGGCATTCATACATCTCAGAGAGCTTGGGGAAAATTTTCAGCATACAAATACATGTGGGTTCTTTGCACAAAATTGGAGTGGATGTATACAAAAAAATCGTACAAAAACCCAATGGTTTTTAAATAAGATTTCTGGGTTTTGCACCCCTAAGTGTCTTGTACAAAACCCAACATCACACTGCTATCTGGAAACAATATCTCTTCTGGCAGGCCTTCCCGGAATAACTGTTGTCTGTTGGGAGATGAGTTTTTATCTGATTTTATTACTCCAATTCCTTGCTCTATTGTTTGTCTATTGTTGTTTTTATTGTTGTGTTTTTAATTCCTTTATTAATTTAATTCTTTTTTAAGGGGATGGGAGGGTGGGATTATGGGATGAGAGATGTTTTAACCTGTCAGTTTTAATATGTTGTAACCCGCCCCGATTGCTCTGCAGAGGGGCGGGGTATAAATAAAAAATTATTTATTTATTATTTATTTTTAAAAAAACCTCATAAATCTGCCCAAAATATTCTGCACAGAATAATTCCCTGAAATATTCTGGGAGAAAATTGTGCTGAAATAGTTGTTTTCTGCACCACAGGGAGAACATGCAGAAATTATTCATCCTTGCTTACATGAACAAATAGCTGATATTTACATCTCTAGTCACAGCTCCCATTAGACATCACATACTTTCCAACTGCCATGATTTGGCAGGAGCAGTCCTGATTAATCCTTTGTCATTCCACTTTTCAGTTGCTCTTAAAATGTCCCCGCTTTATTCTCTCTTCCTCTCAATTTCTCCTCTCATTCTTGGATTATTTCAACCACTGCCAACTTAATCCAGATTCAAAAGTAGTTTGTGCTCAATTAACGTTGCAGGGGGAGTGGAAAGAAGATGGTGGAAATCAGGCAAAATCAAACTGCTTCAGCCTTTGGTGCAGTGGTTAAATGCCTGTACTGCAGCTACTCACTCATAGACCACAAGGTTGTGAGTTCAATACTAGCCAGGGCTCAGGCTAGACTCAGGCCTGCATCCTTCCGAGGTCACTAAAATGAGTACCCAGCTGTTGGGGGGGCAATGAGCTTACAGTTGTAAACTGCTTAGACATCCCATAGCGCAATATGAAGCAGTATATAAATGAAGCTGCTTTGCTTTGCTTTGCTTTGCTTTATCGCATTCAAAAATAAAGCAACTTACCCCTGCTGGGATATAGTTACTTACGGGATGCAACTGGGAATTATTGCATGAAAAATGCTGCCAATGCTGCCAAGTGACTGCATCCCGGCTTCATTCCAGCTCCCAGTTGTGCTCAACTGGCCGATTTGCAAACACAGGAATGCAGTTGCCAGGCAGCATTTTTCATTCAATAATTCCTGTTTGCATCCCATAAGTGACTGTATCCTGGCAGGGGTAAGTCACCTTATTTTTGAACGTGATAAGCCCCTTAGTTTTGTGTTCTTCCTCAGTGCTAACCTTTCCCATCTTGACCACACTCTGATGTTGCTTGGTCATATGTGTCACACTTTTTATTAGTTGTAGAGTATGATGGCAGCAAAACAGTTTTACCGATCATAATGGGGGAGGGATTAGAAAAGAGTACTAAACACTGGCTCAGTCTTGCAATACACTGATTTAAAGCCAAAAACTTCCAGTAACAAACGTGAATTTGGGAGAAAAGGAACAGTTCTTGGTGACATGATATCTGGATCTCTGGGTCTCTCAGAATCCACATTTCAAATGAATATTCTGGAAAGTACCAGTTTGGATTCAACCCACTTCGAAGAAGCCCCATTTGGATATCTTCTGAACATCTCCTGAATATCTCCTGAATCAATCTGATTCAGTTAAGTTAATCTTGTGGGTGCTGCATGCAGTTATGTGTTCATGATCCACTAGATGGAACTGTTGTCTCCAATTTAACCTCTGAGCTAGTAACTACACAATCTATTCTAGATAAATGGTAAGTATACTGCTCCTCAAAATATAAATCTTGATGCTACACTTGCAGTGCTCTGTGGAAATGTTCTTCAAGAAAGCTATTCTAAGATATGGTAAATTTTGCAGAAGAACCCTGGGGATTGTTTATTAAAATAATTTATATTTCATAACCAATGTTAGAGCTTTCTGATTAATTATAAATGAATTAGATTTTTTAAAAAAATATATCTGCTGAGTGTTCTTTTCTATTGAATGTGTTTGGGTACCTGGGAGACTTTAGAAAAGAGAAAGCAAGAGAGAGTTATTACTGTAGGATATGTCAATTATGAGAAGAGAAGCCAAAACTCAATTCAACAGCACATACTTTTTAAGTAGAAAGTTCTTAGTATTTCCCAAATTTAGTAGATTAATTGTCACTCCTGACCATTCTCTATTCCATTTATCCATATCTTTTTTATTTAATATTGCTGTTAATCTGTCCTTCATAATTCCTTCATATCAAATATTTTATTTTTCCATTCATCTATAGTTGACAAACATGACGATTTCCAATTTTCTGCCACTAGCATTCTAGCTGCTGTTATTAAATACAATCCTGTTCTCCAATGTTTTCTTTCTCCTTCTTCACCTAGTACTGAGGTTATATTTAGCAAGTACAGTTCTGGATTAATATCAAATTCTAAATTCAACATCTTTTTTCATTTCAAAATGAATCTTTATCTAAAACTTCTCTATAATAGGACATTTCCACCACATGTGTATGTATGAACCACTTTCTTTTTGACATCTCCAGCAGAATCCTGGCCAAAAAAGGAAAATGGAGCAACTATGGTGTGAGGGCCATAGGTTGACCTGGATAGAATGTGTGAAGCAACTAGGACACTATGTCCAGTATCACCTAAAACCTGGAAACCAATAGAGAAATCAAAATAATTGTGGAAAGGAGCTGATGTAACTCTGAAAAGAATTAACAGTATACTGAGGTTTTTAGTTTAGCAAAAAAAAAGTGAGTAAGGTAGATGTAGCTCTGGTGCCACAATAAACTACAATTCCCACGATTCTCCAGCACTGAGCCAGGGCAGTTAAAGTGGTCTCAAACTGGATTATTTCTGCAGTGTGATTTGGACCAAAATTGCTAAAATCTAACAACTAGTCTCACCTAGAGTAGAGAATATGTACCTCAGACTCTGATGTGTCTAGTTTTCCATGTCTAAAATTCTGAGGGGAAAAAAAACTATATAAATTGTGCAGCCTCTAAAGGAGGTGTCTTCCTTTTGACTGGCATTCTTATGTCGTGGAGTCTTGTGGGGAAAATGGAAATGCATTCCTAAACTAACAAGTCTGCTTTGTCTCAGCTTAGTGTGTCTTGTCTCTTAGTGAAGTGGGGTGGGGGGAAGAGGCTTGGATTTTCTAGAAAGAAATTTCCCCCTTCACATGAAAGGAAAGGAAAGGGTATCAGTTTCTATCAAACATGGTGGCTATGTACAGTATGTAACTTCAAATATCAGAGGCAGTGTGTTTTTCAGTACCAGTTACTGGGCAGTATGAGTAGAAGGGTACTACCAGAATCAGAAGCATCACATGCAACACATTGAGCCTAAAGATACAGACAAGACACTTGCAGCTTTGTGACCCACCATGTGCACCCTGGATTCTTGTCTATCACATCATCTTTTGTAAGAGTGATTGATGGGATCATTATGAGAGTAATGAACATGTCACTGTGTGATGATGCAGTCCCTACTGCCTTGAAGGAAGTGGTGGTGAGAAAATTCATGAACCAAACAAAACAGGAGGCTTATCACTGAAACTGACATAATGGGAGAAAAGAAAAAAAGATAAAAAATAAACTAGTATGTATATGATAAATCACTAAGTACCAGTATAAATAAATACCAAACAACTGTCACATATCTTATTAAATATATATGTGTATACAATCACTAATAAATACAAAAACAAATGAAACAACAAATGAAAAGTCCTGACAACAAACATACAAAGATAAACAGAACTGCAGGGGATAATTCCTCTATTACATCCAGATGGATAATAATAACCACAATGTCCAGGTGACTTATCCTCAATCAGCTTACAGAAGATTTGCTGAAATAGTTTTTCAATTAATTCACTTGTTGGAGATTTTGCTGAGTTAATTTTTCACAATTCAGGGTGGTAGCATATCGAAGTGGTAGAAACCATAGAAGCATGAATTTAAAAAGTATTTGTCACTGGTAGTCCGTGAAGCAATAATAGCATAAATATGCAAAATATTTCTGTAGGTAATATCAGCAATAATAGCATGGATATGCAAAATATTTCTGCAGATGATATCAGATGGCTACCTCCGGAGTATTTGTGTGGCCGTTTCGACATGTCTTCTTCAGTAACACTAAATTATCCTATTCCGGATTAACATTGCATATAGCTATTCCATGCATTCTAAATATATAAAATTAACAAACATTAGTAACAATATGTAAAATGGTCATGAGGCAAAATCACCTGAAAATAGCATTACTTGTACATATGTATTACTTACCCATATTCTAGGTCATCTTCAGTTACCTAGTACAAATTCAAGGATTACAGATTAATGGTAACTAAATAAACTAATATACTCTTACTGTTAAATATCCTACAGGTGATTAATTCACACAATGAATTTCTTAAAAACATGAATCTGTAAAGAGGTAAACTGAGTCTCCCCACATGTAAGCCTAAGAACAGGCTGAAATATAAACTAATCAAACATTACATGTATTCATAGAATTTTACAATATATAAAGTGTAACAATTAATGTTATAGAGAATTAGTAACCATATAACCAAATTGTCCTATATGGTACAATTGATGCTATAAGCCTATGTAACTACAACATTAAAGTAAAGCCCACACTATGAATATCAATTTACAAAAAACAAACAAACAAACAAAAACCAGACAGGTCAAGCCATTCATTCAAACCCTCAGGTTTACTTTTTGTAAATCCAAAAGGTCTCCCTTTGTAGACATTTAGTTTGTATTGATCCACTAAAAAATGCTCCAACCTTAACATGCTCTATGGCAAAAAAAAATTAAAGAATCTGGAGAATGGCCCAATCGTGAACAGTGTTCCACTAATGGGGTGTCTAGACTCATATTACGAATTGCAATTTTACGCTCCGAAATTCTAATTCTCAAATGTCTTGTAGTTTGTC
This sequence comes from Phrynosoma platyrhinos, assembly GCA_020142125.1. Classification (NCBI taxonomy): domain Eukaryota; kingdom Metazoa; phylum Chordata; class Lepidosauria; order Squamata; family Phrynosomatidae; genus Phrynosoma; species Phrynosoma platyrhinos. Next base: position 139,802,094 of record JAIPUX010001232.1, on the reverse strand, counting down.
CTACATAAACCTTAGGACAGGGGCATAAGATCACATAGACAACATTTTTAGAATTACAGTTGGTAAAAGATTTTAACTCATAACGATCCTGCAGTCTAGAATGTATGAATGTTTTAATATGTATTTATTAGTGATTGTATACACATATATATTTAATAAGATATGTCACAGCTGTTTGGTATTTATTTATAGTGGTACTTAGTAATTCATAGTATACTTTCTAGTTTGTGAAGTCGTAGGCTTTCATGGCCGGCATCCATAGTTTTTTG
>JAIPUX010001232.1:139769881-139780789 GCA_020142125.1 Phrynosoma platyrhinos | reverse complement strand
AACAACCACCCGGCTTGCTGGAGGTGATCTTCTACTTACTCTTCCTGCCGCCATGACATGTTGTCCAAATTGATTTTATTCTGTTATGTGTGAATTTGATTTTAATTCCATTGTAGTTTAATCCAGTTTTAAGGGGTGGCAGGGTTAAGGTGAGGGTTGATGGAATGTTTTAATTGCTGTGTTTTTTAATTTGTTGTACGCCACCCCGATTGCCGAGCAGAGGGGTGTGTTATAAATAAAAAATTATTATTATTATTATTATTATTATTATTATTATTATTATTATTATTATTATTATTATTAATTATTATTATTATTATTTTAAAATGCAAACCTTGTTTTTTCCCATTCTACATAAGGGACACCATTTTACTAGGCCACTGTAATTAATGGGACTTGAGCATTCACAGATTTTGGTATTCAAGGTGGATACCCACTGTGGAACATTGTCTTTATCCTTGTATCTAAGTCATGGCGATGTGAAGGCATATTGAGTTCACTTTCCTGCAAGTTCATTTGGAATCAAGGTGCAACTTTGTTCATGGAAAATCTTTTAGGCCAGATATAGATTCCACTGCCTTTCATTAGGTGAGTATTTATTTAAAATTAGACTTGCCTTTGGCTGGAACTCATAATGTTTTGTTGGAGACAAATTTGCCAACCACTTGCGCTGGAACAAGATTCATCATGAAAGTATATACTGACTCCAACTCTAGCACAGAAAGCCTTGCAGTTCCTGACACATGTTAAAGCATGACATTCAGTGTAAGAACAGGCACTAAATAGCAAGAACAACATCAACAACCTGGGGAACAATAGCAACATACCAGCCAAAAGCCTTCTTACAAAGGAAGGTTCTATCAGCCTTCTTAAAATAGTTCCATGAAGTACTGAACCACATGAGCCTCTCTAGACTAAATATGGACTAGAAATAGAGAAGACTAGAAACATTCTCACATTAAGCCACGCTCCTGAATAGCAGTAGCATCTTGAAAACTGCTTTTTAAGACGACCAGGAGGACCACCAAGTAAGGGTAGGGTTGCCAGTTCAGGATTTTCTCAGACTCTGAGGGTTTTGGGCCAAAATCCTAGATTTAGGGAGATCCACTGGTGATGCCATTAGGCATTATACACTAAGTACAAACAACCGTTGCTCATTCAAGCACACGCAGGAAAAAAAAATATTCTTTTGTAATAAAGACAGAAATATTAAAGTGAAAGCAGGTTAGAGAAAGTGGGCGGGGGGGGGGAGTTGCCTTGGTCCATAAAAGTACCATCACTTTAACAAGGAGACCAATCTGGAAAATGAGTCACATCAAGTGTATTTATTTGACCCTGAAGGCTAGGGACAGTCTGGGGATTCTGTTGGCTTATTGTCCATCCCATTGCTTAGCAGACTCCCTGTCTGAGCTAACACAGCTGGTCTTGGAGCTGGTGTCGGAGTCTCCCAGGCTCCTTGTCCTGGGGGACCTCAACATTTCCTTCGAGTCTGGCTCATTAGATTTGAAAGGTGCAGCTCGGGAGTTCATGACTTCCATAACAGCCATGGGCCTGTGCCAACTAGTCTCAGGTCCAACACATTGTGCTAGTAATACACTCAATATGATCTTTAGTACAGATCAGGAACATCCGTTGCCTGAGGTAATCCAGACTTCTGCCCTGTCATGGATGGATCATTTCCTGGTCAAGGTGGGACTGAAGTCTACTACCCATATTCCTCTCAGGGGTGGAGGACCTATTAAAATGATCCGCCCTCGAAGGCTGATGGAATCCAAAATGTTCCAGGATGCCTTGGAGGGTTTTATGTTTGGGAACGACAGTGATTCTGTCGAAGCCTTGGTTGATACTTGAAATAACGATCTTACCAAGGCTATAGACATTATCACTCCTGAGCATCCTTTTCAACCTGCTTCAAATAAAAAATCTTGGTATACAGGAAATCTTCACCAAATGAAGCAGGCTGTACAATGACTAGAGCGCCGCTGGTGGAAACATCGACGTTTTATCATGTAAGCCACCTCAGTTGTACTTTACAGAGAGACGGGATATAAATATATCATCATCATTATTATTATTATTATTATTATTGGAACATGTTGGATTCCTATCGAGTGGCAATAGATGCAACAAAGAATTTTTTCTATGCTGCACGCATTGCATCTGCAAAGTTTCGTCCAGCAGAGCTGTTCAAGGTGGTTAAAGAACTAACTCAATTGCCTTCCATCCTGAACCCATTATTGGAACCAACTAAGGCCTGCTGTGATGCTTTTAATGACTTTTTTGTAGATAAAATCAATTAAGGTACGGTCAATTAAGGTATGGGCTTTATAGCAGAAACAGTAAGAAAGACGTCCAGGGACTCTGTGGACTGTGTTAAACTGGCTCACTTGAGTCTGTTGATACCAATGAAGTGGACAAGCTTCCTGGAAGTGTAAGGAAGACAACATGCCCTCTTGATCCTTGCCCATCATGGTTGACCGCCCGGGGAGGTGATGCAGTAAAAACACTATTACATCTAATAATTAATGCATTTTTTAGGGAGGGAAATTTTCCATCTGACTTAAAATATGCGATGGTTAAACAACTTTTGAAAAAACCCTCCCTTGGTCTCCCTTTTACCATTCTTGGGTAAAGTGATTGAGAGGGAAGTTGCCTTCCAACTCCAGGCTGTCTTGGAAGAAGCCGATTATCTGGACCCATTTCAAACCAGTATAAGGGCAGGATATGGAGCTGAGACGGCCATGGTCGCCCATGGGCATCAACGGGGGAAGTGTGACCCTGTTGGTGCTTTTGGACATCTGAGCAGCATTCAGTACCATAGATCATGGTATCCTTCTGGAATGCCTGAGGGACTTAGGTATTGGGGGCACTGCGCTTCACCTCTCAGGCAGATTCCAGATGGTAAGGCTTGGGGATAGTTACTCCTCAAAAAGAGAGCTGACATCTGGTGTAACATCTCTGGACAGCTTTAAAAAGGCTGTCAAGACGGATCTCTTCCGGAAGGCCTTTCCAGATTAAATCACCCGGCCTCGGGACTTTGGGACCTCCCTTTTTTATGAATGTTTCATAGTCCCCTTTAGAACCTGAAGTTGCAGGGGTATGTTGGTTTTTATTTGTATTTTCATTTTTAAATTGTCAGTGTTTTAATTGCAATTGTTTTAATTGAGTTTGATTTAATAACTTTTTAAGGGGGGGGGAAGAGGGAATTATATTGTTTTAAGCTGGATGTATTTTATTGTTGTTCACCGCCCGGATTGGCTTGCCACAGGGCGGTATATAAATAAATAATAATAATAATTATTATTAGTAGTAGTAGTAGTACTCCTGGACTAATATCTACAGTTGTCATCTCAAGTGGATGTGATGGCCAGGAGTGCTTGTTACCAACTTCAGTTGGTATGCCAACTATGTCTCTACCTGGACCAAAAGGACCTTGAGGCAGTAGTACTTGCCCTGGTGATCTCTTGCTTAGATTTCTGCAATGCGCTCTACATGGGGCTACCTTTGTATCAAGTTCGGAAGCTTCAACTTGTCCAAAATGCGGCAGCCAGATTGGTCACAGGAACACCCAGGTCTGACCATATAACTCCTATATTAAAAGCTTTACATTGGCTGCTGATTAGCTCCCGGGCGCAGTACAAAGTCTTGGTTATTACCTTTAAAGCCCTATATGGCTTGGGTCCGAGTTACTTGAAGGAATGCCTCTCCCCACACAATCCTCCCTGCACTCTCAGAACATCTGGGAAGAATTTGCTAGACTACCACAAAATCAGACTCAATATAACTTCCCAAAGATTGTTCACGGCTGCAGCCCTTAAACTGTGGAACAGCCTGCCGGAGGAGCTCCGTTTTACTACTAATTTAGACACCTTTAAGAAAGCACTTAAGACAGAGCTTTTCCAGTGGGTCTACCCACATGATCTTCTTAATGGACCTCCAAGTTAATAGTATTCTTTTGAATGATTACTTGGCTTTTGGGTGTGAATGACAATCACGTTATTACTGAATTTTTATAATGTCGATATTTTAGTGTTGGAATTATGCTTTTTATGTATTTTTGTAACCCTGTATTTTGTATATGTTGTATACTTTTTTATTGATGTAATCCCACCTTGATCCACAGGGAGAGGCAGGAAATATAAATATAAATTATTATTATTATTATTATTATTATTATTATTATTAAATGAAGGGATTCAGCTTTGTCATCTACTTAGGGAGATGGGATAAGGAATGTTTAATGTAGGCTACATGCTTCTAGCCAGAAAACAGATGGAAAGCAAAGTAAAGGGTGAGTTCTGGTGCTACAACAACTGGTAGAAAAGGAGGAAGCAAAGTAAATAGACAGACCGCCCCCTGGATGAATCAATTAAGCCTTGCAAATTGTTAATCACTTGTTGCAAGATGTTCCGCTGCTAGTCCTTTTATTTTGTCCAGAGAAGATCACCAAATCTTGAGAATTTGCACCCTCATCTCCTGCCTGGATATGATCTGTGAAAACTGGAGACAAAGGGCCAGGCCCTGAGATCTGACATTGTTAAGTCAGGGTGAAGGTGGGGAATATATGGGAGAAGTCTACCTCCAACTAGCCTATTTTCATGCTTTAACTCTATTTGTACCTATTTATAATTTTGTTGCATTATGAGTTGAGATGTTAGAGATTTATCTCTAACAAGAAATGAAAATATTTCCCCATGGAGAGATTATTGAGTATTTTACAGATAGAATGGACTAAAAGTCAACATTAGAGCACAAGATTTAGCCCAACACGTCCAATTAAAAGAACCCAAACAACATTCAACAGCACACAACTACCCTTGTGCATACCATGTCAACAACAGCAGAACAGCAGAGATCTTTGCCAAGGGTTTTCATTGCTGTCAGTATGTCATTATTTTGGGGCTGCATCCACACTGCAGAAATAATCTGGTCTGACACCACTTTAACAGCCATGGATCAATGCTATGGAATTCTGGATGTGTAATTTTTTGCAGATCCAGAGCTGAGTTAAAGGAGTGGCAAACAAGATTATTTCTACAGTATGGATGCAGCATTAGTATATAGGATTAGGTTAAGTGGGCTACTATCCTAATTCTAATACCCAATTTAATATTTTGAATGAATGTAGCTCCAGCAAATATGGCCTGTAGATTTTTTTGTTACAATCTGAGTATTTTACCTTTTTAAAAAAGTAATGAGAGGTTATCTTTCCAAGAGACATGTTTCAAATCATATGAACACATAAAAAGAAGTTCAAACTGATCTTGGCTGTGAAGGGATGAATTAGGATGCCATCAAGCTGTCTAAAAGCAATCACCCTTTTGGCTTCTTGCTCTAAGAACTGCCTCATTCAGCAGCAATTACATGAAATTTGGCTCCTGGCCTCTGATCTGACACCTGCAGTGCCCATCCCAACTGGCCATTATGTAAAAAGGATAATGAGGTGATATTTGAATTTGATATTCAATGAGGTGATATTTGAATTTGATATTTGAAAGGATTAAAGGGAATAGGAATGTTTTAATGTTGTTCTGTTTTAAAATGCTGCTGTTCCCCGCCCCGATTGCTTAGCAGAGGGGCGGGCTACAAATAAAAATTTATTTATTTATTTATTTATTATATGTTTCTCTTCCTTTTCAATCCTTTTGTAACATGTTCCCATGCCTGGAGGTCATTCTTATAAAATGTAAACCATCCAAATGCTTTGGCAGAAAAGTTGTATGTAGATGATAAGTAAAATCAAGCAAATAAATAAACAAAAGCAACAGCTGACATTTTCAATAATGCAGTTGAACTGCTGTGGAATAAAGGTATTGGACTAACTGCACTCCAGGTAAGCAACATCCTATGATTTATCCTGTCTGTATGTACCAAAATCTGTGTACCAGAAATAGGATGTTTCTCTCCCACTTGCACAATGATCGTCCCCTAAACAATTGTTCTCCAGTTGACCAGTTTTCCTCAGGCTAATGAAATATTGAATATAGAGTCATAGAATTGTAGACTCATAGAACTGGAAGAGACCACAATGGCCATCCAGTCAAACCCCTTGCCATGCAGGAATACATAACCAAAGCACCCAGTTGAACAGCTCTTACCATGAGAAAGTTCTTCCTAATGTTGAGGTGGAATTTTTTTCAGTAGTTTGAATCACTGCTCCATGTGCTAGTCTCTGGAGCAGCAGAAAACAAGCTTGTTCCATCTTCAATGATTAAACATGGCTATCATGTTGCCTCTTAACCTTCTCTTCCCCAGGCTAAACATACCCAACTCCCTAAGTTATTTCTCATAGGGCATGGCATCCAGACCCTTCACCATTTTGGTCGCCCTCCTCTGGACACACTCCAGCTTCTCAAAATCCTTTTTGAACTGTGGTGCCCACAACAGGACACAATATTCCAGCTGAGGTCTGACCAAAGCAGAATAGAGTGGTACCTTTGACATAGACCAGTGATGGCAAACCTTTTAGGGGCTGAGTGCCCAAATTAATGGCCTAAGCAGACTGCCAGAAATAGTGCACATTAAATTGAGGCACTGCCCTGGCTCAGTGCTAAGGAATCATGGGAACTGTAATGTATTGTGGCACCAGAGCTCTCTGACAGAGAAGGCTCAATGTCTCAGAAAAAAATACAATTCCCATGATTCCCTAGCACTGAGCCAGGGCAGTGCCTCAATTTAATGTGCACTATTTCTGGCAGTCTGCTTAGGCCCTAAAAGGCTTTCCAGCACTGGGGCTGGGGACAGAGCTTCCTCCCTCCAGAGGTGGGACTTTTGCTCTCTGGGGGCAGGAATTTCAGGGCAGGACTTCTTCCCTCCGCTCTTCTGGGCTTTCAACTGCCTTTCCATAGTACACCTCTTTCTCCTCCTTCCCCATGCCACTCGCAGCCTGGAGAGGCAGCTGAAGGCCTGGGATTGCCAGGAAGGAGGAGGAACAGGTGTACACCTCTTCCTCTTCCTCCTCACCCTCCACAGAAAATGGTTTCACATGCCATCTCTGACATGTGTGTCATAGGTTCGCCATCACAGACCTAGACACTATACTTCTATTGGTGTATCTTTTTAAACTGGTGCATCACACTGTTGACTCATGTTCAACTTGTGGTCTACTAAGACTCTGAGATCCCTTTCACAGGTACTGTTGTCAAGTCAGCTGTCACCCATCTTATATCTGTGCATTTCACTGGACTGCCTAAATGTAGTACCTTACCTTTCTCCCTGTTGAAATTCATTTTGTTAATTTTGACCCAGCTTTCTAATCTGTTAAGGTCATTTTGAATGTTGACCCTGTCCTCTGGGGTATTATCTACCCCATCTAATTTGGAGTCATCTGAAAATTAAATAAGTGTGCCCTCTCTATGAGCGCAAAGGAGCTCTTTGTGTTATCCTAAGATATGCTTGCTGTTTTCTGACCCAATTAAGTGGTTTCCAAATCCATCAAAGTAACCACCTCCCCACTTCTTTAATCTGGATCGAGGGAGGCTCTGTTTGGGATTCTTTCTGCTGTCGCCACCCCTTTTCTCTATGGAATGGAGAATCCATCATGTGTCATGGGTGCCTGGGTGTACACGGGCATGTGAATGTAGTGAATGGAAAGGAAGTGGGAGGTGACTAGAGGCTTTCCTCCCTTTTTTAATGTAAAGGTTGTGCTGGGAAATGAGAATCAGGGCTCTGTTGCAAGGCATCCCTCACAATGTCTAGACACCAGCTGCCTGGTTGCCATGGAAACCCTCCAACTTTGACTGATGGGCAAAAAGCTCTAATGTCTCTCTAGAGAAATCATTCAAGAGGGTGGGAGGGAAGGAAGGAAGGAGAGAGAATGGAGGGAGGGAGGAAGGGAGCGATGCTCTTTGTGAATGTAATGCCTCAGCCCTGTTATATCTACATTCACGTTTCGGGAACAGGGAAAAGGCAAGCTTCTTCATTTCTCTTCGGAGCTCCCCCTTCACACAGAAATGATGCTGGCAGTTGTGCAAAATGTCTGGGATACACCTTGCTACTCTTTTTCCACCCCTCCCTGCCACTGCTGCCATTGCTATACTCTCTTTACCTCTTTCAGAGTGTTCTTTCAGAACATCAGCCCTTCTTCCATCAGCCTAGACACCTTAATTGCACCAAAAGAAACACCCCAGGGAGTAAGAAATGGAAGACAGACTGTTAGGTGCATTTAGTGCTATTCGGAGGGAATTCTCTCCCTGATGAGCACCAGTCTCGCCCTCACCATTTGCAAAAAACTAACACTCTGCTGACAGGAGCTCTGTCATCTTGAAAACATATTTTGTCGGTGTACTTGTTATACTGAGAGCAGATAAGTGAGAGTGTGCAAATATAATGAGATGAATGGCAGTAGACCACAGGAAGAGGCTTTTGAAAGTGAATGGTTAATCCCAACTAGGAGAGACCCATTGAATCAATGGAACATATGTAAAAGCGTTGACTTATGAAGTTCCCAACTAGTCTATGCTGGTTAGGTTTAGCCTTTGGATTTAGGTCACTTCATTTCAGGTGCCTAAGATTCACCGTAGGGCTGCCATTAAGTCAGAAATAACTTGAAGGCACAAAACAACCAACAACAAAATAAAATGAGTGACTCTCATACTGGAGATGTAGAGCCAGTGTGGTGTAGTGGTTTGAGTACTGGACTAGCATTCCAAGAGACTAGGGTCTGGATGCTTGCTTAGCCACTGGAAACCCCCTGCATGACCTTGGGCAAGTCACATTCTCTCAGCCTCAGAGGAAAGCAATGGGAATGCTCTCTGAAAAAACCTTTCAAAAATACCCCTATACAAGGGCTACTATAATGGAGTTGACTTGAAGGTACATAACAACCACCATTTATGTAGGTCTTCACTGAGGATCAAGACCAAACATGATCCTTAAAACAGGTGTAGCAAACTTCCAGTCTATGGCTCCTTATTGTTTGGCTTTCCAACTTCAACTCCCTGTCCCCACTCTCTTCATTCTGGCCCCTTCTTTTTTTCTGCAATTCAGTTGTTTCCCACATATCATATGAGCATCACCCGGGATGGCGAGGGGTTAGAAATTCTGTTTAAACAGGAACAGGGACTTTTGGGAATGGCTAGTGTCCCAGCTCAGTCATCCTTCAACTTATTTGCTTATTTAAAATATTTAGAATCTGCCTTTTGAGTTAAGCTCATTCTTCCAACAGTGACATGAAATAAAACCTTAATTTATATATGGTAGAAAATAGAGATCAAAATTAATAAATAAAATCCAGTAGTGCTATGTACAGAACAACTCCAACAACTCCTAATTCAATTACAAACTAGGATAAACAGGTAAGTAAACTGGTAAAGAGGTGAGAGCCTACTTGGAGGACTGTAATGATGGAACTTGGCAAACATCAGATAGAACAGAAGCCCATGTCTGGAGAGAAGCTACCAAAAAAGCTGTCTCCCTCATACATACCAGCCCTGCTATTATTCCTGGAAAGGCATGCAAATAGGACCTTTCACGCTGATTTTAGAGTGTGAACAGACTGATAAAGATGATGGGAATCATTCTGATTAACCCAATAAATCAAATTGTTGATCAGGGCTCTACATGCTCAAAAGCATTTTTTAAAATTGAGCTCTGAGTCTTTTCTAATGAAGACAGGGCTCAATAAAGCATATCTACTTTATCATCTAATGAAGCTGCCAGCCACAAAGAGTACAATTTGTAGTGTATAGTTGCTTAGCCTCAGTGTGATAAAATGAGCTTTTTTACTAATCACCACAATGTATACGTTATTCCTTGTTTTTGGAAAAGAGAACATTGTATTTTGGGCATCATGATGGTTTTCCATACTCTCAGACATTTCAGAAATGAAAATTGGAACCCATATAGCCAAGCATTATAAGAGTGTGATCAAGATGGCAAAATTGTTAATGAGAATAAACACAAGGAGGTACCAGTTTTCTTTTGCCTGAGCCTATTGGGAAGAGCAAGATTCTATCCCCTCCTCTCCTTTCCCTTTGTTGGGTTAATGGAGTACAAACTACTATTGCATTTTTATCTAAGTTTGCACCAACTGATGTAAGTTGAGGGCAAAGGGGGAATGTGGGAGGAGAAGAAAGAAACTGGAACATGGTTAAAGCAACTGAAAAAGTGGAATGACAGAGAATTAATTGGAACTGTTCCTGCCTCCACCAACTGAAACAAAAAGAATTGATGACCAACAATGAAACTGAAGAAGAAAAATGATACAAATCAATATTTATCAGGAGGGGGTATTCTTCTGGATAAGAACAGTAAAAAGAACTAGTTTGATTCACCAATCATCTAGCTTTAAGTAAGAATGCTCTCATCTTATAGTGTATAGTTCATCTTTAATGATATAGTCTTTTGAGAAGTTTCTTGTTTTGGATACACCCACACCCAATGGTATAAGAAACATCACAAAGATTATTTGAACAGAGGCTAAAAATAAGCTATGTTACCTATCAGAATAGCATTTCTGTCCTTTGTGCTTTGATGTAAGCAAGTTGACAGGATAAGGGACATCTAATGACCTGTACCTTGGAGAGAGACACCTGCATGATATTCCTGGCAAGTATAAATTGTGATTTTACCATAGCCACAGCTGTGGAGTGTTTTTCACAGCTTGACTATGTAGGCTTGGATACACTTCCAACTGGGGGCTGACATCTGGCAGTTAGCAAGAAGATGTTGCTTATACAAGGGTTTGAAAAACTATTATTACCCCCTGTGGCTGCTTCACACAGTTTTTCATCTCTAACCCTTTGGAATATTCCAAAATCAAATCCATCTTAGTCCAAATCTTTTCATTCTTCTTTCATAATTCATTAGTGGCCAAAAAAGCTTGAGCTAAGATGAATACATGAAGTGCTTTCTTACTTTTGTCTATCATTTAAAACAGTACTGTAATACCATTGTTAAGTGACCAGT
>JAIPUX010001232.1:139757736-139769612 GCA_020142125.1 Phrynosoma platyrhinos | reverse complement strand
ATATTTTGTGAAAGAAAACATTTATTTGAATTTTATTAATAGATGCCTAGAATGCTATTGTTTGACAGAAAAGTGAGATATAAATTTAATTAATAGATACATCCTCCAACAAGCTGTTAAAATGGCTATTTTTACTACTTGGTTTATTGTTTTATCACTATGGAACATTTTTGATCTCTTAGTTGTTCCTGGTGCATATAATTTCTGCTAGTTTAAATGCATATTTTGTGCTACCTTTGCTGTTAATTTTAAGGACGCACACAGACAATCAAATACTTTTTGCTTTTTTTTCTGTATTTCTGTAAGGTACCTGAGTGGAATTTGTTATAGAAACTAATACACGAAAATAGGATATGATATAACATAATAACTTTGGTTTTCTAATGCCTTATTTTAAATCATTATGAAATAGCCTTCTCTCATTTCAATGACAGTGGAACAAACTGTTGCAGTGCATCCTCAAAATAACACTTCTAGTTGTCTTCCCACAGTAAAATAGGTGCATGCCATTTATGAGTCACCTGAACACATGTGGATACTTCTCTAAAAGGTCCTAGAAGCCTGAATATAAGATATTGCTATGGAAACAGGAGGCAGGACAGGATCCATCTTTGGTATAAAAGGATATTGATCTGTGCAACAACCACCCCCCAAAAATGACATGCTGGGATAGATGATAAAATGACTCCTTTCCTCTGTTTTCTTTCTAATATTTATTACTGAAGTCAGTGAAGGTCCTTTAATGACACCAAGGTGTCATTTTATCATTCTCTGTACAAAAGAAAGGGGAGAATAAGGACATCCTCACAATTTCAGTGTAATTGTTGTAGTTTTCCCCTCTTGTCTCCTTAATCAAAGACTTGCTGGTACTCAAACATTATGTTGCAATCATTGGGTATTTCAGGGACTCTCACCCACCTTGCTGATAAATGACCTAGTCGGGAACAAATCCAACTGCACTACAGCAGTATATCAAATATTTTGGAGATAGGGAACCATTTTCAGCCAAGGGACCAATTTCCAATTTAGGAAGGCTCTCAGGGGTCACATTCTGTAGAGGAGGGGAGGAGGTGTTAAGAGTATAGTACACAGGTTGGGTCCAAGGACACAGCAGGCAAAGCCAAAGGCAAGTGAGCAGGACTAAGTTTAATTCTTTCTGATATGGATATTTTCTACTAAGAAGTAGGACTCTGTTGTACAGAGAAATAAACACCAACTTTTATACCTGTTCAGTTCTGTGATATAGCTTTTCTATTCCAAAACCACAATTCACTTCTGTAAAAGGTATTTAACACTCTTGCCTGATCAGCTCACAGATAACTGTAGAATAATCTAATATTTAAAATATTAAATATATCAATCATCATATCAGCAAATTATCTCCACATCACGTGAGTTGCAGAGTATAGGAACCTGGTAGGACCAACTTCAAAGGTAGCATAGTTTAGAACTGAATTCTTAGACTGCATCCCTATGTACAGGTTCTTCTGAATAAGCTCAATGCAACACAGAATGACTTAAATCTGAGGAAAAATGCATAGGATTGCTCTGTTAAAAAAACTGATGGCAAACTGAAAGGAAAAAACAAATATAGGCAAGGAAAGGGGCTCAAATAAATAAAACATCACCCAAGGAATAAATGAATCATCATTAAAGAGGGACAATAATCAATAAAGAGGAGGATACTCTCTTTTGCACACAGAGAAAAGCAACAAATGGAAAACAAAAACAGTTTACTTGGAAAGCAGTTTTGGAAAGCTTTTTCTTTTTCCCTGATGCCTGAAGAAACTCAGTTTGAAGGCCAGTCATGTGTTCCCAACAGGATATTCTACTACAACCACCCTTCCCCAAACTCTCTATTTCTAGTTAATACTTGCTTCTGTTTAATAATCAAGGACACCAGATGTTGAATGAACAGAATCTCAGCTGTGAAATGACTTGCAATTTAAATTAAGCCTGGAAATGAACAAGTGACTGTCTTGAATATGATATGATATAAAATGTCACCACTAAGCTGCTGGAAGGAACTGGTCAACTAGAGGATATTATCCAGTATTATTCAATCTGCACTAGAGTTTTGGCTGCACAAACTGAAAAGCATCCACAGAAGCCTAATACCAGTAAGTTATAGATGCCTCCTAAGAAACATCTAACCACCTAGAGTACAGATCATAACTAGTCTCCACTAGCTACTGAGGGATTCCACCAACCCATTATGGGAGACTGCTGCACTAGCAAATGCTGAACAGATGTGAATGTGATGGAAAAGTAAAAATAAAAATCTAATATCAACACTACTGTGTAGTATTCCTTAAAATAGGTTCAAGTCTGTGTTCTTACCAGAAGCTTCCCATATAGTCCCATGATAAACCACATAACCTTTATGTCTAATATATGCATAGGAGATGGTAGTTAGAATAGATTGTCTCATATATCTGTACATTAGACTGGCCAGTGCCATATACTCAAGTTATCTTTATATGAGACTGACCAACTCTGGAGACTGACCAGGGTGAAACTGAAACATCTGACCATGCACCTTGGAAATGAAGGGAAAAAACTGGGGAAATCCAATGAGACTCACAAAGTAAAAATGACATATATCTAAGGATACTTAAAAAATACGGTCTTTTATTAGCTAAAAAAGCCCAACATAGTTTGGCCTGTAGGTCTTCTTAAGGCCTTCTTCAGGGGCTATAGGAAAAATCACAAGTCGGAAATGGAAATACATAAATCTATGACATCAATCAAAACACCACTATATTTTGTGCATTGCTTATAGTCTTACATACCCAGTTCAAATCAATGCTGTAGACATTTCTGATACATTAATGGTTTTTAGTTTAGAAATAACATTTTTTAAGTAACTGAATGTCATTTACTTGGAACCATTCACACTACACTATTATAGTGCTATATTCGACTTTAAGTGCCATGGGAACATTCCATGGAATCCTGGGTTCTGCAGTTCAGGGATGGGCATTTAGAATTCGCAGTGAGAGGGTTTCAGGGGCTCACCAAACTACAAACCCCAGAATTGCACAGAATGTTGCCATGGGAATCAAATGTAGCACTATATTTGTGTAATATGAATGACACAATGTGTTGCTCTGTTGTGGTCTTATACAACCTCCTGAAAAAGGCCTTAAGAGCTTCTATAAACTGAAAATTGTGGGAATTTTTAGCAAATAAAACAAATTTAAGCAATGTTAGAGCTGAGACAAAGGCATCAATATGTCTGAGGATCTGGGGAAAGTACACCATTCTTAAAGGTACACCAACACTTGCAGAGATGGATAATCACCTAAAGCAGGGGCTGGCAACCTAAGGCCCCCGGGCTGGTTCCGGCCCAGGTCGCCGGACTTACCGGCCCAGGCAGACCCCTGCTGCCACTGCACTCCACCGCCGCATGTTTTTGCCTCCGTGTGGCCACGTGTGCCACAGCCGCCATTTTTATTTTCAAAATGGCGGCCGCGACGCATTTGCGCATGCACAGGAGTACTGTGCATGTGCAAACGAGTTGCGGCCGCCATTTTGGAAAACTGTAAAGGTACCCAAAGAAGGGCTAAGAGTGTCCTTTGGGGGAAATTCAAAGTGTTCCAAGGAAAGAAGTGTTTTAGAGTATTATTATTTGTAACTGTAACCAATTATAACAAGTGCAGCAAGACCAAGTGAAACATTGTTACTTGAATGATAAATAACGTTTTGTTGTTACTTTAGGAAATACTTGTCTATAGTGTGAATGTATATCCACACAATTAAACCTTATACAAGATAGATTATACCAAAGAGTTTTAGAAGAGAAGGTTGGTGAAGTAGTGGCTCTTTGCTTAGGGTAATGGCAGCTGTGGGATGAAAAGGGTCCATGGTGTGGCCACAAATGAAAGAAAAGGAAAAGTGCACTTCACAGATAGAAGCAGGCAAAATTTTGTACCCCCATTGCCTTCCTCGCAGGTGGCACAGGGACTGGTATGGGGTTGTCCAGAGTTGCAAAAGCCGGGATGAAATCATGGCCAGCCTAAGACCTGAGTTTGAATGCCAGCTCAGCCATAGAGATGCACTGGGTGACCCTTGGGTGGGTCACAGACTCAGCCTCAGCAGGTGGCCATGGCACTCCCCAGAAAGTTAGCAAGGAAACCCTGTGATAGGTTGCCTGTTAGGGCCAGCATCAATCAGAAACTACTTTTGAAAGCACACAATAACAACAATGGTCCACAGCAAGGAGAGGTGAGGGCGGCGGGCAACCGGGTGGCACCCCCTCTGGGGTTTCAACCAGTGTGTTCTGCACTCCCTAGTGCCACTACTGTTTCCATGAAAATGTGGTGGTTTTGCACAGAAACACTGTCCAAAAACATAGTTTTTGTGTAAAAGAGTTTTTCTGCACACAGCAATTTTTTTCATAAAAGTCATGAAATACTTTAAAAAAGAACAAAACCATAGCAGTTAACCATGTTCTCAATGGGTGTCCAGTGCAGCAGGATATAATTTCTACAGAGAATAAGAACATTTCAAAATGTTCTTTATATGCCTGTAAATGACCATCACAGTAGTGTAATCCTCAGTGGGGTGGTGGGGCTGGAGCTTACAGGGTTAAAGTATCAGGATGTTTGATTATCTTGAAAAATGATATCTTGTAAGAGTCCCCTTAAATTTACCTGTTCCCACTATGACTAGCTGCAGTTGTTACTGTAGCTTTGGGACCATGGACTTAGCAACAATGTCTGGATGTCAGTTGGCCAAAATATTTTTGGTCTCAAGTATAGCAGTATACTCAACTATAGCAGTATAGATATTATACTGCTCTCAACTATAGCAGTATAGATATTAACATTCAAAATATTCCTGGATAGTAACAAGATATAACATACAGAACATATGAGCAATCAGCAAGACAGAAAAATTTAAAGTTAAGTTTTTTTAGCTTAAACCTAGTGGAGAGTATTGGGGTTTGGGGTAGGTTGAGATACAGTGTATTTGCCTTTATATTGAATACTTGAACTTCATAAGTGACCCCATATCACTGATGATCCTAAACCAATGAAGATAGTAAGGGAATGCTTCTGCCAAATGGCCTCTCCCAACATTTCATCAGCATCCTGTCTTGTGAGTTAAGCTTAACAAGAGCTGCACAAATGACATGCTGGGTTAGCCTAAAGATTTATGTTTTGTTTTGTTTTTGCTGCATGAGGCAAAATAGCAAATAATACCTGCTCAACAGCCATTCAAAGCATGATACTCAGTGTAATGCCACCTTTTTCTTTACATCCAAAAACTACTTAACTCATCTAAATCACTCTGCTCCTAGCCTTTGGAACTCTCTTCGTGGGAGGCTAGGCTGGCCCCCTACCTGTTTTCCTTTTCTCAGGTGGCATAAACTTTTTTCTTTTTACTATGTAATTGTGCCCAGGGAGGCCTTTTTTGCAGTGTTTGCACTGGTATGTTTTTAATGGATTTATATTTTTAACCTAGGGGGGATGCAGATGGGTGGCCATGGGCCATCCTGGGAAGCGGTGGATTGGGGCGCCGAGCCTCCCTTTCGCTGCCTGGAAAAGGAGCGCTAAAACAGTGCGCCTTCCACAAGCCGTGAAAGGGGCACTGCAAGAGGCGTCGTGTGCCTCTCCGGTGTCTCTTCTGGCTCTGTGTCCAGACACTGAGCCAAGGATGTCATCGGAGCACTCATTGTGTGGAAAGGCCGGCGGTCCAATGACATCCTCAGGAAGGGGATGGGGTGCCCAGCGTCCAGCTGCCCCTCCCCTTCCTTGGCTGGAAGATGGTGCAAAGCCTTAGTATCATTTAAAGATTTTACATTTTGAACTTGTTATAATAATGTGATGTTTTAATTGTGTTTTAAAACTACTACCACTACTACGTTGTTGTTGTTTTTAAGCATCTTTTGGGAGCTGCCTTGGGTCCAATTTGGAAGAAAGGCAACATATAAATGAAATAGGTAAAACCTAAAGATAGGGCTGAACACATAGTGGGGTATCTACAGTCTTACAGTAGTGTGGAATCATGCCACAGGAAAATGGCTCCCACATCATTGGAGACATGTGAAGGGAAAACTATAGCAGTATAGATATTAACATTCAAAACATTCCTGGATAATAACAAGTTGTAACATACAAAACATATGAGCAATCAGCAAGACAGAAAAATACAGAAAAATCAGAGTAATCCACAGTAAGTGTGTTTCATGTATTGAAACAAACCCACCTTCCTACTTTATCTGTGCACTGTTCTTTAGTTTTATTCCCCTTCACAAGACATGCAACAGATAAAATCTTGCACAGGTATCTATAATAATACAGGTGGAATAGTATTCCAAAGAAACAAGCACCATCATCAACTAATACATGATTGCTTGTGTGGACACAGCAGAGACCAGAAGGTTACCTCCTTTCACCAAAAAATAATATTAGCAGAAAGAGGACAGAATTCTGATTTTTAAAGGATTTGGGTTCTCTTGCTTGTTAATGAGATTTTTTAAAACAAAAAATTCAGTCCATCTCTAAGTCATTTGGCTTTTGCTATAAAGACAGGTTTAAAATGAAGGCACAAATATGTTTTCTTTCCCCTTGTTAATTCTGTGTGGGTGCGCCTTCTTTAAAAAGTGTCATACCTTAAGGCTGAAATCTGTTGTACAACCAAAAAAACAGATGCCTTCTCACACTGGTCCTGACATTAAATTTTCATGTTTATTTAAATGCCTCTCTGTTAGGTGCAAAAGCAAACAAGTGCCTTTGTGATTTATGCAAACTGAAAGTTTAAGACTGTTTGATTTTGTTTAAAAAAAATACTGTAGCAATTATGGGAAGATTTTTTAAAAAGTTACTTTTTTGAATTATAGTTGCCCCTCCGTTTTCACAGGGGATTCATTCCGGTCACACACACACCTGCAAAAATGGAAAGCCGCAGATATTCAAACCCCATAGGCTTGAATGGGGGTGTATGCTGGTGGGTACCCCATTTTATCCCCCTCCTTTTCCTGCCCACAAACAGGCAAGGGACACAGACGTGAAGTCCATGAAAATGGAAGGACAACTGTATAGCCAGTATGGCCTGTTGCTGGGAGTTACCCACCAAAAAGTAACATTTGCTGACTGTAATAATGGATGTAAAGCCAGAGAAAGGTAATGAGAAAGTCTGCTCAAAAGAACCCCTATTTCATTAAATTTCTGCTTTCAGTCTCCCACCTGCCAACTTGCCTGGATGGTTTCTAGTTACCTTCCTTCTTACACAGAAGTAAGTTTCATAAATGCCAATGGTTTTTAATCCTTAGGAAGTGCTTTCCAGATGATTGGGATGTCAGCTCCCAGAATTCTTGAGCACTGGCTATACTATCTATTACTTCTTGGAAATAAAGTCCAAAATATCTGGAAAACCAGAATCTGAGAAACTGTGCCTTAGGATGTGTGTTTAGAATTACAAACCTACCTATGAATGAAACGATTAGATTTGTTGCTGCTTTTCTTTGTTTTAGGTTGTTGATGTGTTACTGCTTTCTCAGTCTTGGGTGATAACTGTAATCCCTGGCTAAACATTAATTTAAAAATGCCTCTGAAAACAATTTTTGCATTATAGTTGTCTCTGTAAGACAGATGAACACAGCTAAAAACCAAAAATGTTCTACCTGTTTGTACAGCATTTTGATGGGCAAATTCACAGCTGCTCTTCCCATTACTTAAAGATGCAGCATCTTCTTCTAGTCAGGGATGACTACTATGCAAAACACACTGCAGCAATAATCCAGTTTGAGATTGCTTTAACTGTCCTGGCTCAATGGTAAGGAGTTCTGGGAACTGTAGTTTTGTGAGCCATTTAGTCTTCTTTGTCAGACAGCTCTATTGCCACAATTACAATTCCCAGGATTCCCTAGCCCCGAGCCAGGGCAGTTAAAGTGGTCTCAAACTGGATTATTTCAGCAGTGTGTTTTGGACCTAAAATTCCAAACCAGACATATCTACAGCCATTAAAACATTAATCACAAATGGCCACACCCTTTTCATTGCAACCACCATGCACAGGATGTGAGTTTTAATACTTTCACATCAACACCCCAATGAACATCATCTATCCTGCACCTCACTGGAAGTGAATATTAGCCCCAGGAGTGCATCAGTCATTTTTAATGCTGCTAACATATTTACAGAGCAACCTGTATGTCTAGCTAGAAGTAAGACTCAATGAGTTCAGTGAGACTTACACCCAGGACAGGGTATAGGATTGATCTTTAATCACATTGCCTCACCCCATCTATACCTGCAGTGCCATTAAGACCAATCTTTTAAAATACAAAAATGTATACACTCTAATACATAATGAGTAAAAAGCTACACATAATTAATCATGAAAAATGTATATACCCTAATACACAACAAGTTAAAAGCTACACATAATTCATCATGATTTAACTTTCCCCTCCAAGATTACAGTGAGAAATGAAGGAAACACACAGTGATATATGTAGCTTAAAGCTCCTTCCCACTTGGATAGTTTTTTACTTTTGGAAATTTGCCCAGCAAAACAAGATGTCCTTCAAGACTTGAAAGCAAAAACATGAAAGGTACAGGGAATTCAAAATGAATGAACTTACACTTTCCTTTGTGCTCCCAATATGATGAAAAAGGAAGACACATACAGTTCTGACAAAATTCAGGCTTGAATGACATCTTATCCTCTTTTTGAATGGCTATCATCAAAAGAAGCAGCCTTGCATTTCTACTTCCACTGTTCCTCATGACATTGAGGAAGGTAAAACATGAACTACATTGGGAGTCATCCAACCCCAGCAAACTGTGCAGCAGCCAATGAAGAGACGCAGCCGAGGCACAGAAATTTGCCAAGCCATAACGTCACACTGTCATCACATGTTTTGTCTTAGTAAAACCCTCTGGAAGAGAAACAGGAACACTACTATTGCTCTTACAGGCATCCTTCAATTCCAGCATGAGGTACAGACACAGATTTGTGCAGCTTTTTGAAGTTTCTGTAAACTGTAGTTTTTCCATAGGAACACAGACTTATGCAAAAAATGTCAATTTTTATAATTATAGCTGAATTGTCTCTGTGCATAGCACTGTGAACATTCAGAGGGGGAGAAGTAAAAGATTAATGTGAACACTTGCAGAAATGTATCCAGAACAGTTTCACCATCTATACCAGAAAAAATAAGTTGGCATCCCTGTTAGGAAAATAAATAACATGTGAAAACACAATATATTGTCTATATAATAGACCCCAGTGCCTCTTCAGACACATACATCCACACACACTAATTTCTTCCCCGCCCCTTTAAATGTGGGCCTGAACTAATTAAATGCACCTGCTAGCATGACTCAAAAATAATTACTAAGGTGTTTCACAGCTGGGCTTCAGTGAGTCAGCACAAGAGCTCAATATTCCCACTATGAGATGTGGGGCATAGCAGTTAATATATTTGGTAGCTTTGGTTGTATTAATTTATCAAATGTTAGCATTCAAAGCCCCTCTTTTATGTCTAAGTAAGCAACTGTGTTAAGGAAGGGAAATCAGACTAAGGTAAATTCATATTAGGATAGTTTATTTTGCCATAAATCATGATTTGAGCTTGGTTGGTCTTGGGAGTCAGTTTCTTTTTAAAGTGAAGGTACATCCCTCCATGGCACTACCCACCATAGCACTAGCATTCAGTGATGGTGGGATTGTGTGCTCCTGTGAGGTATGCTGACAGTAGCCTTGCTACTGGTAAAGTCTCTGAAATCAGACAGATTTTGGTGAAGGAGCCAAACTAAATGTGCCAAACACCTTAACATGAAGAGAGGGAGTTACCAGGCAGCAGCAATAGTATGTGTGGTGAAGGGATATAGTACTGACAGAGAATCTAACCCTGCATAGTATTGTGCAGAAGGGGGCACTAGTAAACCACTGCTGAATTACTTTACCTTGAAAGCCTTATGATGAGACAATCCAAAAGGAAAGAAGAGGTAGTGCTGGAAGATGAGGTTCCCAAGTATGAAAGCACTCAGCCTAAAGTACAAATGGTGTTGTGTCAAATGACAAAAGGACATTGAGTTGCTGACAAACACATATGCGAAAGGAAAGTCCAGGCTGCACAATGCATATAATAGGCACATGGAATGTGAGAGGCATAAATCAAAAAGCTAGAAATTGCAAAAGAAGACATGGAATATTTAAATATGGCAATACTTATAGCATGCTGTGAGGCAACTGAAAAGATGACTGTATACATGGATGCCACCAGATGGACAATAGAGAAATCGAATAGATTACATTACTGGAAGCAGAAGGTGGATAAATTCCATTCTCTTTTGGAAAACAACACAAAAAGAGATTGTGGTATAGACCATAAACTATAAAATTCTCCATATCTTTAGTATACTTGACTTCTGTACTGACTATTTTATTTTATTCTGCATTGTGTGTGTGTGTTTTAATTGTATGCTAGTATTGTATGTTAGTATTTTATATCATTAGAATAGTTACAAATGTTAATTTGGTAACTGTTTGTAAAATGCCATATACATGGATGGTGCTATATAAATAAATAATAACAATAATCTACGAACATCAAAAATTACAGTGAAGCTAAAGAAGCATACAAAATCAATCATAATGCCAAAATACAATCTAAAGAACATTCATGTAGAATTTAAAGATGATATAAAGAACAGAGCTACTGAGGTTAACTGACTACCAATCAGAGAAACTCTGAACCAAAGCCAGGAATATTATCAGGGAAGAATGCAAAACAAATTAACTGAAGGGGAAAAAAGGGGGAAAAGCTTAATTGGATGAAACATGAACCACTTCAAATAGTTAAGTACAAACAAGAAGTGAAAGCGAAAGGTCAAAAGTAGGATTTGAATCCTCAATCTATAATAATCAGGGTGAAAGAATAGAAGGCAAGAAAATTGACAAAACAAGAGACCTCTTCCATAAATTCTGAAAAATCAAGAGGAAATTTAAACCAAGCATATATTTTATATACCAACAGGGGAATATATTATAAGATCAGGAAAAAAAAATTAAAAGATAATGGAGACAATACACCGAAAAGCTATATAAAAGAAATGAACAGAAGATAAATTGCTTCAGGAATTTTTTAATATATATAATGAACTCACTGTGGAGAACACAGGCAGTTTAGAATGTTGAGAACAGCAAATGGGAGTGAAGCTAGAAAAGGTGGGCGCTGCTCCCAGGAGCAGATATAAATAGGCAGAGTTGTGTGTTAGAGAAGTGTGTCAAGCTTGTGGAAACAAGGGGCTGTTTTTAAGACTGCCAGAATGTGCAGTTGGGAGAAGGGGGTTCAGCCTGAATGAGATTCAGACTCTCAGGGAACTGAGTATAAAAGGGACAGAGAAGTCTAGTGCTAAAGAGTGTGTCATAGTACCCTGAGCAGGTTGGCAGCTGAGGAAGCCGAGGGAGATTGCTGCTAGGTGAAGTTAGAAGAGGTTTAGCTACCCAAGTTAGGGACTAAGGTTACAGTGTATATGTTAATATCCTGCAAGATATACAGTCACTCCTCCGTTTTTGCGGGGAATCCATTCCCCCCCCCCCAAAAAATGGGAAATCACAGATATTCAATCCCCATTGACTTGAATGGTCATGTGCACCACTGGCATGCACACCATTTTAACCAATGGGGCTTGCCGGTCCACGAATGACCAAGACCGCGGACTCAAAGTCCATGAAAACAAAGGGGCAACTGTAGATCTCTAGATGGTGGTGGAGATTAATAAAGACATCTGGGAAACAGATGAAATAAAATCATAGGAAACTGAGGAAGTTCAGTCAGAGTGGTTGTTAGTATAACAGATAACCAGAAGGCTTAAGAAATATAGAGACTAGACAGACCTCTGTGGAAACTGAGGGCC
>JAIPUX010001232.1:139718219-139741228 GCA_020142125.1 Phrynosoma platyrhinos | reverse complement strand
TTTGTGGAGGGTTGCTTTTGCACTCCTTTGAGGCTGAGAGAGTATGATATGTGTAAAGTCACCCAGTGGATTTCCATGGCCAATTGGTAATTTTAATCCTGATCTCCAGAGTTGCAGCCCAAAGTTCAAACCCATCCACATGGGTTTGACATAGCCCAAAGCTCAAATCCACCACAACGGCTTTCTGTTTTGTCATATAAACTACTTTTTTAAAACCAAAAAAAAAAAGAGAGAGAGAGAGAGAGAGAGACCCAAAGTGCAAAAAATCATAAAAATGCACAAACATGTTGTAATCACACCACGTGTGAGAAGATATTTGAATTTTCCCTTCTTGTGTGCAAGAGTAAAATCACTGTACATTTACTAGGCTAACTACATTCAAAGGACTAACCAAAGTGATGTAGATTAGTTGAGTGCATAGTTTTCATAGTCTTCCACATAGTCTTGATTCAAGTATGGATCTCAGAAGATGTTTCTAAACAACATGAGCTGTTTTCAACATTAGACAGATTGCTTCAAATAAATAGCATCTATTAGTCAAAATTAGCATTCAGTGGTAAGCCATGTGTAAATAAGCATGTGCAAATAGATTGCATATATGCAATCGCGTAAGTTTGAATGGGTTTATAATATTCCACTGTTCAAGGGAAACTAAGGGGGGTTGCAGACTGCCAGAAATAGTGCAAATTGAGTCCACTTTTAGGGTTAGGGTTAGGGAATCATGGGAACTGTACTTTATTGTGTCACCAGAGCTCTCTGACAGAAAAAAAACCATCCCCATGATTCCCTAGCACTAATCCTAACCCTTAAAGTGGACTCAATTTGCACTACTTCTGGCAGTCTGCAACCCCCCAAACTTTTCCTCATTTGAGCAAAAAGGCTATCATCCTGGAGTTTTACCTTCTGAGCACTTGAAAGAGCACACGAGGCTGCCTGTCATGGACCTCGAATTTCTGGATTTGTTACTACATTACTGATTGTGAGGAGGAAAGGGGCTAATACTTATGTAGCAGAGAAATAAACATGATATGATCATCAAGCATGGGGAAAGACATGGTGTGCAATGAAAAGAGCCCAGCAGGACTGAGAAGCATGGGAGATGCTGACAATTACTGCCTGTTGAGAAAGAGGACTTCCATGTCTCTCGAACAGATAGAGGATCAAACCAAAAGAACTTTTTCAAGCAAGGATTTTGATGCCATTTGTCACCCTTCTCACTTTTCCTTGTTCTCACTAACTTTGGTTGTGATGTGAACAATAGCTGAGGTGCTGGAAATTTATTTTCCTGAACATATCATTGTAAGCAAGAACTTTTCCAGTGAAAAGTTTCTATTACATATACAGCCAGCTACACAGAAAGGGAGAGAGGATCTATCAGTTAACCAACAAAACTGCTCACATTTTTTTTTTGCTTCCCTTGTGGGCATGGTTATGAGGGGCTACTATGAAGAGTGCCTATACTTCATAATTTACCATGTAGCACTATTCTTAAATAAGAAAGTGGACTAAACTGTTAAGAAAAACTATAGTCTAATTCAATGATAAAGTGAACACTGAATGAATATTTTAAAATTCTCAATTTAAGTTTAGTACATGAATTTAAAGGCTATAATAGTAGGTACTCTTGTCATTTACAACTAAATCTATATGCTAATTACTGTGTTGAAACATTTTATCCTTTGAAAATATAACTGCCATATTGTAGAGTGATATTACTGCTAACATAACAGCATTTTTTTTTTTAAAAAAATCTATTTTCCCCATCAAATTTGGATGCAAAGCAGGTTCTAAAAGACCTTCTCATCCACATATGTCTTGTCATGCTACATCTTCTAGGTTCTTACAGAACCAAGTGTTTTGAAATGCAATTCTATTGCAAGTCTCGGCTGCATCAACAGGAGCATAGCGTCCAGACTGAGGGAAGTCATAATATTACTCTATTCTGATTTGGTCAGACCTCATCTGGACCACATCTGAGGAAGGATATTGGCAAGCTGGAAGGTGTTGGGAGGAGGGTGACACAGGTCCAAAACACACTGCATAATCTACTTTGAGACTGTTTTAACTGCCCTGTCTCAGTGCTAGGGAAATCGGGGAATTGTACTTTATTGTGGCACCAGAGATCTCTGACAGAGAAGGCTAAATGTCTCACAAAACTACAGTTCCCAGAATTCCCTACCATTGAGCCAGGGCAGTTAAAGTGGTCTCAAATTGGATTATTTCTGCAGTGTGTTTTGAATCCCAGTGTTTATGTTTAACTTGCAGGAGAGAACACTGAGAGTTGATATGATGGTAATATTTGAATGCTTGAAGGGATTTCATAAAATGGAGCAAGCTTGCTTTCTTCTTTTCCAAAGACTAGAACATAAACTAATGGGTCCAAATTTTATTTAAAAAGAAAGAATTCCACAGGGATGAACTTCTTGACAGTAAGAAATGCTCAACATTGGAATATATTGTCTCAGAGGCTTTGGACACTCAACGAAGGGTGGATAGCCATCTTTTGACAGTACTTTAGATATACTTTGCTCATGGCAGGAGGTATGACTACATGGTTCTTGTGGTCTTTCCAACTACAATCAGCCCTCAGTATCCACAGATGTTTTATCCACAGATTCAAGCATTCATGGCTTGAAAATACACACACACACACAGACCAAAAACAAACCTTGTTTTTGCCATTTTATAGAAGGGACACCATTACTATGCCATTGTATTTAATGGGACTTGAGCATCCAAGGATTTTGGTATTCATGTGGGACTCCTGGATCCAAATTCCAGTGGATACCAATGTCCCACTATACAATCATCCCTTCCGATTTGTGGGTGATCCGTTCCAAACCCCCCACAAATTTGAAAAACTGCAAATATTGGAGCCCCATTGTTTTAATGGTTGTGCGGCCCTGCATGCACACTGCAGGCACACATACATTTTTGTCCCTCCTGGCTTCCTGTCTGCAGAAATTCAAAACTGTGAATGGGAAGTTAGCGAATCCTGAGGGACGACTGTATATGATTCTATAATATGTGATGTAACTATGTGACAGAGCTACACACCCTTCGGACTATATATGAGCAGCATTTTTCCCCTCTTTTCCTTCTCACTTAGAACTGATATTTGTCTGAATATACAGTTGTTGACCACTATGGGAAGCAGGAAGTTGGACAGGATAGAGCTTGTTGGGTGAAAAGTTATCCTTTAGAAGTCAAGCCCTTTTGCTTTTGCACTTTCTGTATCCCTATTATTCCCCTTTTTTCTCATCTACCTTTCAGGAAGTGTCTTCATAAATGTTTAATACATTGCATTTATGTATGCATCTATAGTAGATTCATAATTTGTTCTCTTTCCAATTCATATAAGTAAATAATAAACCAAATTATTGGATAATGAAAACATCATACTGGCCACTCAGCCACCTTTTTATGTGTTCATTCTGAGACTGGCCTGCTATTTATTTTGGTATAAAATAAGTCCATCCTCTAGTTAAAGAATCATTCTTTATACATGCCGACAGGGGTGGGCATAGTGTGACTCATAATTTGCATGCAGCCCCCAAATTTTGTATGTGCCCCTGTAAAAATGCCCTCCTATTTATTCATTCTTTTAAAAAATGAAGCTAATCTTCAAATAGCAACAAGGGAAAGCTCTCCAACTACCAACTTTTAATCCAAAGCAACTGATCAGTTCTCAATCCCTTTCTCTTTCCAATATTTAGGAGACTGTCGCATTATGTTATAAACTGGCTTACTTGAGCCAGCTTAAAATCAGAAGCAGCAGCATCCTGATAGTACCAGACACATTTAGCCGCCAAAATTGCCGCCTGGCTGCAGCCCAGCTCCATCGCTGCTCCAAGAGTTGCTCTTCATGCCTCTTTTCAAAGCTGGGAGTTTTTTGGCTTGAAAAAATGGCTGCCAGAGTGGTGATTTTGGTGGCTAAATGCATCAGGATGCTGTCTGCTTCTAATTTTAATCTTCTTAGTCTTAAAGATCCCTTTGCATACTCTTTCCAATAAAGTAGATAAAACTAAAATGCTGAGAGTATGAAACTACGAACATGAAACTAAAATGTTGAGAATCCAGATTGAGTGGCTGGCCCAGGTCTAAAGAACAGAGAGGTCACAAAAAATTTATAAATGGGAAATTAATATTCATTCTTTCTTTTGTTTTTTCCCCCAGATATCTTTCATAAAATGAGTGCAAGGGCCCACAAGATGGCATGATGAGTAAGTGCAGACAATTTTTATTCCTGTCCTTGTTTCAATAATTCTGTGAAATGTTCAGCCCATGTTAGTTTAGCACTAATTAGACTAGGCAAATATCAATTTTTGCTCAGCTTCATTCCAAGCAAAAATTAAATTTCCCAGTAATAGCTCAATCAAGTTAATCAATGTTGCACTAATACTGTCAAATGTGTTTTAATATAATCAGTCCACTTTTATAATATGCCACTTTTTATATTGGTTTTCTCTCTCTCTCTTTACCATTAGAATGAAGAAATACAGTTTCTCTTTTTTTTCACTGTTCAGTGAATACATTTTTAAAATGTTCAGTTTGGAATGAATGACTCTTTCCATTTTAGTTGCTGTCTGTATTTCTTTTTTTAAAATGTGAAGTTACTTTTAGGAGCGTACCACATGAGTTTTTAAATCGGCAGCAGCCCAATAGGATGCAGCCAGGACCCAATAGGATGCAGCCAGGAGGATGGAGGCGGGAATTATTGCATTGTAATTGGCCACCGAATCCACCGGGCAACTGCAGCCTGGTCCCAGCCATGCTCAGCCGGCCCTTTTTCAAAAATGAAAGCTCCCAACTCTGAAAACTGGACAGCTGAGTGCGGCCGGGACCTTGGCTGCAGTCACCTGGCAGATTTGGTGGCAAATTACAATGTGATAATTCCTGCCTCTATTCCAGGTCCAGGCTGCATCCCGTTGGGCTGCTGCCAATTTAAAATCTCATGCAATAAGTTCCTCAGTCCATTTTTTTTTTGTATAATTCTGTGCTTTTATTAAATGCAATACCTTGTATGCAGATTTCTCTTAAAATACACTGTTTTGTATGTTTGTCTAATGCTTTTTTGCAAGCAACATTGCATTTCTAACATTGTTTTCATAATATAATTCTGTCCGCCCTTTCCCAATACAGGCATTTTGACACACTTTTTAAACTGGAAACTTATGCAGCATTGCAAATTCTCCAGAAGTACATATACTGTGGGATAACTGCATTTTGTTCTAAGCATCAGTGCAGAACATGCAGTTTTACATTCATGTAAAAATGTGAAGCAAATGAATGTCACCCCTTTCCCTAATTCAGAAATCATCAGCTAGTGTTGGCTGAAACAGTTATATCAAATGGAATATTAAGATGCTGAATCAGCCACATGAAATGGGCATGTTCTCCAGCCTGACATGTGCTCTGTTCAAAGAGCTTGCAATGCAGGAAGAACTTGTTAACATTAAAAAGAACCATGGAAATTGCTCTTAAAATATCTGCTGATATTTTTCCTTCCCAGAACCCTCAAAATTGACTGCTGTTTCTGTCAACTCTTCACTTTCTGTGGTCTCTGCTAAACAGAATTATTTTTGTGAAGCAGTTCTAACAAATAATGCAGAGACTGATTACTCATTTGCTGGATTTTTGTCTGTGTTTCTTCTTATGTTGTTCTTGTTTAATTTAGTTATCCTTGCTCAACATTTCCCTAAAGACAATTTTTGATGAAAATAAATTCATATGAAGATACTGCCATGTCATATGCTTTGCTAAGGTCCTTAATTCACCACATAGTGAGTTGCATTAGTGTGATACTTATTGTTGTTGTTTGCTTTCAAGTCAACTTTGACTTAAAGCAAGCCTATCCTAGAATTTTTTTGGCAATGTTTAATTAGAGGAGGGTTGCCATTGTATTCTTCTATGCCTAAAACGCTGTGATTTACATCAGGTTTCCATGGCTGACCAAGGATCTAAGCTCTGATCTCCTGAAATCCTAGTCCAATCTTGTGTACCTTCAATTCACTATCATGGAGTTTTCTTGGCAACATTTCTCAAAGGGGGTTTGCCTTTGCCTTCTTCTTAGGCAGAAAGAATGTGACTTACCCAAGGTTTGCTCACTGAGTTTCCGTGCCGAATGGCCATTTGAACCCAATAATAATAATAATAATAATAATAATAATAATAATAATAATAATAATAATAATGTATTTATACCCCGCCCCTCTGCAGACCCTGGCCTAGTCAAACACCCAAACTACTACACCATACTGGTTTTCTATTCAATCATATTCTCCAACATTTCACAGATGAAACCTGGACCATATGTGTCCAAGCAGCACCAGGATGGTCAAGATGGCAAAAGCTATTAAATAGAAAGTGCACGTAAGTTCAGTGAGACAGAAACTGAAAGATTTTTAAAGCAGCTGAAAAAGTGAGATGACAGAGGATTAATCAGGATAGTGGAGGGTATGATCCAACACAATACCATACTGACTTAAAAATGGGTGATCTTTACATATTATTTATATATGATGCTGCACATTATAACTGACATACATCAGAGCTGTTATGCTTGCTTTTGATGCCATTGTAATGACAATAAGTCAAACCTCTTTCTGTCCATTTGCTAATTTAGAAAACAATAACAATGAAATACTGAATTCATGCAAGTTTTGATGTACTTGAGAATTGGAAACGGTACCCAATGTCTTTTTGAAGATATGTCATTTGCTTTAGCATGATTCCACTGAGTTTAATAGGAATGCATGGAGTTAATGAGAGTTACAGACTCTCTCATCATGAAAATTCATAATAAAGTCCACAAGCATCTTTATGACTGTTCTCCCTTCTTTTTCCCCATACAAACCAAGAGAATTCCAGATTCTGCTCAAAATAAGTATTTCTGGCAACAGAATTGTAAATACAATTATTCATATGACCTATGGACTGAAACCAATTACTAGAGTAAACCAGATGAATCAATTGAATTTACATGCGGGTTGACATAGCATTCTACAGTTGGTTCAATTGGTCTATTACAGTCAGGACTAGCAATTGGATACAGGTCCATATGTCATTGCTTATTCAGCTCATCCCACTGAAAGTTTTAGATTACTACTTTTATGTTACAAGAGACATTAGTCTCTCATGAGATTTACAGACCCTTTTGTCAGAAACTGATTCAAAATCATTCCTGGCTCATCTCCACCAAAGTCATTTGAAATAATTCCAATGAAAGCATTACCCAAGGAGAATGAATGGTTTTCTGGTTTTGGCTGCTCTTCATTTTCTCTGAGAGCTCCAGATCTTTTATTATTTGATTATCACCATTTCAAATTATTATTGCCATTTCAAATTAGCATTCTCCAATCCAGGGTACACTATGATTCTATGATTCAGATATTTACAAATGAAGAGGCCACAAAGCATGGGGTGTGGGTCTGACAGTCTTAATCCCTTCCTGCACTACATATCTAGATTGTTTTTATTTCAGATTGTCACATTTCAGCTTGAATTCTTGATATCGGTTTAATCCTTTTTTAAGGGGGTGTTTCTGGTTCTATATTGTAAGCAATTTTAATTGTTGTTAGCCACCCCGATTGTTCACAGAGGGGTATAAATAAATTTGTTGTTGTTGTTGTTGTTGTTGTTGTTGCAGATTGGTTTGAAAATCCTGTTAGAATTTGGGGGTCTCCATTCTCTCACCTCTCACCCTGACTACAGTTGTTCTTGGAGAGACGTAATGACTAGTAGTTTAATCCACTTCTGTAGATCACACACACACATGCGCACACACACACACAATTCCCATTTTCATCTCAGGTTTGACAACTTTTCCAGGTTATCTCACACTAACCTGCCTCACTCTTGCACCATAAACTTCCAGCTGATAATAGTACCATTTTGCTATTATTAATGGCACAACCTCCCATTTCAGCAGTGGTGGGTATGCAGTTCTCTTAGACTGGAATGTCTAATTTGTGTTATTTTAATCATTTTAGAGTACAGCTAAGTGGCCAGAAGTATATTTTGACACCCAATTTACCTTGCTGTGGGTAATCAGATTCTAATAAAATCTCTCAATAGCTATAAACCAGAACATTACATACAAAGAGGGAAATAATTCCCTTAAAGTGTTTGAAACTTATCCCTCACAATGTTAAATATAAACTTATTTTCCTTATGGGTGAAACCTGCATGTGAATTTGGCAGGAATGAGTGTACATGTCCTACATGTCAACATTCTGTCCAAGAGGATTTCAAAATGTCCCCCATTTTGAGGGTAATGTCCTACATTTTTCTTGAATGCCCTATATTTTGCAGTACCTTGTCCTCCTTTGCGGTTATGACATCTGGTCACTCTGGCTCAAATGACTGATCCTATTACAGACCTTTATTGCTGAGATAGAAAAATTATTCATTCAGGATAGACTGTTGCCTGTTCTATCCCTCCTCAAAGCTGCGCCTGCACTGTTTCCAGTGGATTTCATCATCCCATGTTTCCCACCCTAGCCTCACCAGTCTAGGTCCATACAAAGTCACCTTTCTTCCTCAATAATATTACCATACCTGTCTTCTCTTCGGTTTGGCTACTCTCTGCCGTCTCTGTTTGGGGCTGCGCTGTTGCCTTGGCAGTAGCATCCTCTGCAGCAGTAGGTGTAACGACAGGGGTGACAGTGTCAGGCACATCGGCTTGTTTAGGTTCCTCCTTGACTTGGGTTTCCTCGGCCTTCAAGGATGGTGAATTATCAGTGGAAGCTTTAGTGGCACTTTCTGTTTCAGTGGCAGCAGGAGTGGGCTTTTCCTCTGACGGGGCAGCAGGACTAGTGGCTTTGGGGGCAGGTTTTTCTGAACCAGTGTCAGCTGTGCCCTCCCCCTGCTTCTCATCCGCTGGGGTGCTTCCCCCTTTGTTGCCATCTGCAGGCAGTGCATTCTCAGTCGGAGCAGCTTCTGTAATAGCAGGCTTGCCATCTGTGAGACCATTGGCAAGGACTTCCTCCTTCTTCTCACCAGCTTCAACATCATTAGTTTGGGCATCTCCCTTCTTCTCTCCCTTGAGCTTTTTCCTTGTTATGTGTCCACGGAAGCTAGCCTGAATTTTGATGGCTGCCTTATGAGCTTTATCTTCCGGTTTGATGCCATCTTGTTCGATCTTTTGGTCAATGTCATCATTTTTTTCAACCTTTCAAGGGGAAAAATAGAGGAGAGGAAATTAAAAAATCTCTCAAGCATTGTATGCTAGTTAGGCGTCTGGGGCAGCACGATTCAAGGGATATATTAGTGTACTGAGAATAAAAGGGTTACCAAGACTTTCCTGTTCCTTGTTTGTTGTACTTGGTACAATAATGAAAGTTCATAACTATGCAAACATCCTACCAGTTCATGATCAAATAAAAAAATCAAAGTCCGATGTGTTGCTTCTATCTCATATTTCATATGCTAAGTCAACTTCATATGCATAAACATCTTACAATTTAAACCAAAGAGAAATCCATTTCAGATATATTTCAGACATTTTAGATAGGGAAAGAGAACTATTTATATCATAGTAACATAAAGAAGAGAGATACCAGTATCTTCTAAGCTGCAGTTCTATACTCACTTACCTGGGAGAAAGTCCCATGAAAGTCACTGGGGCTTACTTCTGTATTGAATTTTGCTGTTGTTATTAAAAATACCAGTGATGCCTTTGTTCTGTTAGGTCACACTCTTGTGCACATTGACTTAGGTAGGAGTAGGCAACCTTTCCCCTTTAAGGGCCGAGGGATTTCAGCTCCCAGAATCCCAGGAGCTATTGGCCAACATGGGACTATTGGCCAACATGGCCGAGGCTTCTGGGAGCTGAAGTCCCTCGGCCCTTAAAGGGGAAAGGTTGCCTACCCCTGGACTTAGGAATCAGTCCCATTAAATAAAATGGGGCTTTCATTTGAATAAGCATGGGACTGTTAATAAACAGGGTTCCTGTTGATTTCTGAAGTATCACACTTTTGCTTGAAAATGTGAGATTGCAGAAATCAATAGAATTTCTGTATCACATGCCAGGAGTTCTCAAGTTGTAATCAGATTAAATTTCCAGGTTTCATTCTCCTGTTTGATATATATTTTATGATTCCAAACCTGCTCTAGCATGGAGGTAATGGCTAGACAAGTGCCCATTCTTGTAGCTTACATTAAAGGTTTTATCACAACATCAAGCAACAATCCATCAGGCATGATTATTTATAATTAAGTAATATTGAATTAAATGAAATTTACTCCCCACTAATAAAGCACAGTATCAGGCTAACTGACATATTAGTCAAAGCATTGCCTCAATTTCCTTTGCACTGTTAGGGATGTGATATATGGAAGATTTTCTAATTGTGATAGATGAAGGAACTCCTATTAGTGTTGACATTTTATTTCTTAACTTTGTGGCTAACAAATAGGACAATTTTACTTCAAATGAAATGCTTTCTAAACTTATTTATTTATCATTATCCACCTCAGGCTATAATCTCATGTGCATTTTCTTGAAACTAACTCCCATTGAATGGGGAAGGAGGAGAGACTTCTGAGTAAAAAAGCTTAGAAATGCCCTGTACGAACATTTATATTTTATGAAGGTTTATGATTCTCTGAGTTATATGTCCTGCATTTTAAACACAACTTCATTAGGTTTTGTTTGATAGAAAACAAAAAGCAACAGAAAAATGTTGGGCAAAAGTCTCTATGACAATTACAGTTACTTTCTTTCTTCTTGCCAGTAAACACTGTCAAAATGATTTGCTAGGAAGCCTGACCCACAGTAATATTCCTTTACTATTTCTAGTTTGTAAAGTCTAACAGCTTACATAGGGAGGGAAACCACAACAACTATTATAAATTTATGACATGATGCATCCTGCAAATGACATTTTGAAAAATTACAGACTCTAAGAAGATTATTTTCACCATGGCCCTAGAGCTATTCCACAATTCCCATTTTTTTTATTATGAAATTATTAAAATAATTTTGGCCAATCTTTAAGAGTGAGACACTTCATTTCAGCATAACACACAAAGAGAGAGTGCATGTTTCTGTTATTATTTAAATATACATTTTAACATACATGTACCTCTTTCTGGGTTCTATAGGGCCAATCATAAATGAATATTGAAAACAAAATATCAATTTAAAAAAAAACAATGAACTATATTGTAAATAGAACACTTATCAAATGCCCTACACGTTACATGCATCCCACTGCAGGACATGATTATAGAACTGTTCTGTATGTGTTGCTCAGTAGTATAGCAATCTTCTGAACCAGTGTAGTATAGTGGTTTGAGTATTGGACTAGGACACTGGGAGACCAGGGTTTGAATTCCCAGTCAGCCATGGAAACCCAGTAAGTCTCAGCCTCAGAGGAATGCAAACCCCCTCTGAACAAATTCTGTCAAGAAAACCCCATGGTCACCTTAGGGTCACCATAAGTTAGAAATTACTTGAAGGCACACAACAATAGCAATCTTGGCGGCAAATCTTATAGCACTAAATAAAAGACACAAAATTAGGTGGAAATGCATAACAGAAATTTCAGTATAAGGAATGTATCCTTTTGTCTTCCCTTAAATATATAAATCAAAATCTTACTAGCTTAGGGCCTTTGCAGACTGCCAGAAATAGTGCAAATTGAGTCCACTTTAAGGGTTAGGGTTAGAGTTAGGGAATCATGGGAACTATATTTTATTGTGGTACCAGAGCTCTCTTACAGAGAAGGCTCAATGTCTCAGGAAAAAAACAATTCCCATGATTCCCTAGCACTAACCCTAACACTTAAAGTGGACTCAATCTGCACTATTTCTAGCAGTCTGCAAAGGCTTTTAATCAAGGTAAAAAGGGCCTAATCCATGGCAACTTCATCTCCTCTCCTGTCTAGCTCCCTTCAATTTCTGAATTCAGCTAGTAAGAACAGCCCCTTCTTTAGAGTTTCTCCATCCACTGGCCAAACATAATTTTTAGGGTACATATATATTATATGCTGTTTACCAAACATCATCCTTTACTATTAGTGTTCTATAGTTTAATAAACTTCCTCTACTCCTGGGCACTTATTTGCCCAAGGATACCTTTTGACTGTTAAATGTAAGAGGATCACACTTACTGCCATCACATCTTCTGTCCCCAGGAAGGGCCAAATACAGTTACCATGCCATATCCAGGGATTCTGAATTCATAGATTCAGCCATCCCTAGCTTGAAAATATTCCCAAAAAATCAAAAAGCAAGGCTGGATTTCACCATTTTATATATGGGATATTCAATGTTACTACTCATAATGGGATGAGCCTCCATGGATTTTGGTATCCATGGGGAGGAGGGTCCTGGAACAAAACCTCAACTGATACAAAGGACCCACTGTAGTATGATAGCTAGAACTCTTCTGGTAACAAGGTAGTCTACTGTTCTTTGTCATCAATTCAAGGCTGTTGCAATTTGTCCTGTGATTAACCAGAACTGCAGCATTAACCTAAGTTATGTTTACCATAGAAATGAGGGGGGGGGGAGCAAAAAAAGAGGACTTATATACTGACTGTGACTGATTCTCAGTGATTGACTATGACTGACTGTCAAACTACGACTGACTCTGACTTTAAATAGCCCTAGTTGTGACTCTCACTTTAAATACCCCAAGCTGTGATAATTGCTATTAGAAATATTTATAACCTTCACTGTTTTTAAATAACAACAATTTTGTTTTTGCTCTCCCCCCCCCCCCCCCATTTCTTCTTCCAACAGCTGCCTCAGTTGTTCCACCAAACTGCTGTGTTCTTTGGAGGCAATACAGCCTCATTTGGCTAGCTCACTTTTGCACTCCAGGCCTGTCTCCATTGTTCCCCTCCCCATTCCTGTCTGTATTTGAATCTGAGTCTGGGAATGAATCTATCTATCTATCTATCTATCTATCTATCTATCTATCTATCTCTCCCCCAAGTTCTCCAAGGTCTGTCAGGAGAGCCACTGTCCCTTCTCCTAGCACATCTCTCAGTGATGAGAAGGCATCAGCATCAGATAGGAGACAAAGCAATAGCAGATATTTTAAAATTTATCCCAGACAGAAATTTTAGCTCTGAAAAAGAATAGATGTGCATGAAAAGGAGCAAGCATGGTAAGCCTACTTAAATTCACCTTTGCTCTTGGAAAATCTAGATCAAGGCTCCCATTGTCAATCTTCATATCCCCAGTGACTCACGTTGGTTGGTTGGTTTGAAGTTTGCAAAGCTTTGGAAGCCATTGGAATACACAGCATCCATGATTATGTTTTCACCAATGCTTTAAAACAGTGGCAGGGAGAGTATAGCCCATACCCTACATGTGCCCTCAGGAGTACTTTTGTGTGCCCCCCAGGGTCCATCTCCCCCCAAATTTTGAACATTTTCAAAAGATTTCAGATTTTCCATAATGTTTGTCGCAAAGTGACCCCTAAAGGGTATGGGACAATTTTGCCATAATTTTAGATCCCTCGGCCATTTTAGGAAATAACCCCAAACTAACTTTCAGGCCATGTTTTTTGAAAAGGCCTCTCTTGAGCCAAAACAGCCCAGTAATATTGCCTTCCTCATCCACTATAAGACATTTGGATTATTTGGAGGCAAAATACTTTTTTAGACGAAGCAGTGAAGCCATGTGGGAAGCCCTCCTAAGAGTTCTTGGCAGCCAGTGTGGCCCTTGAATCTGCACCATTTGTTCACTGCTGTTTTAATACTTTTTATCATTCATTCCCTAGAATCCCAAATCTAGGACATGGAGCAGGACTCCACCTCCTTTGAGATATTCAGGCTTTTTCTATCAGCGCGTTTTGTAGTACCATCAATTTGTTCCACACCTAAGTGCCACTGAGCTCAGTAAAAATGCTTAGGACTGCACAGCATGAATGTTCAGATTTCACACAGAGCACATATTGCATACTTTGTATTTTGAATGGTTGTCAGGAGATAGACCTCTGTTTAGTAAATCCAGGCCAGTGCCATTTTAAAATTAACATGGAGAGCACACATTTCCTTGTCCACTGGCTTCCTCACTAGGGCAAGATGTTCTCTCTTTCTGTTCAAATTATGAGAATTATTTCTAAATATGAATCTTTATATCCAAATTAGCACATGCAAATATAATGCAAAACTGTGCCCTCTTTTCTGGCTGTGAGTAACTAGCCTCCTTTACCCAACCAATTATAAATAATTGGCAATCAACTCTAGGTTGCTCGTTTCATTTCTCTCAACCTCTGGAATCCTACCGTTGTAATTATGTTCACCCTTTGAAGGTAGGTGATGCCTAAAAAGATAACCAGTGGTCTAGTAGTTTGATTATTGGGCTAGGATGCCTGAAGATCAAGATCCAAATCCCTCATCAGCCATGGAAATCCATTGCGTGTCCTCAGGCAAGTCACACTCTTTCAGCCTAAGAGGAAGGGAATGGCAAATCTCTCATGAACAGGTTTTTGTGGGTTTTTTGGGCTGTGAGGCTGTGTTCTAGACGTATGTATTCCTGACATTTTTTCTCAAAATGCCAGCCACAAATGCAAGCAAAATGTCAGGAATACATTCTTCTAGAACACAGCCTCACAGTCCAAAAAACTCACAAACACCTATGGATGCCAGCTGTGAAAGCATCCGACTTCTCACTACTCTGATGAAATTTTGCAATTAAAAGCCTATGATGGGATTGTCATAAGTCAGATTCAAGGAGACCTAGTGGCACAGTGGTTAAATGTCTGTACTGCAGCCATTCACAGCACAAGGTTGTGAGTTTGATCCCGGCTCCAGGGTCAACTCAGCCTGGCATCCTTCCGTAGGTCACTAAAATAAGGACTCAGCTTGTTGTAGGCAATTAGTTTACACATTGTAAACCACTTAGGGCAGGGGTCGGCAACCTATGACTGCTGCCGCCACCAGCCCCCACTGCCACCACCTGCCACCGCGCACGTCGCGGCCACTATTTTGTTTTCCAAACAAAACGGTGGCCACAACTCGTTTGCACATGTGCAGTACTCCAGTACACGAGTGAGCGTGCGCATGCATGCACAGTACTTCCGGCATGCTGCGCATGTGCGCGCGCGCACGTACAACACCATTTTCCCTCCCCCCCTCAGCCCACGGAAGACCTGGAGACAGCAGACTGGCCCCAGGTAAGAAGAAGTTGCCAATCCCTGATTTAGGGAGTGCTTAAGTGCACTGATAAGCAGTATAGAAATATACTTGCTATATTGCTATTGCTATTGAAGACACATAACAACAGTTATGTCTCACCTGGATCACACTTCCTTCTGAAATCAGGTGGGTGAGGACAGCCCATTTTGTAGTACCATCAGTTTCAGAAATTCCACCTCCAGAAAAGATGCACCTGGCTCCATCCTTGTTTCCTTTTTGTACCAGGTAAAACTAAGCTTTATTTCTCTAGAGTTTTTGGAGTAATGGATGAAGTTTTATTCTGGCATTTCATCTTATTTTATAGTTCTGCTATGCCTTGTTTTACTGTGATTTTTATGGCTTGCTGCTGTAACTGTTGATTTTATTATTTTATTCTAAACCACTCTGCAAGCACTGCTGCAGAGTGGTTTTAAATATGCTAAATAAATTAAATGTTATTGTTGGAAGAAATTTATGTATTCTCTTTCCCCTCATTATATAGATAGGGTTTCCTATATAGGTCCTTCTCTCTTTAATATTAGCTGTCTCTATCTAAAGGTTTGAAACTGTTAATCTTATAGTTGGTATGTGTCTCTAGCCTGCCTGCTAATCTTATATCTCTCTCTCCCATCTTCCTGCTATATTAAAGATGGTGAGATTTATTCTCCTTACCCAAACCATCACCAGTTAGATTAGGTTTTAGTTATCTTATGAAAATATTTATTAAAGCCATTATTGTTTGTTTTTAAACCACAAACTGCATGTTTGTTGTTTTTTCTGAGTTAGTCTTTATTCTTTAGGAAGATAGATTTAAAATAATAGCCTGGCCCACACTTCTATTGCTCTGCTAGTGAAAGCTGGACTCTTAACAAGGCTTGCATATTTTTGTTTCCCTTTAAAAAGTTTAACACCCTGGGAAACTCAAATTGCACCCCACAGTTTTAAATGTGCTAAATAAATTAAATGACCAGAATATATTTCTCTCAGTAATATGTTATTGGCTTGAAATGTACCCCTTCTACAGGCAGGAGATTTATTTATCAAAGAAGTGCCTTTACGTTTGGATTAAAATGAACTATAGTAGGCACTGACAACATGCATCTAGGGCAAGATATAAGCCATCTTCAAGCACTAAATTGATTTAAATATTTCCTGGCTAGGACTTAAATGCCAGATAAGCTCTGTTCTGACTTTTACCCATGAACAAATGTCATATTTTAGGTTTCTTTTTGATCTGATGTGCATATTTCTCTTCTCTTAGTAATCCACCGTCCCTTGGATAAGACATGCTGATGAGAGCATGCCATCCTATTAATATTGTAATCAGGTAATTAGTGAAGACTCATGGCAAAGCAGAAGGAAGTTTTAGATGTGATGAGTGGGTCTGGAAGACCTCAGCAAAGGAACACATGCTTTTCATCTAAAAAAATCTCAGGTTTTAACCCTGGCATTGCCAGTGAAAAGGATCCTGTAGCAGCTAACAGGAAAGACTT
Organism: Phrynosoma platyrhinos; assembly: GCA_020142125.1. Taxonomy (NCBI): domain Eukaryota; kingdom Metazoa; phylum Chordata; class Lepidosauria; order Squamata; family Phrynosomatidae; genus Phrynosoma; species Phrynosoma platyrhinos. The sequence continues at coordinate 139,724,598 of JAIPUX010001232.1, read as the reverse complement.
CTGCCTAAGAGCCTAGAGAACATCTGCCAATCTAAATTGGCATTAATGGCTAGATTGCTAACATAGTTTGAGCTGTTTGTTCTTCCTAAAACAACAGAGATGAGGATAAATAATAGAGAGCCAGTAGAGTGCCTTCAGAACTGATGTAATATGGCTTTACCTTGATTCTAAATAAACCAGCCACATGCTAGCAGCCTAACTTTATATTATAGTAGTTGAAAAAGCTTCACACCATTTTCAAGGCTAGTGCCACATATAATGCATTACAATATTCCATCCTAGAGTTTACTAGAACATGGATTGTCATGGCCATGCTATCCCTGTCCAGGAAACAGTAGAGTTGAACCAACTCAAGTTGAACCTACTACCTGAAGCTGGTTAAAGGAAGACACCAAAGACACCTGGGCCTCTAATCAAAATATTAGATCAAAAAGCAGCCCCAAACTGCTTATCTATCGATATCCTGAATATCTGATTCCTGGACTCAGAAACCAACAACTCACATGGCTTTCCTTAGGGACCCATTCACACTATACAATTATAGGACTATATTCCTCTTCAACTGCCATGGATGCATCCTAAAGCATCCTAGGATTTTTAATTTGGGAAGGCACTAGAGTTTGCTGAGTGAAAATTCTAAATACCCCTCCCTAAACTGCAATCCCAAGATTCCATAGGATAGAACAATGGCAGTTAAAGTGGAATATATTGCTATAATTGTGCAATGTCAAAGAGTCCCTTGGTTCTTTCAACTTAATTTTTATGGGATCTCATTCAGCCTACTATTGGCCAGGCCAGGCAGTTCACTGCTCCACTGGCTGTCAGGGAAAATAGAATTTTCTGCATAACAATACCCAGATACCTTCCCAATGACTACAGATGACAGAGATAGGAAATGCAGTTTTGGAGCCACATGCAACCCACCGTCTACTAGAACACAATTGCTCTAGGTGCGGGGGGGGGGGGGGAGAAAGAGAGAGAGAGAGGAGTAAATGGCAGCTTCCAGGACTGTCAATTCATCTTTTGAGTACTGGCAAGAGATTCCTGAACTATTTAAAATCTTCAAAAGCAAAACAAAACAAACTAGATGAGAAGAGTCCAAGAGGCAGAAAATTGGATTTTGACGTGCAGCAGTCGCCCATCCCTAACATAATAGTTTAAAAGCATGGTGATCAGGTAGAACCATAAAGGTTGTCACAGCTTGGATGCTATGGGGCTAAACAGAAATTCTTCAACCTACTTGCTGAAAATTGACCCTGTAGATAAGAGTAAAACCACCCCAGATGGTGTGTCAGCAGGTGTATTTGTACTAGCTTTTTCAGTCCATACTTTAATGTTTCCTCGCAGCAAGAGCATGGTTCTGCATTTCCCCTCTGTCACTGCTGTACTATGGGCTGTCAATTGCTACCTGCTAGCATCTCTGGAACAAACACTGTTGAATTTGACTAAATTTATCTCAGAGTGACTGTTTCTTCCCACTGTCTGAAAATTGTGTGATGCACTTTACTGGTGGTGTACGATTCTGGTGGAAATACAAGAAAAGGGATACAGATCTATATTTTCTAAAGCCTTCTGACATCAGTCTCACTAGGTGAACAAGCAATATCCTTTTTTCCCTCACTAAGAAGTTTAAGGGAGGGGAAAGAGCCATATTTGCCTTCACTTAGGAATGGAAAAATATTTGAAAATATTTGAAAAGTAGTTGAAAAACATGTTTCTTGAGTGTGGTGAGGGCACACCTCTGATGAGGAGAATTCTAAACTAATGAGAATCTTTACAATTTGCAACTTATTCTGTGCAAAGTTTGCTTGGGAGGGGGTGTTTGCTCAGAAAACAGACATTTCTATTTGCTGCAAGAAATTAATATTTCTGCAAGTATGAATATTTTCACATATATCTTAGAAAATTCTGTTTCCTAGAGAGAATGACATTTTCCACAACAAACCTCATGTACAAATTTTACATAGAACAGGTTCCTACTATAGTATTTTCTCCACAGTAAACACTACTTTCTGTGCAGTCAGCGTTTCTGCACAGAAAATAATATAATTAAATTATACTATTATTTTGTGTGCAGGAAATGTTGCTTCCTGCAGAAATATTGTGTTTTCTGTAGAAAAAAAAGTTGCCCCTCCGTTCTTATGGACATGAAGTCCACAATTTTGCATATTCACATAGGGGCGACCTCCTTTAAAATCAATGGAGCATGCCCCCATGGGCTCGTTCCCCATTCAAGCCAATGGGGCTTGAATATTGGTGAATCTCCATTTTCGCAGGGGAGTCTGGAATGGATCCCCCGCGAAAATGGAAGGCTGACTGTAAATGCAAATTTTGCACCGGATAAGTGCCAAACTGCAAATAGTAGTAGCAAACACCACAGTTTTCAGAGTATTCACAGCCCTCCCTCCACTCCATCCGACATCATCTGGGAGGAAGATGCAGGCCCATCTCCATCGGGCCTAGCCTAAGTTGGAGGGAAAATGTTGTTTTATGTTATATGCTAATTTTTATGCTGTAAACCACCCGGATTGGACTACCAATGGGCAGTATAAAAATAAAATTTATTATTATTATTATTATTGGGAAGAAAATTGCTAAAATTATTTCCTCCTTTCTTCAAAAATTAAATTAGTGGAGAGTTCAATCCTATTCAGTCTAGCAGGAATTTTCAAAAATGTTGCTTCATTAGCCTGTTTCATTCATACACAACTCACACACACTTGTTATCTCTAAACCTGACATTTATTTCAGTATGAGTTTTTGTGGACTACAATCTACTTTCTCAGATGCTCCAAGATCACACTAAAATAAATTATTAGTCTTCAAGTTATCACAAGGATCATTTTCCTCCCTTTTCAAATGGATTCTCTCTGTTAGAATAGACTCTAACTAAATGGAACTAAAGTTGGTGAGTTCCTGAGAATTTGAGAGAAGGAGGATTGGTGTAGCTATAGGAGAGAAATCCATTTGGTTTGAACTTCAGTACAAACAGAGCTAGTCCCACTTTCCAAATTAAAGCATGGAACAGAATATAATTATCTTTTATTTTTCACACTTCTCTGAATGTTCTGATGTAATTATCTGACTTTCTAAAAGCACATAGAAAATGTATACTTTAGGGGAAATGACAATCAAAAAAGGCATATGTTAGGGGAAAGTGGTTGCAAAAATGTGCTTTGTGGAAATGGCATTTAAAAAGTGTTAAGATTTTGTGTGGAGTACTTTTTAAAAAATAACACACGGAGGTAGAAACATATAGAAAGAACTACTGCTCTAAAATATGGACATTACCAAAAGCAAATCAGGAAGGTTCATCCACCTTTAAGATTAGTAACCCACACATTTTCTTCATATGTATTCCTTATCTTTAGCCCACTGGCGCTCTAAAGAACTGGTATTGGTGATATCAATATGTCATATTCTCATATTTTGGAAAAGCTGGTTTAGCAGATTCATGAGTATAAAATAGTAATTTAATCATCTCAGATGTGAGACAAAGGCCCAAAATACACTGCAAAAATACTCCAGTTTGGGATCACCGTAATTGCCCTGGCTCAGTGCTAGGGAATCCTGGGGAAATGTACTTTATTGTGGCACCAGAACTCTCTGACAGAGAAAGCTAAATGTCTCACAGAACTACAGTTCCCAGAATTCCCTAGCACTGAGCCAGGGCAATTAAAGCAGTCTTAGTCTGGATTATTTCTGCACTGTGATTTAGACCAAAGTGAATTAAATAATGGTCTGTATGTACTCCATATTCACTATATCAGAGGACTCCTCAGTACAAAATTGTAAGTCACACACCCCCAACACCTTTTCTTTAAATAATCATTCACTTGAAGTTTTCAAAAAGAATCTTTTTGAACTTTTAAGATTATACTTTAGAAGCCTGAAGTGTAAAAAATAAAAAATAAATCTAGAGAATGAAAGAAAAACCTTGGATGGGAAAATCTGTAATTTCATATTCTGAGTTTTGGCAGCCCTAAAGGGGAAGGTCACTATTGATCTTCTCTGAGACAAAAACTCATTACATATATTCTCTAGAGTCCTTTCTGCTCTCCATTGGAAGGAAACAGCAATCTCTGTTCTTCTTGTGTATTATCCCATATTTCTCTACCAAAATAACTTGTTCTTCGTTGCCTGAGGTACTGGTTTCATACTGTTCACCCAGTTTACTGACCTACACTGTACAATTTCTTTCATCTTACTTTTTTGCTGCTCCTTCTTGTTCATGGAGTATGTGTATCAAAGCTAATGATTACTTATCAAAAAATCCCCAGTTGCAATTTCCATTTTGCCATCATCTCTTCCGCATCACAATCTCTTGAGTGTACCTGCATTGTTCCACATACTGAAATGCAGCAATAATATCCAGTCTATTTCCATTGTCTTCCCTATGTTACATTAAGAATGCACAGGGCACTGGAGCATGGCATCTCTGCTATCAGTGGCTAATTCAGGGTCAGTGGGGGAAGTCATCAATGTGTTTCAATGCCAGGTAGTACTAGAGAGAACTGAAGATAATCAAGACCATCTTCCCTCAAATTAGGAATGGAGGACAGTGTCATATTGTATTTATCACACCTCAAATGTAAAGGAGAATGAGTCTCTTATTGTTGCCCTCTAGAAGGGAGACTAGACAGATATAGTATACATACTCTTCCTTCACCTCAGAAGGAGAAAAAAAGTGATTTACCTACTGGAAAATTCCAGCATTCCCTTCCGACTGAGTATTTGTGGTTTAGATAGAATTTCCTTCTGGGTTTTTTCCCCTTCCCCATTTTTTCCCCTAGACTTTGAAATACATGGTCATAAATTCCTTTTGGGTATCTAAGTAACTAGACCATGTGACCTGGGAAACTTCTTAGGGTCCTTAGCCATATAAAAACTCCTCTCTTATCAGTCTCACTCCTCATCTCCATTATTCTCCTTTTTGGATTTCTTCCTCATCTTCACTTCTCCATCAACAAGATGGTGAATTAAAGACTGAAACTCTTTCTTTTGCCTAATCTTTTCATTAGCTAGTTAGGATATAGGTTCTCCACATGATGTAACTGTAAAAGACATTAGTAAATTATTTTAAGTTTGTAATCTGAAACTGCCTGCTTTGTTTATTTTGAGTCAGTTTCAGTTCAGGGGAAGCATCTCCAATTGAAATATGTTCCTCTGTTACTCTGCTGAAAGAAAGCTGGTTCCTAACAGTTTTATCTTTGATATTTTTTCCCAAATAAGGGCTAACACCATGGGAAACTCTAAATTTCATTCCAAGGTCAGCCTTTCAGTTGTTATAAAACTTCAGAGCAGAAGTAGGACTCTTGAGGATCTCAACATGTTGCTGGATGCCTTCTAATCAATTCCGGCTAACAGAGATGATGAGAAATCAGATATAGCCATGTTAGTCTGGAAAATCAGTATGCAAAAGGATCTTGTGGCACCTTTGAGACTAATGAATGAAAGAAATTGGTAGCATGAGCTTTTCATAGATTTCAGCCTACTTCCTCAGATTCATCGGAGATTATGACAGTTCTAGTCCATCAACATATGGAGGGCCAGTGATTCCTCATCCATGCTTTAGCATGACGTTTAAGGGACACACATCTGATATAGATCAAATAAAGACTGTGAAAGTGTCAGGTGTCAGCTACAGCACTGATCATTAAATAACAGGCTTGCAGAAAATAAGAGACAGAAAAGTGATCAGACACAGAAAGAACATGAGAATTATTTCAGACTTTGGCTCCTATGCACATGAATTTACATTATGATACAACATCCCAAACTGGTTCCAGAAAACACTTAATATGCTTTAGAGTTGGGATGGACTAATAGTGTCCCATAATTTTTGTGACTCTGGGGCTTTGCATGCCGGCTGCCCCAACTCCATCCCGACACCATCCTAACACCTTTGCATAGCGTGCGGTGTCAGTACACACCCTGCGCCAAAGGGGCGTGAAAGAGCTGTGGCGCTGGCTCTTAGGGCGGTATTTTGCCACTCTTTGGGGGGCAGCAAAAGGGAGGATCGGGGATGCAGCGGATGCCGTTGCCCCAATCTGCCACTAGCAGGGGCAGCCCAGAGCTGCCCCAAACAGGCTGTCTGTAGAGGCCCTCCATTCCTCCACAGACTCTTCTAGTCTCCACTTCCCACAGTTTTCTTTTTCATAAATTGACTGCCCCCCTTTTTGTTTTTTAGTAAATGAAGAGTAGGCTTTTAAATAAGCTACAATCCACAGACGCAGATTCAAATACAGTCAGCCTCTGTATTGGTGGGGGTTCAGTTCCAGACACCCCCCCATGGATAAAAAGCATCATGGGACTGCAAGTCCTATTAGCATCAGTGAATCATAGAATCATAGAGTTGGAAGAGACCACAAGGGCCATC
>JAIPUX010001232.1:139615035-139635653 GCA_020142125.1 Phrynosoma platyrhinos | reverse complement strand
AGTGCACTTAAGCACTCCCTAAGTGGTTTACAATATGTAAGCTAATTGTCCCCAACAAGCTGGGTACTCAATTTAGCAACCTTAGAAGGATGCAAGCCTGAGTTGAGCCTGAGCCCTGGCTGGTGTTGAACTCACAACCTTGTGCTTTGTGAGTGAGTGGCTGCAATATGGGCATTTAATCACTGTGCCATCAGAGCTCCTAAACCTAGGGATTTCTTGGCAAGATTTATCCAGAGAAGGTTCACCATTGCTGTTTTCTCAGGCTTAGAGAATATGGAGATTATTGCATTTTTTAAAAAACCCAATTTACCCCTGTCATTTTGAAGTCTATTAGAGGATGCAGTTAGGTATTATTGCATGGAAAATGCTGTCAATGCCACAGGCCGATTTATGTTACTAGCCTAGCATTCTTCCAGAACATTGCAATGCAAAAGTGTGAGCAAATGCCACCACCCCACTTGCAAAAGTTGGTAAAAAATTGAATTGTATCCTTTTCCCATGGGGATAAGAAAAACACAACTCTCAGAAAATTTCTCAAAAAATATCTTATGAGCAATGTCAGTTCAGGAGTAATTAAAGTACTGAAGAAATGTGTTACAGGCAAGTACTCTGCATTATTAATATCCCAAATGCTTTGCTCTTTCTTAGTGTGACTCTTGTTTGCTGTCAGATGAAACAATTTGCTTGACCATTTTTTAAGAGTACTTCTTTTAGATGTTTGTGCCTCGTAAAGACAGAAGGAACACTTCTCTAGCCTTCAACCTCAAATTAAGTAACAAGGCTTTCTTGTCATTCCCTAAAAGCTATCCTACTTGTTAAAACTTTCTTGTATTATACAGTGCATATCTCACCAGAATACAAGGATATATAGTTCAAATGAGAGCTGTCAATCAATTATAATTTTGTAAATTGATTAAACAAATTAATCCCAAAAAGATTACTTAATAGTGATATTTATGGTCATTTCTGGTCTTGGCTGTGTAGTAAAAAGGCAATAAAAACATCAGGAGTTAAATTAGTAAGGGCCACCATGAGTGCAATAATTTGTTATTACCTAATATTCCCAATTCAGAGTGAGATCTTCATTTTCTAGCTATATTCAACAAGACTCTTCAGGGTCCTTTTTTGAATCTATCCAATAATTCTCTTAATCCTGATTTATTGATTCCTGCTTCAAGTGCAGGATGATAAGAGGTAGTACTGTTAGCATCAAACAAAAAAGCCCTTGGAGAAGGTGGCATCTCCTTAAACGGAACCAAAAATGATGAGAAGCTGTGATTTCTAGTTTCACAAGCCTTACCTTTTTTGCAACAGTGTGCCACTTCACAGGAATGTAATTTATTAATAAATATAGTAGCAATATTTTACCAAGCCTGAAGTAACATGTGATCTTTTAAACCTATTTTTTTTTTCAGTTTTGATGGCTCATATAATATATAAGTGCATTACAATATGCAAAGGTTATTTATACAGCAATGTTTTTATAAATCTGAAGGTGCTTTTGATATCATTGACAAGGGATAAATTTGGCAAAACCCTTCCCCACTTTTTAACAATGTACTTGGTTTAACTTCTTAAAAGCTTCTTCATCATTCCTTAACTCTTATTCCTTCCCTAAGTAAGAAAAAAGAAATCTGTTTTTCCTCTAGGGTTTTGTTGTTGCTTATTTTTATTTTAGGCAAACACTACTGTAATGGAACTCAGTGACATAAGGTTTTCTCTCTCAAGGTGAAAGAAAAAGATATTGATTTTCTTTTATTTACATATCACAGTTCGTTCATCTCACACCCAGGTAAGATTTCTCACACCCAGGTAAGACTGCTGGCTTCCTTAGGGTTTTTCTTTGCAAAAGTCATTGAATATTAATCATGATAAATATTGCATAAATAAATAATGATGATCTGTGTTGTATTCACAGTCAGAAATCCTTCATGAAGAAAGTGTGTTTTATCCTATCATTGGCCAGGCAGCACATCTTCTCCAAAGTCTAGATATGTGTTTTTCTTCCCCTGGAGAAGAAGAAAGTGAGGGGGGGGGGGGGTGGACTTGTTAAAAAAAAATTCTAGAAACTTGTGGGCCAAGCCCACCCAACTCTTTTCTGTGTTTATTAAATATATCAAGCTCTAGACAAAACAGCAATCATGGCTGAAGTGAAACATTATTCTAAGTTGTTTCTACAATGGCAAAATAAACTATGGGATGTATTGTTTTTTTAAAAAAATCTGATACACTGGGCAGGTGAATTTTAAAATAAAATCAGCAGAGTTAAATTAAGGGTTGTTCTAATTCTAAGGTGTTCTTACTCACCAAAGAAAACTTAATTATACTCAGAGCCTACATGGGCATCTCTGCAGATTCTGTATTTAGCCTAGCTCATTTGACAAAGGAAATGAGAACCTACAAGTTTCCAAGATTCAAGCATGCTCTGACACCTCCATTTCAAACAGCTGGAAATGAAGGGATCATTTTAACCACAAACCTTGGTTGCTCTCTATAATGTGTAAACCTGGGGAAGTAAAAGTAAAAGAGACAGAAGGGATGACTAGGATGGAAGAGTCCTCTGCATTAGGTGACTATGGGCCTCGGCAGACGACTAATTGAGTCGTCTTCGAGGTAAGGAAGAGGAGGGGCAGCCGCACGCACGGTGCCCTTTCCTCTTCCTGAGGGCGTCCTCAGAGCCGCTGGCCCTCCACATGGCCGGCGCTCCGGGGACAACCTCCTGCCGCAGCGTCCGCACGCACTGCGGCGGAAAAGGCAGGGAAAGTGCACCCTACGCTTTTAGGGCGCACTTTCCCTGTCTTGTGCAAGGAGCGCTGATTTAGTGCTCCTTCCAGGGACACCGCAGGAGCGCCGCGGTGCGGAGGCTGCGCTCCTGCAGCGCTCCGTCCGGCGGCATCTCCGGCGCCTCCATCTGCTTCCCCCCTATGTGTTTTTGGAGAATTCCCTGGAAAAGTTTGGATATTCTCCCCTAGGATTAACCAAAAAGGCTTGGAAAAAAACCCGGCCATTCTGAACTGATTTGGACAGCCTTTATCCCATCAAAATAAATGAGAATCAGATTTGTCCATACAAATGCTGAGTAGTTTACCTAGACTGTTCCTTGGTCAGCTCTCCTCTGCACAGTAACCAAATTCTTTTTTGCTATTTTCCCTTTGAGAGTGACAGGCTCTGATCCCAGAAAATGCTTACTAATTAAATTAGCTTATCTTTTCTTTTACTTCTCATGGTGATTGCTATGGGCCTATTAACCTCAACTAGACATCAAATGGCAGGATGAATTTGTTCTAAGTTTTAGTCTGAACTTTGAAGTAGTTATCCAAGCTGCGGAAACATATCCCCCAAACAGGTTCAGCAGCTGACTGGAGGGGAATCTGGAGTGGATTCACTGCCCCACTGACACTGGAGCCAACAGTATCACAAACAGACAAAAACAAAAGAGTGAAGTGCTATGACAGACAACATTTACAAAAGATGGCAGACAGACAAAATAGATTATATCTTATTTCTTTTCCACTCTGATCAGTTCCTAGCACAAACTATTTCCCCCAAAAAAGTGTCGTCATCAGACAATCACCTTATCTCATTTACAAAATAGTATAGGGATCCAGGCACATAGGCTTGTAACTATCCCATATTTTTATAATATTTCTTCTCTTCATTCTTTCTGGGAGCTGTAATTCAAAAAGCAACTTTTCCAAATTTAGAACAGTGCTAAGAGTCATCCATTTAGAAAAATTCCTGTTTTCCAATAAGCTTTACTCATTTGTCTAATCTATCTTGTCAGGGGTGTGAAGAATATTCACAAAACAATGCAGAACTCTTCCTAAGATGGAAGATGAATGTGCCTGATCCTCTTCCTTCATAGGCCATCAGTACTGAGGTGATCTAACTAAATCAGGGCTGGACAATTTCAGCAGATCTGGTGGTCACTTTTATGCCCTGGAGGCCACAAGGGGAAAGCATGGACTATTGAAAAAGAAAACAAAAAACCCAAAGTAGCCAGAAGTTCGCTTCTAGTTTTCAAAAAGGGTTTTGTGTTTTGTTTTTGTTTTTTGTTATTTGGTGTTAAACAGTACATAGAGGTCTTGCAACTGATTTAAAGGGTACATTTTTGCAACTGGAAATTTCTAGAAGCAGCAACACACACACACACACGCACACTGCTTTGGACAGACAAAGACTGATCTGGGGATTCTGGAAACTTTGGGGGCTAGAAACACATCCTTGGAGGGCCATATGCAGCTACAAGACCTCATTTTGTCATCATTCCAGGTATAGTAACAAAATGAGTACAGATAGCACACTTCACAATAATCCCTCAAAAACCTCATTCTAGATTATCCTGTTGGAGATCCTTTCCTTTCCAATTCCCAATCACAAACACTGGGGAGGTTACCCTTGAGCCTGAAGGTTATATCATATAGCATGTTTTATACTGCAAAACTGAATCCCGAGTTTAGTATAGAGACAGTATTACTTTTAAGAGGGACATAGAAAAAATTTGGTATGTTCTTTCAATGCATAGAAAAGGGAGGCAATATTGCACATTATTCCTTATTCCTGACCTCCAATGACTTCATTTGATGGTTACAACGGAGCATATGCTTAGGAATTTACTGGTCATGGGAAGAGAAGCTTTATTCACATGCTTCTTGTATTTATATCACTCCTTTCCTCCAGTGAGTTCAAGGCAGTATATGTTGTGTGTGTATGTGTGTGATCTTCTCAACTTTATTGTGACAATAATCTATGGAGCAGACCAAACTGAGGCACAGTGATTGTCCTAGAACTTTGAAAATTGACTTCTTCATTCAACAGAAACCTCTAGCCAGCAAAAACATGGCCATGCTATTTTAGGCACTGTGGAAATTTTATGGTCATTTGTGGAGCTGGGCAAGCCTGGTTGGTGCCAGCTAATCACAGGTCAGGAAATACTCAGGGCCTATGGGAAGGGTAGGGCAGATGAGGAAAGGTGGCATAAAGATAGAGGAAAGCTGTAACAGAAATGGGACAGTCAGATAGTGGAGGAAGATCTGAATGTGGGTTTGGGGAGCTGTGAATGCTTAGATAGTTCAGGGGTGAATGTGTTATTTAAATGAATGTGTTATCTAAACTTCTACTTGTTAATGCCTTTTTTACAACTCTGTCTGGCTGTTCATATTAAGTGTTATAGAGAGTCTTGTCATGCTTACCACAGTGAACCCACAGAACACATCAATTGCTCCAAATAGGGATCACCTTGAGGCCAGTCCAGGTACCCTATCTAGGGAAGGATCTTGAGGGAGAAATAGGCAAGATATGTGATGAGAGCCCAAGTGTTGGAACTGGGGCTAGCCTTGAGAGAGGATCAGTCACATCATCCAAAAAAGGAACTTTTCTCAGTTAAGACTGGCAAAGGCTCATGGAGTGAGTTTCATAGTTTAGTGAGGACTGCAACCTGGATCTTCCAAGTCCCTGTCCAATACATCAACCACCACATAGGCTGTATAGGCATGTTAGACTTTATTTGAATCTTCAGAATAAATTGAGAACAGAGACCTTCCGCACAATTCTGCTTTTTCCATGTTGAAGGAATATTTGAAAACTACAAGTGTCACTGACGGGCACTGAGTGGAACTGGATTTGAAAGCCTCTCCAATTCAGTAGTAAATACCACCATGTAGCCACAAAGAGATAACTCTTAATTCCAAAGTTTTGAGAAGGAATTATCTGCCTTCCTAAATTCAAATTAAACAGAGATATATTGGAATATTTTCGCTTATCTTTTAAAGAGCAGCTGCCATCAGAGAGGCTATAGGGATTAAGAATAGTATTTCCACATCAAGGATAGGAGGCCATGTCAAGAAACCTTGCAGTCCAGAATTTATAAATTTATCAGAGTCAGCCCAAGATATTTCTTTTTTCAGGGAAATCAGCCTGAAATACCAAGACAAAGCATACACTACACAAAGCCTATCAAGTAATGACACAAGAAATCCCACAAGCAACACTCTATAGCACTGAGAACAAAAATCCAGTAACAACAACAAAGAAAACTGCTGCCCATTCATGACACCTAAATGTTTTGAGCCCAAGGCAGCTGCTTTGCTCTGCTTAATGGGACAGGCAGCCCTGAAATGATTCCTGGATGATTCTGAAGGGCAAATTTCCTGAATTTTCACCTCCTTGATGAGAAAGAAGCTCCTAGCACACCAAGAAACTTATAGCATTAACTATTAAACTGGCTTACCTGAGCTGGCTTAAACTTTAAAACGGGTGGCATCCTGGTTTTATTAGAAGGATTTAGCCACTGAAATCACCACCTGGGTCCATCCCCACTCCCAGGGGCAATCCGGTGGCCATTTCCTTAAGCCGGAAAACTCCCAGCTTCTAAAAGAGATGTGCTGAGCACCCCTGGGAGTGGGGATGAACCCAGGATGGACCCAGGATGGACCAGGATGGTGATTTCAGTGGCTAAATCCTTCTGATAAAATCAGGATACCATTCGTTTTAAATTTTAAACTGACTCAGGTAAACTGGTTTAATAGTTAATGTGATAAGCTCCCAAGATACCTATTATTTTAAATGGTCTAATGTAAGGGACTTTTTCCCCCCACACCTAGGGACCTTTGCAATGAGTAAGGTTTTGTGCAAATGAAAAAAAGGCCCCAAAGTGAAAAATGACTGGGAAAATGAACATAAACTTTCATAAGCTGGATAATGGGGACGGTATTTCTGCTCCTACTGGAAGGGGAAAAGAAGACAGACTGCTACTGTGCTTTCTCTTATTATTGCAGGGTTTTCATGTGATCATTAATGAAATGAAAGTCTCTTAAGTTTAGGAGTATAGTGAATTTGCTGATTTCTCAAGTAGCCTCTGTAACTATGCCGGCATTATTACTATGCCGGCATGTTCTGCAGCTAACAATATCTTTTTTCCATAAATAAATATTTCTTTCCATGTTACACTTGTTGATATCTGTAGATCTAATTGCTATTAAACAAACAATAGCATAACTTTGTTCCACACTAACTCTGACAATTCCAAATACTTTATCACACAAGGCAGTAAATCAGATTAAAGAAAGATATTAGCATATTTGGCCAGGACTCATCATATGACATCATGTCTATTCAGTTGCTGCTTTGCATTTCGTTTGTTTCTGTGGTGCACCTTTTCATTGATGGGGAAAACCCAGTAATAGGCTCTTAATATCACCCTTATTCCATTAGCTCCCCTGGTGCAATAGGTCCCTTCCATGGCAGTAACAATTGACAGCAGTCACATGTGATCAAGGGTTATAATTCTCCTCCTCAACCCCATCTCCCTCACTTTTCCAAAGCAGACCAAGGTTGCTTTTGTTCTGTGATTTCCATGACTTTTTAAAATAAATTATTGTGATTCTGTAATTACAGCAAAAATAAAACTAAAAAACTTCAGCAAAGGCATACATGTGTTGAAAGGCATGGAAGGAGGAGTTACAGAGCTGGTGCTTAAGACACCATGTATTGGCAAAAAGCTGCACACTCAAGTGATTGAAAAGAAGAGTGATACTGAATGTTTTCAAATCAGTATGTTCCCATGTGCTTCAGTAATGTGATTGTTGTGAGAAAAAAAGATGGTGTGACAAAGTTCCCACAAGTCTTTATGGTGAGTTTGGAAATATGAGAGATCTGGTAGTTCAAGGCTTCCACAAGCTGATGTGGACTTGATGGTTTTGACTATACCTACTGTCAGTTCAAGACAGCACAACATTTGCAAGATGATGGATAGTTGGGTTGTGGTCCCATGCATTTGCAAGGTAAGGACTCAGGGAAGGCTGCTAAACAGTGACTTGTGTTTGTGCATTTTTAAGCCTTTCTTCTTTTGTGCTCCAAACTTTTCTCAATTAAATCTATCAGCCATTTTTAATTGGTCAGTTTTCTAGCTTCACATTTCAAATGAGTTCCATCTCATTGAAACAAGGCATGCAATGAAATCCTGAGCCAGTTCCACCATTGTGCTGATGGTGCCCTTCTGCCCTCAGGATAGATACTACTGGCAGACTGAATCCCCTCTTACTACTGCAAACCATTCTGCAGATATGCTGCAGGAGAGATGTAGGACCCTCTAGACTAGAATGCGGGGTGGGTGGAATAAGGGAAATGCAAATCCCATTGCACGAGTGGAAGTATGCTCACTTAATGCTGGATTTCATTCATTATACTGATTGGGACTTATTTCCAGATAAAAGTGTTTATTATTGGAATCTTAGGGGGAAAGAAGGAATGTAAATCTTCACCTATTTTGTCCTTGCATGTAAGGAATGGGAATAAGTCCCAATCAGCTAAAAAGACAAACAAATTATTGGACCAGATATCTCCATGGAAGCCAGGATAACAAAGCTTAGGCTGTCATAGTTTGGACACATCATAACAAGGCATGAATCACTGAAAAAAATCAATAACACTAGGAAAGGTGAAGGGAAGTAGAAAGAGAGGAAGGCCTCATGTCAGATGGATGGACTCTATTAAAGAGATCACGAGTAGGAGTTTGCAGGAGCTGGGCAGAGCAGTGGAGGACAGGAGGTCTTAGAGATGTCTCATCAGCAGGGTCGCCATGGGTCGAAATCGACTCAACAGAAATTAACAACAGCAACAAATGTAAAGATGGATAATTCCCATAGTTTCTTTCCACTAAGAAAGAGAACAAATATTTCCATGTAGGTTTTTTTTACCAGTATTCAAACATCCCAAAGGGTTTTGGGAAATAATTCTATGCAAAAATGCATGGCACATAAAAACCTGTTTCCAGCGACACACGTTTATGCAATAAAACCTGTGTTTCTGGAACCAGTCTAATTTTTTTAGCAAAAATGTAGGCGCATAAAAATTATTTTAAAATGTTCATCCTTACTGTTACTGCATCTCTTGGTACATGTTTTGAACTTCAAAGCCAGGCCACCTTGACCAAGCAGCTTTTTCTTTAGAGAGTATTATCTTTATTTGGGTCAGTTTGTCTCTTGAAAATGTTGTGTATGGCTATTGCCCCCTCCCCCAACCAAATGTGAATTTAAAAACCTAGTCCTGGGTTGTGTCAGCTTTGTGGGAGAGAAGTGGCTTGATTTCTCTTGTATAGCTGGTGCTAGAAACTACCATTCAAAGAAGGCAAAAGATAAAAAAATGGCATAGAAGTGAGGCAGGGAACCTCTGGCCCTGGGACTGAATCTGGCCTTTCTGGATATTCCCATAGGGTCATGCCCTTCCTAAGATATCATCATTTGTTGGTTTCACAGCTTTTATACAAGTTTCCTCTCCACTTGAAAAAGCTGAAATGGCTGACAGTGGGACCTTTAAACTAAAATATGCTGGTACTTTGGTCCCACCTTTTTTGCCTTTAACCATGTCATAACTGATTGCTATGCAGAGGGGCGGGGTACAAATAAACGTTATTATTATTATTATTATTATTATTATTATTATTATATCTCTGAAACTGAATTCAGACCATGGATTTAAGGAGGGTCCCCATCCTTGATGTAGAACATCCATGCTTCTTTGCAAAATAATAAAATAGTAGCAAGGAACACATCACATTTTCTCCTCCCAGCGAAAAGAAAGGTAACTGCTTTGAGAGGGAGGGAGAGAGAGTTGCTCTAGCATCAGAGTCTTACTCATACAATTCTGTTAAGTGGATTACAGATGAGCTCATTCCCAGATGTGGGTCACATTCCATTAAAGGCAGGCTTGGTGCCAAGTGAAAGTGGTGCAATGATGGCAACAATGATTGAAGCTCCTCGCCATCATTTACTATTGCTGCTGGTGATCTAACTATGTCTTTACAACCCACAAGAGTTGTCACCCCACCCTATCAGGTTGTGGCAAATGTATCCATCATTTTCAATAACTCCTGACTGCAAGAATCAGGGACAGCAACAAAGTTCGTCAGGAAAGGTAAATTCTGCCCTGCCCTTATCTACCAAGAGAAGTACCATTTCACTGAAAGCTTATTCATCCTGAACTGAAAGAGACAAAGAGAGTGGTCAATGAGTGCAAAAGGGAGGCCAAAGTGAAGGAAAACATATGGAGAGAAGAGAGCTGTCAGCATTAGGCAGCATGTGTGTGGAATCTGGCCAGCAACTGTATGTGACAAGGAATATGAAATAGAGGATAGGATTAGTAGAGAAAGGCATTGTAATCTGTACAGTCTTCTCAGAAAGAAGTCCAATTGAGTTCAGTGGTACTTACTCCCAGGCAAATGGATATAGGATCACAGTTTTAGTTCTAGCTGAACCCATTAGGATAGAGGCAAATGTTCAAGCTATATTCACATCTAGTTTACCTTAAGATCGGGTGGTGTGTGTGCAGCTTCTAGCTGCAAACACGTGCATGTGTGTGTTCTCTTTGTTTTATTTTTACTAGAACTCTGAGTCCCAACAGGTGTATTTTAATATCTCAGACAGGCATACATGTGCCAAGAATTATAGAACAGGATGCTGCTAAGCATATGCTTAGCCTACAAAATATGTGATGATCACCAGAGCCAAGATCACAAATCATTTTCCATTTTTTAAAAAAAAAACATTAATAGTTTCACCCCAGAAGCCTAATTTAAAGGTGGGAAGACATTTTATTCCTTTTATTCCTTTTAGTCATTTGTGAGCCAGAAAGCCTGGTAGATCTACTGTCACT
The DNA here is from genome assembly GCA_020142125.1 of Phrynosoma platyrhinos. Classification (NCBI taxonomy): domain Eukaryota; kingdom Metazoa; phylum Chordata; class Lepidosauria; order Squamata; family Phrynosomatidae; genus Phrynosoma; species Phrynosoma platyrhinos. The sequence goes on along the minus strand of JAIPUX010001232.1, from coordinate 139,625,003 downwards.
ACCAAGAGATCAACAAATTTGATACAGATCTATCTTTTAATCAATTTTGGATTAACAGAATATTAGCAAGGCACACCTTAACTCATGTACTGTTCTTAATTTGAGAGAGAGATTAAAGGTAAGAAGAGAGAAAAGCATGGGAATACACTGCACCATGTACCATTACGAGTGTTTTTTGAGGTTGATATTCATGGTGTCAGTATATTAGTCACAAACTGCTACTGGAAAGCACATATTAAGATCCACAAGCAAATGAAGAAACAGGTCTTTATGTATTTGTCAATGGTTATATTTTATTATCTAAAAGGTTTTTATCATTATCTTGTTTTGTAATGTGCATTTCAGCCTTAATAATACTGAATGGCCTTCTTCAGGGGCTATACTACAAGTAAACATAAATAACAATAATAAATTAAATTTAAAATTTTAGAAAGGACAACACATATTTCTAATTACATAAATATAAAATCCTAATGGTTCAAATTAATTCTATTTAATATCAAAACACCATTCAATCTTTTAACAGCAGAAATTTCTGGAGTTGGCTGAACATCTCTCACCATGTAACTGGACTGTTACACAATAAAAAAAAGTGCGGGGACTAGGCTTCTAATTTTCATTTATTTATACATTTCAGCAGATGCTCAGAAAAAAAGAGAGAGGGTAGAGAGACTGTGGTGAAAAACCTTTCAAGGATGTCTGATATAATACAGTTGAAAGTAGAATAATTTATGGACCAGGGTAACCTTACTATAATAAAGGGAGGAAATCTAGGTTAAGATTTTCCACCATCAAAGATTTGAACTTTAGAACCCAATCTGCTTCTTTTCTTAGCAAAGTTTTTTCATTATGAGTTAATTCCTTCCCCAACACCCAAAGCTGTGGCAGAGGGCTGAAATTCCATAAAATTACTTATCAATTGTGCAATGGGATTTATAGTTTGTTGTGGTACCAGAGCTTTCTGCCACAGAAGACTAAATATCTCACAAACTAAAAATATCAGAATTCCATAGCACTGAACCATAGCATTAAACTGGTGTCAAACTGCATTATTTGTCAAGCGCAGATGCAGTCTCAATCATTTTGGAGGTATATTGACAATAAATGCAGTGGCCACAGGGATCATGGCCTATGAGTCTTGCTTTATCCATAAGAATATTTATGGGTACTATTTTATGCTATTTTATTTTATTCATGATGGTGAGCATGACCAAGGCCTTCCACACGACACAATTACAGACTAGGATTTCACTTCAACTGTTATGGCTTCCTTCTATAAAATCCTGTGATTTCCAGTTTAGGAAGGGATATTTACAATTCTCTAGTTCCTCATTGGACTACAAACTCCATAGGATGTTGCTACGGCACTTAAAGTGGTATCATATTGCCATAATTGTGTAGTGTGAAAGGGCCTCAAAAGGGTGCTACAAGGTTCATGGCCTGCTTCTTGCTTTCCCATCAGTATCCGGTTGGCCACTGTGGGATAAGAATACTGGAACAGATAGTCTCCACTAGGGCTCTACTTGTAGTCTTATGACTACTTGCATTCCAAAATATTAGCACAAGCTGCCTTCTTAGCTCTCTCTATTATGAAAGGAATCTCTACAGGAAGAAATTCTAAGATATTCTTGCATGAATTCATTGAACTCCACACACTTTACAAAACAACTATAGGGCTTCTCATAGAAATGTTTATTGAAAGGCTATTATTTTGAGAGGAAAATCCATTATGTTGTTTTCTCTTTTGTATTGTGACCCAATTTTCTGGGGAAAGCAGCATGGAAGTTAAACTCTAAATTAATCTTTGTTCAATGAAAGTGTAGTATCTACTTCGGTACATAATGAGTATGGATTAAATCCAGTTATTACTCCCAACAAGAGTTGACTCATTGACTCAAATTCTGAATGAAGCATCAACACACATGTAAATCCCACTGATTCAAAGGGTCTACTCTAATTGTAATTAGTAATTGGATTTAAGCAGGCTGTTGGATTTAAATTGGATTTCAAGTGCTGTTGCCTTCTGAATAAATCCTACAGAAATGTATGCAACAATGGGAAATTGTTGAGATTGGCATTTAATTAGTTTAAATCTAAGCTTTTCCATTTAATTTATCAGTCCTATATTAGTGTGCAGATCCTCTGAGCTCTGGGTGGTGCTGGCCACAGGTCTATATAAGTAAACAAAAAGAAACTATTCTTTCTGAAAGGAATGTTCTCAAGCAAAAAGGTTATGTGGCAACTCAAGTTAGGGATTATGGAGTTTAAGCCATCTATTTAGTGCTGTGCATGAAAATGTCTTCCACAAGTTTTAACCATTCTCATACAATTTGACAGGGAAAAATTGCTCCCAAAAATATGCCCAATGGAGAAGAAAACTTTAGAAGAAGTTTGGCACGTGGCTGATAGTTCTGCTTATTCATGAGATGCATTGTTGCCCAGTCAGCATCAGCTAGATTCAGGACCAAAGGTGGAGACCAGGGCAGGGCCTTATAATGTCTCAAAGATGGCTCTTGTGGGGCAAGCAAGGGTTGGGAAGGAATTAGAACTACTTTGGGCCAGCTGACTGTAGAAATGGGCCCAAGAAGCACCATGTAAACAGGCAGAAAATCCTTATAAAACAGCCACCTAAAGCTGGGTGGGGGGAGCTTTCTGAACCCTGGGGAAGCCACAAAATATGGTCTGCAGCTGCATTGGTTGCTGCCATCCCCACTAGGGTGCATACTCTGGGCAACTTTGCCTACAACACTCATGGCATGTCCAGATTTTCTCCACATATTATGCAGGGACCGAGGCTTGTGGGAGGCTCAGTGCCAAAAGTAGAGGTCTTTTCCCCCCAAGTGTGTGCAACAAGAAGACTCAAGAAGTGTCACAGCAAACGTACTACACATCTTGACAGCTTTAAATGACATGACAGGAACAAGTGCATGAACCTGCCATCTCTAAATTCTTCTCAATACCCTTTACTTTGCTCCTGGATTTTTTGTGTGTCAATGTTGCATACACTTCTTTTGCACTGAGCCAATCAGCCCTGTTGCCAGTCAAAAATGGGTGAACATGAGTTCCCCAGCTGGAAAGCCATCTCACTCCCCAAACTCACACTTTCTCCTCTTCCAGCTGTGCTCAACTGAGATATCCCTTCCTTAATGAAGCCCAGAATAGTATAGCAGTTTTTGCAGTCCCTGTGCCCTAAGACCAGCCAGGGAGACTGCAAGGTGATGGAGAATGGGACAATAGAAAAAAAACCTCAACCATCTCACAATGATAAGGTAAGGTAAAACCACCACTAAAAGAGAAAGGGGAAGGAAGAGAAGCCTGTTTCATCAGGAAAGAAGCCTTTAAGGAACTTTCAGATGGATTTTGGCATAACACTAGCTACACCTCTTCCCTAGAAATGTACATAACACTGCAACTATCACACTTATTACAAGAGTTATTGAGAAGAAGAAATTTAACATCTGGAAAACACCTCAGAAAGGATCCTGCAGTATTATTATTACTGCTAAGCAAGAATTATTCAGAAAAAAATATCCTCAGAATTTTTTTTCTTTTTCTTTACCTGCCTAAGAAACAGGTCACTTTGCAAAATTTTCTTCGTAGGTTCTACACTACTTTTATACTACTTGTACCAGCTGAAAAGGGCCTGTTTGTCTTAACACTGACTGTGTCTGTGTGTATGTGTATGTATGTGTGTATTGTATGTGTCAAGGAGTTTCTTGTTGGAAAGATTTATTTATATTTGTTTAATTTGATTTATATCCCACCTTTCTCCCAATGTTTGTTGTTGTCTACCCTCAAGTTGTTTCCAAACTATGGTGACCATAAAGCAACTTTATTATGGGTGTTTCTTGGCACGATTTGTTCAGAGGGAGTTTGCCATTGCCTTCCCCTGGAATTGAGAGAGTGTGATGTGCCCAGGGTCACCCAATGGAATTACATGGCTTAATGAGAGTTTGAATCCTTGGAGTCCCAGTCCAACACACAAACAGCAACACTATGATGGATCTCTTTAATACCAATATAAAACCCAAAGTAGTTTAAAACATGTTAAAACACAATTGTTAAAACAATATGTGGTGCACAAATTTTAAAAGAAAATATTCATATGCCTCTCAAACTAAGGCATAGCAAAATATGACAAATGGTTTTTAAAAGGCTTAAATTGCCAGGATCTCTATTTCCTAATCCCTATTTTTGGTCTTTTTAGAGCTCAGGCACTGTAAAATGGTAGAAGGTGCACTTGTATTACCAGCTCCTGGGTTATACCTTTCGCATGTTGAGTTATCTTACCTGGGGCACCACCTGCCTTATTGATTGAGTATGTGTCTGAATAACTGGAATCCTGTTAGTTAGTCCCAACTGGATGAGCCCCATTGAGTCAATCATTGACTCAATGACTGAATAGTTAGTCAATGGAAAGATAAATCCAATTGACTCAGGGCTTTGCAGATAGGCGACCTTGGACTGCCCCAGGAAATGGAGGATCGGGGCTGAGGCTACCCCATGCCCCAATCCACCCTTTTGGCACCTGGGAAAGGAGCACCAAAATGCTGCTCCTTTCTCAAGCAGCAAAAAGGGCCAATACGCAGCTCTTCCACGGCTCTTCCAATGCAGTGCGTGAAGATGCTGCACTAGGAGGACGTATTCAGGGCATGCACTGTGCATAACGTGCCCTGATGACGTTCTTGGGGAGGGGTTGAGCCACCATCCGGCTGCCCCTCCACTTACCTACCTCCAAGATGGTACTTTGCGCCGTCTGCACAGGCCCTTAGTGGCTCTTCTCTAGTTAGAACTAATCATACAATTTAGGCCCTTGTGTATAAAATGCTTGTGTTTGAAATGTGAAATTGCAACTACATTTATATGTTTGCTTATAAATATGTCCTTCCTTCCAAGAAACACTAAAGTGCTGCTCAAGAAAATAAGTCACAGCTAGGAAAATCAATAGATTCCTCTTTGTGAATGGATGGTGAATCAGAAGCCAACAGCAACAGTCTTTTTCTTGACCAATTTCTTCCTAATTTCTAAAAGCACAGCCTCTTGTATCCAAATGGGCAGTCAACAGAGAAGATTGGGCATGCTGTGAAACAGCTAGAAAGAAGCAGATACATTTTCATAGATTTTTTGAGCAGCAGGGACTTTGCACCATCTGGTGCTTCTGTGTGCTGTACCTCTCCCAGGCTCAAACTACACATTCTTTACTTTGAGAGAGAGAGAGAGAACAAGAACAACAACAACCTGAGCAGACTGATGCAGACGGGCAGCCCCAGGCCACCCCAGGAAGCGGAGGATCAAGGCCAAGGCTGCCAGATGCCTCAGCCCGATCCTCCCTTTTGGGGGTTGCAGACTGACAGAAATAGTGCAAATTGAGTCCACTTTTAGGGTTAGGGTTAGGGTTAGGGAATCATGGGAACTGTATTTTATTGTGGCACCAGAGCTCTTTGACAGAGAAGGCTCAATGTCTCAGAAAAAAAAACAATTCCCATGACTCCCTAGCACTAACCCTAACCCTAAAAGTGGACTCAATTTGCACTATTTCTGGCAGTCTGCAACCCCCCTTTGTCACCTCAGAAAGGAACAGCAAAATGCCACTCTTTTCAGAGCTGGCAAAAAGGATGCCCTAAGAGCCAGCACATGAATCTTTAGCACCCCTTCTAGTGCAGCATGTCAGAAGGCTGCGCCGGAAGGACATTCTGATGTTGTGTGCCATGCATAACTGTGCATGGTGTCAGGACGTCTTCAGAGAGGGGTTGAGGCAGCCGGCGTGTGGCTGTCCCTCCCCTCTCTGCCTCCAGGATGGCCCAAAGGGCCCGTCTGTAGAGGCCCTATATCTGAGTGAAAAGTGTGAGTATCTTAACTCCCTTCCCTCCTGTAGTTTTTCAGCTCAAAATATGAGCAGTGAACACCAGAGGATGGACCACAGGTCAATGACAGATCAGATGATTTTTATGCAGGAGGCATAAAAGACATTTAAAAGACAAGACTGCAGGTTATACCACAGACTCTTTCTTTCTTTCTTTCTTTCTTTCTTTCTTTCTTTCCTTCTTTCCTTCTTTCTTTCCTTCTTTCCTTCTTTCTTTCTTTCTTTCTTTTTTTCTTTCTCTGCGTGAGACCCTGTTTGCAGTCAAAGCAGATAGTAATGGCTGCATGGACAAAGCAGTCTGACCTAATACAAGGTGGTTTTCTTTGAACTCATCACCTTGGCTGCTCCAGGATCCAATTTTGTTCCTGGAAGCCCAGCGGACTCAGAGTCCACCAGCTACAACATTTCTTAGACAGGAAATATATTCTTAGATATTAGTTCATGCACCAGTAACTTCCATATTCAGCTACTCTAATGTGCTTTGTATGGGGGGTTGCAGACTGCCAGAAATAGTGCAAATTGAGTCCACTTTTAGGGTTAGGGTTAGGGTTAGGGTTAGGGTTAGGGTTAGGGAATCATGGGAACTACATTTTATTGTGGCACCAGAGCTCTCTGACAGAGAAGGCTCAATGTCTCCAGAAAAAACCAATTCCCATGATTCCCTAGCACTAACCCTAACCCTAAAAGTGGACTCAATTTGCACTATTTCTGGCAGTCTGCAACCCCCCTATGAGTCTGCCCTTGAAGATGACTCAAAATTTGCAGGTGACACAAAACACAGCAGCTAGGTTTCTGACCAGAATATTTTATAGAAAGCCCATGAAAGGAATGCTTCTAGCCAGAAATCAGAAATTTTTCTATCCAGAAATCAAGATTTTGACCATGACATGGCTTAGGACTTGCTATCTGGACTTCTTTGATTTTCAGGGATGTGCATGTTCTTTTGAAGTATTTATCTGTTTCTTGGAAATTAACAAATGGCCAACAGAAGTGGGTTTTTCACATTCATTTGACTGCTAAAAGATTGATACTTTGCTACTGGAAAGATAATTTTTACCCACCTGTGATCCAATGTTTAGACAATCTAACAAACTTGCACCATTTAAAAGAATAACATATAAACAAGCTTACAAACACACTTATATTTGAACATTTGGCTAGTTTTTCTAGAAATTTAAGACTGATGTGGTTACTTTTCTTCCTTTTGTGTTTCTATTTTTCTGCTTTTGCTATACTGCAACATTATTGTATGTAACTGAGATCCCTTTTGACTGTAATTTTAAAAAAAAAAATAATATAAAAAAAACCCTGGCATTATGCCCAGAACTAACCACTTCCTATGCTCCCAGTGACACACCCATACTCTACACATTCTACAATATGCAAAACTTTCTGCTTTATATTTTATGATTTATTAACACACTATTTACATGTGTTCAGGTCTTACATTTGACAAACTATAGCCCAAATCAGTGCACAGCTTGTATCACTAAGATCTCTTTTTCTTTTTCCTTCAGTTATTCTATTATTTCCATGCTAGAGTTAGAATTCAGTGGCCACTTAGCATTCCCAAGTTCCTATTAAATTGCTTTTCACTGAGGAAGGAGGTTCTGATAACTTTTTTTAAAAAAAAATAAATCTTTCTGTGACTCTTGATGTCCCCCAAGGCTTGCTGGCTCCTTTCTTATAGGTGATACCATTATTATTATATTTTAATGTATAAGGACCTTTCCTTTCCAAGGTTGAGAAATCTGTCTTATCACTTCTGTGTTGGTCTTCAGCAGGTTGGAGCTAGAGTTGCCAGTGAAATAAATTATTGGGCTCCTGCCCAATAGCTGGGCAGAAGAGCAGATTTCAGCCGATATTGCTTGTCACACAAGCTGCTTCAGCTGAAATTCCTTTTCCTCACAGCCTTTCAATGCACAGGAGCCATGTCTCTTCTTTTTTTAAAAAAAATACTCAGACAATCTATTAGATATTAGTAAGCAACTGGATGGGGAACAAGTGGCCCTCCAGATGCTGTTGGGCTGCAATGTCCTAAGTCTTACTCAACATAACTCATGGTTGAGGGTGATGAGAGTTGCAATCCAAAAACTAATGGAAGACTACACATTCCTCATTCCTGGTATATGATCTCCAGGCTAAATCTCCTGTGTAAAAGAACACTATTTCATTTCTTAGGATACTCTCTTTTTGTCTATCCATTCTATCTCCAGTCAAGTTATTTTATTTTACGATGCATCCCAGGTCATAGCATATGTGAAAGGCCTTTGTGAAATATGTATTGGTGTTGCTTTATGCTCTTCCCAATGAAGGAAGAAAGCCAAAAAGATTGTCAGTTCAGACAGCAAAGCTCACATTCAATTACACTCAATGTCAAGTAAATCTATTTGCCTCTACCATTCTTTCCACTGGAAAATGTTTCCTAGATAGAAATTGAGCAATCCAACAATTCTAACCCATTCAAATGAAAAATGACTGTGACTATGTGTGTGTGTGTGTGTGTGTGTGAGAGAGAGAGAGAGACCATGCACACACATATGAAATACATGCATTTTTCATTCAGTGTGTACTGCTCACTTCACTGAAACAACTAGGGATGGAAAGAATATTTGAAAATATTCAGGAAATTGTCAAAAACATGTTTTTCAAGTGTTGAGAAACCCTGATGAGAATCCTAGACAGATAACAATCTTCATAGTTTTTTACTTATTCTGCACAAAATTCACACATGGTTGTTTTGCACAGAAAACAGTATTTTCTTCAAAGAAAATATTTTTCCTGTGCAGAAAATACAGGTTCCTGTGCAGAAAATGCTGTAATTGAGGGGTTATTTTGTGCAAAATTCACATATGGTTAATTTGCATATGAGAAATATTTTCCATACTGTTTTGTGTGGAGAAAATGCTATTTTCTGTGAAAATGTTGTGCAGAGTAAGCCCTGAATTGCAAATAGGTTTTAAAAACTAAGTGTTTTTTTAAAGCTTTCTCACAGAAGGAAGAAAATTGTTAAAATTACTTGTCTTCTCTGAGAAGAAATTTAGTGAAGAACTGCATCCTTTATTAAAAGAACCAAGCTGAATAATGCCTCTTGTGTAACTTTCTGTTGTCACAATATCCAACCACTTGCTTATGGAATACACACCAAAAGGACTGCAGAGTACTAGACACTGGAGTTTATCACACAGGAGGCAAAGCACCCAAATCCCATGGATAAATGGGGTTTAAATCTTGAGAATATACCACAAAAGCAGGATTGTTTTCAGTCGATGGGGGGAAGCACACGAGTGCTTCCAGGACGCCGCTGGACGGAGCGCTGCGGGATCGCAGCCTCCGCACCATGGCGCTCCTGTGGCATCCCTGAAAGGAGCGCCAAATTGGCGCTCCTTTTAGAAGACAGGGAAAGTGCGCCCTAAAAGCATAGGGTGCACTTTCCCTGCCTTTTCCACCGCAGCGTGTGAGGACGCTGCGGCAGGAGGTTGCCTCCGGAGCGCTGGCCGTGCGGAGGGCCGGCAGCTCCAAGGGCAACCTCGGGAAGAGGAAGGGACGCCGCGCGTGTGGCTGCCCCTCCTCTTCCAGGCCTTGGAGACGACTTTATTAGTCGTCTGCCGAGGCCCGATGTCAAGCTAATTGAGCATTAATGCAACACTAACCCATGCAGAATGTGAGCAAAATCATGTTGCTTTTTACTTTCAGGATTTTCCTGAAAGTAAAAAGCGGCACGATTTTGTGACTTTCTGCATGGGTTAATGTTGTGCTAATGCTCAATTAACCAGATGTCATCTGAAAACAATCCCACTTTTGCGGGATATTTCCAGATTTAAATGTTAGAATATGGATGGATTATACAGTCAAAGGTGAAATGTAGAGATGTATGTGTGGAATTTTCCTCATGGGAACAACATCTAGGCAAACGAGGACGGCTCGGCTCGGTCCAGATGGCCAGAGAGTCATAACAGTTGTTAGCTGGGAAAAAGGAGAAATAGATAGTGAAATTCAAAACAATATGAGATCATGGGAAAGGAGTCACATGGGTGGATAATGGACAGCAAGGAGTTGGGTTAGAACACATCATACAGGCCACATCCAATCAGCATAAGGTTAA
>JAIPUX010001232.1:139558637-139586722 GCA_020142125.1 Phrynosoma platyrhinos | reverse complement strand
GTGGGTTTACATGGCCGAGCCAGGATTTGAACCCTGGTCTCCAGAGTTATAGTACAATGCTCAAAATGCTACACCACTATTTTTATTCTTTGCTTTTAATGTTTTTAATAGATTTAATTGTGTACAGTGCATAATACTACTTTAATCTTGATTTTGGCAAGTTTTTAGCTCTATGTGATTTTCATGTGCTTCTTTTTAACTGTAAGCCATGTTGAGTCCCAATCATGTAGAAAAGGAAGAGTATCAATAAAGTGGTTGGTTGGTTGGTTGATGATTCAAACTCTATCACAGTTATATCTGAAGCAGTCACTGGCATGTTCTTACTAGAAAGTAAAATTAAAAGTTGCCATTTTCTGATCCAGAAGATCAGAACTTGACAATCACCAAATTCATCTCTGCTTGCATTTCAACATTTCAAACAGCACAGAAAATACCACTGGAATGACACAAATACCCAAGTTACTACAATAGGAGTAGATAACCTTCAACCATTTGACCACATGTAGCCCTTGGCCTAATTCCTTCTTGACTTCATGCAGCTCTTGTCCTAATACATAAAACTCCAACAGTTCAATCATACTATTTCCAAGAGCAACGTGTCCTTCTCCCAACAGCCTACTGGGTAGGAAGGAAAAAGGAGAGAGGGGTGTTAGAAAGAGGGGGAAAGGAAACATCAGGGGAAAAATGTAGTTCTGCTCATTTGTTGCTCTGAATCTGTCCACTGCATGCTTGGCCCACTCTCATTCCCAGCATGCCTCCCCTGAGGGAATGCAATCCTTGATAGGCAAATGGTTCCCAACCCTATGTTACAGTATGCCATAGCGAATATGGCTTGTTTTCAAGTCTTCAGAATATAGGGACTGAATCCATGGATTTAAATTATCAGAAAGGAGATTAGGATGAAACATAAAGAACCTCCAGAAGGTAAACACTGCTGTTTGACTGCTCAGTAGAGTACATTAGAAACTGGTAGATTCGTCTTCACTGGAGATTTTTAAACAAAGATTGGATGACATCTGCCAGAGATGCTTTAGATATGGATCACTGAAGCCTACTCTATTCTGCATTTATTATGAAGGGTGTTATGGGATTTTTTTTTTCTTCATCTTCTGAGCTAGCTAAGGGAGAGACAAGCACAGACAATTTAGAAGCAGCAGGCTGCTAATGCATGTTAACAGAAGCAAGTAGGGAAGAAAAATTTGAGTGGTAAGCTTCCTGCACATTCACCCAAAATCTAGAGCCCATATTTCCATATTAAAACCTATAACAATGATGGATCCACAGCCATGTGGGCTATATCTCTTGGTCGACAAAGCTGTGAGTCATGGGTGAATGCTCTGGAAGTCCCTGTGCGAAAACTGTGTGAAACCTCTCATTCGCAATTTCATTACATTTCACTAAATCCCACCTGCACTTCCAATGTGAATTTAGGGAGGGGCTTTTGTATGAAATTTCTTCATATTTTGGCATGGACTTTTCATAAAATATATTCTTTAATAAACATTTTCTTAAGTGTGTGTGTGTGTGTGTGTGTTTAAAAAAACGAAGCACCATGTAGAAATTTACAGATTTTAAAATACCTTGTTCCTACCCTTTGTACATTGGTTCTAACTGATATTTGCTGGCTTTCCATTATTACCCCTTATTTGATCCTCTATGAATTAACAATACCACTTCTTGGGCTAGCTCTTGTTCTACTACACATCAATTCTTACTCTTCACTGCTCTTTATACAATTCTCTCCCCATTTCTGATTCAAGAAATCTATCAGAAATTTTCATCATTTCTTAGATTTTCCCAATGATTTTTTCTATGTCAAACAAGTCAACTTGTCTTTTTTTTAAGGTCAATACAAATTTATTTTTGATCCTTATCTGAGAGTGTGTGGTGATCCTTAAAATGTCAGACTAACTAAATATCAGATTGGGCAACACTTTAACGGAAAACCTCATAAGAACATCGTAGAGTTGAAAGAAGAACAAATATGTGTAATAATTTAGTTATTACCTATTCACTAAGGAAATCATGAAAACAGCAACTTTTGAAGTAAATTAAAAAATTTCTTATAGCACGTTACAGCAACCTTACCTTTTCCAGCTTGGCTTCCTATACACGGTTCTTGTTCTACATACACACATGGAATTTTGCACTCTTTTTGTTTACTAATGGTTATAGCCTACATCATAGTGGTGTATAGGCTAGCCAATGAGGAACGTCTGCATGGCAAGAATCATATATTGGTAAAGTAGTAGGATCTGATAACACATAAGACATTTCAGATCCAGAATCCAATTACTTCATATTCTGAGCCACAAGTTACTTATTTTTACTTTGGAGATAAAACAGAAATTTTTAGGAGTTAAGAATATCATTTGTGTATAATGATTGATAATATGTAAATAGGCATACTTCAGTGTCACTAGATTGTAGGCTAGCAGCAGGGCCAATACTGCCAAAATATAATGCTGTGGGCTTTATAAGTGTGATTGTCACAAAATAAGAGGTCAAGAACAAGCATAGTTGAGTGCTATCTTTCTAAGATACTATCCCATGAGATTTGAAAGGACAAGATCTTGCTTCTGACAAGGTCAGAGGGCAAACAAGAAGAGATGGAAGGGAAATAAATAAATAAAAGCAAGGTGAAACCACAATACAAGCCATACCAAAAGGCCAAAAGTAGCTCTTTCATTTATATATTCTGCAATTATCTCTTGACACAATCTGACCTTCCTCTTCTGACCTTTCCTCTTTTCATGGTCATAGGGCAAAATCACCTATTCTAAGGAGACATATGGGCATATGGGATTTTACTGGCTGTCAGGCTTGCAGTCATATCTATAGGAGAGGAGCAGACTAATTCTATGCATATCAGTCTTCTGGAGACTTTATTCCTTTGATTTAATTTTATTTTTGAAATAGTGAAATCTGAACCATAGAATAGAAATTTTTGGAGAATCAAAAGAGAATTGCAGAATTGTCTGCGAGGTTATAAAATTAAGTTGTTTTCTTTGCATTTTTGCATTTGTATCTTTCCTGAGGTTATGTTTTGCAAATGAACATAGGCTGGCATTTTAGGTATCACACTAGATGGATAAACATAATAAAAGTGTGGGTTGTACAGATTATGGTTGTGCTGCTCATCTTCCATTTGGCTTTCAGCTGATCTACAGTGAAGTGGGGCAGATGGAATGAAGCTGATCAAACTCTCTTCTTAAACATGGAGTTAAATTTAATCAGAAACCTTTGTAAACAGAGGCTGGTTGGGCAGTATTCCCTCTGGGTCTCGTCTGTCTCAGAAAGGGGAGAGAGAGAGTAGAGAAAAGGGGGAAAATGAAATGGATGTCTTACCTCACACCAATTCATTCCCTAATTTGCAATTCAGTTTGAGAAGAGAAGGAAACAGTTGCTAACATGCTTCTAAAGGGTCACCAGGTTGCAGGGCAAAGAAAAAAAATATGGATGTGTAGTGGGGGGATCAGGAATAGATGGAAAGAAAAGTCAGTACTGTCCTTAATCATTGCCTCAGGGACACTGTCTAGATCACATATCTGATCTGATTACTAGAAAACCTGACAAAGTGGCAAAATCCTGGGTGTCTGACATCAGTTCCATTTGCTTGTCTCTTGTAATATGCAACTGATATGAACACATTTTATTCAGAAGTAAGACTCAATTGCATAGTCAAAAGCTTATAAAGGGGAAACCTACAGGTCTCTGTTGGAAAAGCTTATTCTACATTCTGAATTGAGTTTTTCTGTGTATATATATCCATGGTAACTATATGGCACATCATGCAGACATGCCATTTTTGGAAGATATTTAAATGTCTTCTGCTAGTCTGATAAATATAGATAAATTTTAGAACGTATTGTAGTTCAAGAATGTCCTGAATACTCTACAGGCACCAGATCTCATCTGATCTTGTAAACTAAGTAGGGCCAGCCCTGTTTAGTACTTGGATGGGAGACAGACAGTGAATACCAGGTGCTAAAGGTGCATTTCAGAGGATGAAACTGGCAAAATCACCTCTGAGTATTCCTTGCCTATGAAAAACCTCTGAAATTCATGTGGTCACCAAATGCCAACAACCTATTTGAAGCCCCCGCACTCACACAAACACATATAGTGATAGAATTCAAAGATATAGCTGCGTTAGTCTGTAGAATCAGTATGTAGAGGGATCTTGTACCATTTTTGAAACTAACTGAAAGAAAGAAATCAGCAACATGAGAGTTTTGTAGACTTGAGGAAGTAGTCTGAAGTCTACAAAAGCTCATGCTGCCAATTTCATTCTTTCAGTTAGTCTCAAATGTGCAACAAGATCTCTCTCTACATACAAATACATATGGTTCAGGAAGCTCGTGCCCTTAGGGCATATTTATGGGGCTCATCATCCAGCAGTTTTTTATCATTATAAGTTCGAGATCAGAAGCTATTTAAAGTCTATAAGTAGTTGCATGGACATGAGCTATGCTTTGCATTCCATCAAGCTGTCACATGAACTAGGCTGTGCTTTGAAGTCTTTGAACCTGTTGGTTGGAACAGAGTTGTGCTTTGAACACATACAGTTGTGCAGAAATGAGTTTTGGTTTGCAGCCCAATAGGTTGTTGATTGTGATTGAATTTTGCTTTATAATCATGAAAGCTATTTCACATAGACAAGCCTAAAATTGAGAAGTGTTTTGCATGTTTAATGAGTAAAATGTCCAAACTGGGAAGAGTTATATGTGGCTCAGCATACTTTGCTTTGGTCCTAATTGTGCTCTTAGCCCTACCCACTGCTAGAAGGCAGCTTCATAACCCTTCATAAATTGAAATTCATGCATTAAGCCAAAAGAACAAGCGCCCTCATTGCTGCCATAATATGATCTGATATTTTACTGGATTTATCAGATCTCCTCTCCAAAGCATTAAAAAAACAACCCAGAAAACAGAGGTTGAACTGATTAAGCAGGTATACTGTTTAACTGGCTTCTACCAACACATCTCAATAACCAACACACAATCTAATCATAATAAATAATAATAAAATTTATTTTTATCCCACCCGTCTGCGTAACACAACTGGGGGGGCTTACAACATTAAAAATACACTACATATCCCACAATCCCACCCACCCCTTAAAAGATCATTAAACAATGAACAATTTAAAACACACTTAAAATAAAATACAAATAAACAAACAAACAAATAATAACTGTGGCGGAGTTCGGGGAGAAGGTTGGGCTGACTCTTGATGGCAGGGATATCTGTTCAGGAAAAGGCCTGAAATACTGAGAGTTACAAATATTTATGTTTTTGATAAATGAAAATACTATTGTCTGTGGCTGCAGAAAGCCACTGCTGCTTGTACTACAAAACCTTTTCTGCTTAATTTCTTTCAGACCTTTTCTCCCAATTATTGAAAAAGAAAGAAGATAAGAAACATGAACTGAATGGCCAGAGAAAATTACAATGGGGTAATGAGCCAGGAAGGTCCAGGGAAAATAAGATGAAAGAGTGGTAAATGATGGAGGTAAGTATATATCTGTTCTGCTGCCAAACTGTTTTAAAAGTGGTCAACAATATTCTCTTCCTTTACTTAATTATTCTGTTTTGATAAAGATTTAATAAGAAGAAACTAAACAGAGGGCTAATATGGCTGCCATTCTGTTAGAAATACACAACAACATTTTACTGTGGAACTCTATCATGCTAGCAACTTTTCCTTGTTAGTTGGGTGTACCAAGAATTACAGGCTTGCAAGTGGGAGTTGGGTGAGAATATTGTTTGGGTTTTTAAAATATGTATAGTCTAAAAGGAAAGGTGCTCCCATCCTCATAAGCTATGCTAGATAGCGTGATAGACTTAGAGACAGGAAAGCAACATTTCATCCCAGTACCATTTCAAAGTTGAACAATAGTTATCTGACCAAAGGGAGAAACATTAAAATGTGGTACTTAGGGAAAGGGAAGGGAAAGAGAAACTTGAGAATTGTTTGGGGGGACAACCATCTGCTTGAAGATAATGGGGCATTTTACCATGTGACTACTTGCATACCCCACTAGAAATTTTACTGAGAAGGAAAGCTAGGAGGCTTCCCCAGCTACCACCCAGGACACATCTATAACACATCCACCGCAAGATCAGTTGACCAGAAAAACAGAAAAAAACTCAGACTGGATTTATCATTGAGTCCTAAGATTTCAGATCAGTATTTCTCTGAGGGATCATAAACAGATTGGGAGGGAGAGAAGATATTAACAAGTTGGTAGCAATATCATGTGTCAGCTCTTGCCACTTGCCTCCTGCCATTCAAATTAAAATGCTGTTTTAAACATCTGTGTGAATAAAACCCTTAGACTTAAATTGCAATCCTAAACTTTTTTGCTCCCGTTCATATCTGATTGGCAAACCATTACTTTACCATAGAAAGAAACTCTTCTAGAACATGGCCACACAGCCCGAAAAACCCACAAAAAAATTACTTTTTTTGGGGGGGGGGGTAAATCTTACCAATCACACCTTTGTTTCAATTACTTCATAGCAAAATCATAAACATCAAGCTGGCCAACAATGGGTACATTTCTTAATCATTACCATCTGATGTCATCTGGGGGAGAGACACTAGGCCGAGCACCATCGGGCCTAAAATAAGAAGAAGAGCCCTCCCTCCATTACCATCTGATGTCATCTGGGGGAGAGACACTAGGCCGAGCACCACCCAGTCTAAAATAAGAAGAACTCTTATTTCTTAAAGGATGGGTGGGATTCGGGATTTTATGTTTTGTTTAATGGAAATTGTAATATTGTAAGCCGCCCCGATTGCTCTGCAGAGGGGCGGGATATAAATAAAAAGTATTTATTATTATTATTAATCTAAGCTAAAGCATTTATTATATTCCTTCAGGAAGAAAATACAACTCCACAATTTAACCTTCAATATTAATAGTTTATTATTGTTATCTTTGTTCCACCCTACAAAAGATACAATGCCTTGTGTTTAGGCATTTAAGAAAAAAAATTAATATATACTCAGAGGCACTTAATTTCCCATTACAAACAATTTAAAGTGCTTGGACAGATATACACAACATTTATGTCAATAACAGTGCGACCCTATCTATTTCTACTCAGAGGTAATCCTGAGATGAGACAGACTCCCAGGTAAGTGAGTACAGAATTGCAGCTTTAAGCAGATGTTTAAATGACCTGATTTTCAAGTGCAACTTGTCCCATCATGGATTAACAATGGGGAGTGCTGAGCTTCTAAGGTTCTTACTTTCGTGCAGTACTGAAAGACACAATGCAAAAAGATGCATTCTCCATAGAATAAGATTAAGTTAAAGAAACAACTAGGAATGAACAGATCAGTCTATTTCTAGTCCATTTCACTATTACATATATTTATTATTGAAATGGTTTGGCCTGTCTCTGCATTTAATTTCCTAGCTATATGCATTCCACAGTAAAATTTGCATTTAAGGAACAGTTTTTTTGAAAAAGGAAACACAGCATCCAAGGATAACTGTAGTGTAAATTACACATTAGTTGTAGCGGTCAGATGAGGTCAGTTTGTTTCCGGATGCACCTAAGCATTTATCCAATTATTACTCCAAGCTAATTTACACAGATTGAACCAATAGGAACATTGATGTGAGCTCTGTTGATGGGTTGGTTTCACAAATGGATTTAGGCCAAAGATCAAATTCCTCAAGCATCTCTGTACAAAGCTGACTTATCCCAACCTGGATAACCTAGCAGCCTTTAGGATCTATCCTAAACATTATATATACACTATTAGAAATGCATTTGTCCCTGACATTGGTTTCATTCCCACTTCCCCTCAGTGTAGCATAAATATTGCATTAGGACCTATGCTATGAAAAACCATATACCCCCCAACTTATGTAAAGCCATTGAAGACACCCCACATGGCCATTCCATGCTTTGCAGCAGGCAGCCAAGATTGGAGAATCATCTGACTATCTCCCTTTAGCCAGATGCACAATAATGACAGAAATGCTGAGACCACCTCCCCAGGGGACCCTGACATCAACACTGATGTCATCATTGTATATATAGACCCTCCATGGGTGGAAAAAAACATTCTCCCCCTGACACCAGTACTGCCTGATCGCACAATGCACAGCAACTTCCAGTGAAATATCATGGGTTTTCCCTGTTAATCTGACTTTGCTCCAGTGTAGGCAAAGTTGCAGGAAACTCCAGCATCTCCTCAAAACCCAGATGCATGGTGCATGAATTGAGCCAGCTTACTCTCTGCATGCCATGCACCACACCATTCCCTTTCCCACACTAAGCAGCATAGGAAAGGGGAATGTCTTCTTCCCCAGAGCTGTCACTGCCCCCTCTGCTATACCTGCAGGAGCTCCATGGACAGGCCACCCGGCACACTACCACTTCTTATGAAGATGGGCTCACCCATGCAACCAATGGGAAGAACCCATGATCACAGGGTGGGAGCCTCCAGAGAATCCCACTATTTGATTGGGAAGGCCGCAGACATGTGACTGGAGGACCCCTCTACCCTCTCTTCTTATTGGCTGCACAGGTGAGCCCAGGCTCGGGAGAAGCAGTAACACACTGGGCAGCCTGTCCACATGGCTCCTGAAGGTATGTCAGCAACAACAGCAGTGGCTTTGGGCCAGAAGATGGGTTGATGTGGTGCTGATATGGTGTGGGCAATTGGCTCATGCAAACAATGCTGCACCACCAAACTGGGTTTGGCCAAGTTCATCCAGCTGCCATCGTTCAGGAGCAGGGCCAGTTCAGGAGCACAATACACTGAGACTTAATGGTGTGAAGCACAGAATGGCCATTCAGGTCAGCTTTAAAGTTTTACAGTAAGTTGGGGTGGGCCTTTGGGAGCTGCAGAGGGAAGAAGGGAATACCAACCTCAGCAGTGCCCAAGAAAGGACTTTGTGGAAGGGACAGCTTTGCACATGTATGTCCTCAACAGAATTCCAGCCACTGTGTGGCTGTGGGCAAAATGTGTGTATAATCTCATTTATGGGAGGGAAAGACAAGAGAGTAAGTGTGATGAAGTGACATGACATATAAGAAAGAGTACTAAAGAAAATGATCAAGGGAATGATTTAAATGGCACTCAACATGTCTGCCAAATAACTAATGCTAATAATAAAGTGGGATCATGATCCAATGAGATCATGAAATATAATATAGTGCAGGAAAGTTGTTGGGAAAGGTATATTGGAGAGTATGGAATCACACTAAATGAGAGCTGATGAAGGATATCTAGCATGAATTGTCTACATATTCAATTACCAAGTTGCCTGGAAAAAAAACAATAATGCTAGAAAAGGTAGGAGGTAGAAGAAAGAGAGGAAGGCCACAAACCAGATGAATAGATTCGATCAAGGGGGTTATGGTCAAGGGCTTTCAGGATGTGGGCAAGGCAGTCAAAGATAGAGATTCTTGGAGATGTTTCATCCACAGGGTCGTCATGAGTCGGTAACAACTTCAGGGCAGCTAACAAAAGAAACTAGAATCAGTGCTTGAAAGGGTGGCCCAAGATATTTTGCAACCTGAGGTGGAGCAGCAAATCATAGTGTTGGAAGAGACCACAAGGGCCATCTAGTCCAACCCCCTACCATGCAGAAACTCCCAATCAAATCATACCTGACAGATGGCCATTCAGCCTCTGTTTACAGACCTCCAAAGAAGGAGGCTCCACCACTCTCCAAGGGAGTGTATCCCACTGTTGAATAGCCCTTACTGTCAGAAAGTTTCTCCTAATGTTGAGCTGGAATCTCTTTTCTAGTAGCTTGCATCCATTATTTTGGGTCCTGTTCTCTGAAGCAGCAGAAAACAAGCTTGCTCCCTCCTCAATATAACATCCCTTCAAATACTTAAACAGGGCTATTATATCACATCTTAACCATCTCTTCTCCAGGCTAAACATACCCAGTTCCCTAACTCATTCCTCATAGGGCATGGTTTCCAGCCCATTCACCATTTTAGTCGCTCTCCTTTGGACACACTCCAGTTTCTCAACATCCTTTTTGAATTGTGGTGCCCAGAATTGGCCACAGTATTCCAGATGGGGTCTGACCAAAGCAGAATACAGTGGCACTATTACTTCCCTTTATCTAGAGACTATACTTCTATTGAAGCAGCCTAAAATCACACTGGCTTTTTAGTTGCTGCATCACACTGTTGACTCATGTTCAACTTGTGGTCTACTAGAACTCCTAGATCCCTTTCACACATAGTCTCGTTAAGCCACTCAGTCACTCAAGCCAAGTTACGTACTGCCCCAAATCAACACATTATTTTGGCACATGAGACACAAAATTGCACAAGTACATCTCCCCCTTGTAACCCAAGAAGGTAACTTGGTGTCCCTGCCAACTGTGTCAGCATCTCCTTAAGTCCTGGGGAAATTGTTTAGCTCAAGGAAGCTTGTGAGAGAGTGGGTAACTTCCATCTATTTATACTAGTACTACCTGCAGGGAAATCCAGGTTTAGTAAATAAAGAATATTTTTATTTAGAAATCTGCAAAACTGCATTCAAACATGTGATAGTAATTCAGACATCAACACCATACAGAGCTAACTGAAAAAGTGGTATGGAAATTGGATAGCAGAGACTTAGGTTTGGGGGGGGGGGTAATATTTACTTGTCCTGAAGAGGAAATTAC
This sequence comes from Phrynosoma platyrhinos, assembly GCA_020142125.1. Lineage (NCBI taxonomy): Eukaryota > Metazoa > Chordata > Lepidosauria > Squamata > Phrynosomatidae > Phrynosoma > Phrynosoma platyrhinos. Next base: position 139,576,057 of record JAIPUX010001232.1, on the reverse strand, counting down.
AACAAGCAGGATGTGGTTCAGACAGCATATGAGGATGATGTATCAAGAGGCTTTCAGTGCTCACACAGTCAGGAGGCAGGCTGTGGAGCACACTGGGTGCCATCTGGGTGCAAGGAGGCTATGTTTGGGACTGATGTTTATACCTGATATCTTAGCCTCAAGGGGTACTAGGTGCTATCTTGCAATGTAACAAATACCTAATGGTCTTCCCAGGGAATCAACCATGTGATTCTGGAATGATTGATGATTTTAACTTTGATATAACAAAAAAATCCAATCCAAAAAGATTGAATTTAGGACAACTCTGTAATAGATAGATAGGGAGGTTGGCTGAGAACATGGCAGGGATAGATAGGAAGAGGTAGGTAGGTAGGGTTACTCACCTTTGCCTTTGTCTCCAGTGTGGGAGGTTATTCAGAAAGCTTGGGAGGAGAAACAAACCCCTTCAGCTTTTATCTTGGTATTACTTGGGTTCTTCACATGTCTTAAGTTCTATGTGTTCTTCCCATGGAAAACTTTCCTGGTGTTCCAAAGGTCATCATGATCTCTTAAGAACATGCCTGGCTCCAGATATGGAAAGATGGAAACCCCATATAAAGCACAAGGAGTGTTGGACATGCTAACATCCTAACAGTAAAAATGCAATAATAACAACACAAATAACTAAGAATTTGCTGCCCTCCATAACACCTAAACTTTGCTCTCTGAAGCAACCACTTCACTTTCCCTAGAGACAGTGCTGATTGCGCTTTCCTTGTTGTTTTTCTTACGTGAGGAATTTCCTGGCCTTTTTAAGGCCCCTAATGGAAAGCTTTGTCTTCACAGGATAATGGCCTTGCTTATTACATTTTGTGTGCATCCATCCATTCATTCTGCTTTACTGGTTGTTCAAGTTTTCATCCAATTGTAATTGGAGTTTTTCTTTCACCATCTGTTCCTTTATTTCTCACACTTCCAGTGCAGTACCAGAATCTGTTAGGTTTTGCCTTTATACTAAGCTGCGCTATGAAATACAGGCAGCACAGTCCTAGTTTTAAATAGATGTTATTCTAGCATGTTGTGAGAGTATTGCCATTTGTGGTGCAATGGTATGATTCAAAACTGCAATGGAGCCTAGAACTGAATACAGTTCTTTGAACAAACAAGAAAACAAACAAGTACTAAAGGGTCATAATAAGGACAGGCATAAGGAAATCTCATCTGAAATGTGGCATCTTAAATTAATTTTGGTTACTATAGAACCATTTGTGTCAGTGCAACCATATGTATCTAATAGTTGGCATTAATCTTTCATAATGTGATTACATCCCCCAGGCAGCATGGCAGGAAGCTCCCATAAGTGCAGAACATCACTGTAACTATGCAGACACCAGCTAGACTCTGCACTATTGTTTTCTGCTTATGTAAGGCTAGGATTTCAAAATGCTAGCCCAACTCTTTAGCTAAGATGTTCACACAAATTTTGCACATGGATCTACTAAATTAATAAAAATGTGAAAAATATAGGAATCTGATTTTTTTTAACTTTAAAAAGGCCAATATTCTGTCACTATCTGTCTCTCTCTCTCTCTCTCTCTCTCTCTCTTGGTTTTTTTGTTTGTTTGGTTGTTTCTAATCATGAAAGGTTTCATGTCTATAATTAAGAGAATTTCAGAGCTAGGAAAATCTCTGCATTTGGATTACACCTCCTAGAGTTCTTCAGGCAGCATGGCTTCTGGACATTCTAGCAGCTATAACCAAGAAAGAGAGAGAGGGGACTTTTGCAAGTTCTGCAATTTTGTAATAATCCAAGGATGTTCAGTCATGTTTGGATTCATAGGCTTTCTTCTTTCAGTGGATCAGGCTCTTGAAAGGTGATATCTCTAATATTCTTTGACTTTTTGAGCATCTCTACCGCCACATGTTTTTGGTTTTCAGATGCTATAATTTGGAATTCACAGATTTTGATTGAAGTTTTGTTTTGTGCAACACTTTATGTTTCATTTACCAAAATAAAGAGACAGGTCTACTGGACTGAAATCTGGAAACAGTTTTTATAATGTCAGTATGAGAAGCAAGGTATGAAAGGAGTCCAGCATCCAAGACTGTAGTTAAGTAAACAGATAGCTTATCAAGAGATATACAATACTGCAAGGCAATACAAAGAAATTGTTCCCATGCTCTGTGACTAAAAATTTTAAGCCTGGTTTTTCCTAGCTTCAGTTCTGGAAGCTGATGGCCATCGATATATTCTCTGGAATTCTTCTACTTCTGGGAAGTAACACTTTGCTTTGAGAAGGCCTTCACCAGGCAGGTAGTTTTGCTCTTTTAGTTTAAATAGTTAAATAATCTTAACTTTAAATAGAATTGTAACCTTTGAAGTTTACTCAAGTATGCTGAGACTACCTTCTTCTTTGTCACTGGTTCATTTTTGGATATAATCTTATCACCATTCACTACTGAGTTTTCTGTTAGAAGGCATGAAAAAATGTTGAACTATTACCAAACCACCACCACCCCTGTTTTAATCTGTACGTAGGTTTTGGAGTAAGAAAAGGGAACAGATGCAAATGTTCTTATAAACCAAGGATAATTATAAAAATAATAAGGAGAAATCAAAGTAAAGATACTTTATGAAACACATATAAAGAAATATCACTGATGACTCATTGAGCAAGATCTGCTGGAGGCTGGGCAAGCTAGTGCCTTTCATCTTTTTAATGCAATGGTACATCATTCAGGTTTTTTCCTTCAGCAAAACATTCTTTATCTGCCTCCCCCCTCCAAAAGAAAGAAAGAAAAAAAGAAAATTTAAATGTGAGTTAAATTACACTTGTGTCTCTTTTGAAGCCATTAATGAAGTCTTCCTCCTGTAAGATATGCCAAATGAGCTCTCTTTCAAAGTGTGGTATCCCCAACAAGGACAAGCAGTTAGTGCCCCATTCCACACATCAGATACACAGGACCTTTCAAACATTCCTTTTAATCAATGAAATACCAACAACAGTATCTTAATCGAGCAGAACATTCCTGTGAAAAGCACCTGCATTCTTGTGTGAGAGGAAGAATGAGAATGAGGAGCAGAACAGACAGGCAGGAAAAAGCAGCTTGAACTTACTTTTTCTGAAAGTGGTTTGAAATCATGCTGTCCATACCAGCCACTCCCAAGGGGGCCCAAATGAGCATAGCCCAACCACACAGTGTGGCATCAAGCCATGCTGCTGGGTATTTTTTTTTTGTCACCTCCCCACCCATGCATCATCACACAAACACATTGCTGGCAACCGCCTGCTGCCTAGATGCCATCCCATTGGATGTCTGCCCCTTTTATTGGCCACACAGTTGCACTTGCAAACTCCACCATTACAGAGCATTGGAGCATTGGTGTGCTCAGTAAAATACTGGCAAAGCACAATCATAGAGACCCTCCTCCATGTCCTCTTCACCCCATGCTCACTCTTGGACTGTCAAGTTTGTGTATGTTGTAATTATATCCATTGGAGGTATCACACTTTCACTTTTTTGCATTGCCACCCCAACCTGATTGGGTACGAAGGCCACATCCTTTTTAAATGCACACCTGTACTGGTACATTTATATGCAGCTTTAGGGTTAAGATAGATCTGTCCTACAGAATCATTCTGGTGCTGGGACATTTATATGCAGGGTTGAAGGTGTATATTTTCTGGGCTAAATTAAAATATTCTGAGTTCTTTTTGCTCTGGTGTTTTGCCCCGGAGTGCAGCTTCAATCTGGTTTCTGGCCACTTTAGAGGCATCTAATCCAAACACCTCGCTTTCAAAGCAGTTTGAAACCACTTTGTTTTGCCCATGTGTTTCACCCTCCCAGTTGTAGAAATCGATTCAGCTATGGCCAGATGCTGACCACAATCTGTCATAATCTTGGCAGAATATGTAATTGGTCTGCATCTAGTTATGGGACATAACCAGATGCTTCTTCACTACCCCTCCCTTGTCACTCTCCACAACCATGGAATGGCAGTTCAAGAGGGCTACTACAGAAAAACTATGAGTGGGGAGTCATAGTAGAGTTACATCTATGGATCTCTTATATTGTGTTGAGCAATGTAGGATTTTGGCCAATACAGTCAGTTCCCCATATTGGCAGGCTAGCTTTCCACAGTTTTGAGTGTCTGCAGCTAGACTTGCCTCATATGCATCTGTGGTAGTGCATGCATATCATCATACATAGACTTATAAGGACTGGAGATCCCACCATTTTATTTTATCCATGGTGGATAAAAACCTCTGATACAGACTGTCTATGGAGTGTATGGAATAATACAGTATATAGTTAAGAGTACAAATGTTTCCTGTTACATTTTTGGTCCCTGTGACAAAATTAATGATGTAGGCTTTACCTTCTTTTAAAAGTAAAAGTTTTGCACAGCTGGTGTAGATATTTTGTAATATATATTCAATCTATAGCTGAAACATAAAATAGAGTGATCTGAAGATTACTGCCAGCATTTAGGTACTTTTGACACAGAGAAGACTTGTCATTATTAAATTATAGGTTCAGAAGCAACATTCTCAGATAACATATTTCTGCTTTCATATTTAAGTTCCATACATTGTCATTTGCCCAAATCTATTTCTGTGGCTTGCTAAAATGAGAAACAATAGCTCCCCAGATAGTACACAGCAATGTCAGAGCTTGGGAAAGTAACCTTTCTGGTCAATAACTTCTAGCACTCCTAGTCAGCATGATGACTTACTGGGTTATGGTAATATTGTATTCTCAAAATGTAACTTCTGGGCTCTAATCAGTTTATTAACATCTACAGATAATGTGGGGCTTTACCTAAACCTCCTTAAACTTCTTAGTGGACAATGCTTCTCCCTTTTTTTATATAATGTAATTCTTGAATTTCCCTCACATTGTTTATACTGCCAGAATATATCCAGCAGCTCTTGCTCACATAGCAGTAAAGTAAAATCCATCTCTAATATTAGAATATAGAATTAAAATATGCTGTCTTTTAAACATTAATTAAAGTCTGTCTGGGCTTGCAATAATGGGCCATGTACAGAGTCAAGAAGCTTTGTGGAAATGGCCTCCTGGCTGGCTGGATACATAGCCCTCCACCCCACCCTTGTTTGTCTGTGAATTATCTGAATGAATCACAGCAGCACATTTGATCTCATGTCTGTTGGTTTTTATCTCCTTGCTGATTCTGCTCTCTAAACATAGCCAAGGAGCGTGTCTGAAAGGAGGGGACGCCAACCAAGCGGAGATGTGCTTAATGTAGATGCCATTAATAAATCACTGATAGTTAAGATATAGATTGGGTGATGGGCGGCAGATGGGAAGGAGGAATGTCAAATTGCTTTTCTCATATAGATTATTGGATTAACAAGGAAACAGCGGGTGTGTGGCAAACCGGTGTAACAAATTACCATCATAAAAAAAATGGAGCTCATTGCAAGCTGGTAATAATGCCATGTCGGCCATTAGCTCTCTGGAGAGGTACTCAAAGTACAAACATCTATCTTCAGGAAAAGAGATGGCCACTGGCACATTAGAATATACGAGATGCAAAAATGGCTCTAGCTTCATCCCTCCCCACCACACTACATACCTGCATAGGATGTTGAAAATATGGTGGCAAATAGTACACTCAGTACCTTAAAAAGTGCACTGTAACAGATAAAGCAAGTAGTGGATAGATGGGTGGGTGGATGAACCCTGTTCGATATTTGTATTTTACCCTGACAAATCTTTTATTTAAAGAGATAACAATAAATGTAACTCTTCTGCATTTACAAAGTAGACCAATCCATGTGATCACTGAACATTCCAAGTTTTCTTATTATCATTATATTCATACTCCACCCTTTCTCCATCATGGAACTAAAATAAGGTCTATTGTAGAAGAATTTAGTAGGCCCTAAACTGCTAAACTTCAGCAACAGGGACAGCACAAAATGCTCCTCATCACGTTAAATGTGCTAAATTTAATTAGTAGTCTGAACAAGAAGGCACACATTCAGTCAATTCAACATAAGTAACTGGTGAGTTAACAAATTCCCATTAATTCAGTGGCTCTACCCTAGACAAAAACTAACAACTAAATGTAGACATAGTATCCAAAGGCACTTATTTAGCTACGTGAGCCAGAAAATCCCAAATCATATCTTCTTTTCCATATCCTAAAACATTTCTCATATGAAAACGAAAGCACATGTGGCCAAGCATCATTCTACAGGCACAAAAGGCCCTCTAGTCATTCTTAGCTTGTTGAATGGGAAGATATTTGACTGTTATGCTGTAGGTAAGCTCAAAGGTTTGTATCATGTCGATTACATAATGAGTTGCACAACTATGGGTTAAACTGTAACTACAATGAGCTACTCTAAAACTATCTTGAGGGTTATTCACACTGAATTCAGGTTGAATCTCCACTGTTCACACACATCCCGAATGCACCCGATTAAGGTCCTAAACACACCGGCAGTAAGAGCCAGCATCGGGGTGGAGTGAGGGTGTGGTGACTGCATGCTGGCTGCCCCAACTCTGCCCCCATGCTGGCATCACGCTGCCCGTCTGCCCAGATGTCAGGTGGCATCATAACATTTCTGTCATGCAGCATTTAGACATGCTGTGCAGCAGAAACAGGAAAAAGCTACTACCACAGTGGCAAAAGCAGCTTTTTTCCACTACCAAAAGGAGTGGCATTTTGCAGCTTCTTATGGGAATGGAAAAACACTGGATCGGGGCTACAGCATGTGGTTGCTGTGGCCCCAATCTGGCTAGCAAGGGGTGGTGGCAAGCTACCCCTTTACTACCATCTGTTTTGCCCCTAAGTTTACGAAGGCTGCCAAAAAAAACCCCCACTTAATCCAGAATTAATATTGAAGATTTTCTCTGAGTTTTTAAAAAAGAACTACATTATTGATAGTGTGAATAACCAATGCAAATACACCCGAATAGACCTGGGATAAAACTCTGCATGCCTTAAACGTATTCTGAATACATTCACATCATTGACTCCCTCTTTATTTGAATGCTCACACATGTGAGCAACCAAACCTGAAGAGATGTGCTTCAATGTGGTTCTGTAGTGTGAATAACAAATCTGAAATGTGTGAGTGAGATGATTTGCATCATTGTGCTAAAAAAAATATATATGTCTGGATGACACCTAGGATTGTTTCCCTAAAATCAGCTGCCTGAAGTATCTGCCTCACTTGGCTTAAGGGCAGGTAGAACAGTTGATAATCAGAATCACTTTAGCTTAGAAACCCATGTTGGCTCACAGAGGGTTCATCCAGATTGGAGTCTTGAAAGGTACATAAAGTTCCAAAGAACACCAAAGCTTAGTGTGATACCCACATCTCGTATATATAACTGCTGCACTTCATGGATGCTCCCCCCAGCTTTTCTGGTAACATTGCAGCTTCATGTCACATTATCAGGATCCATAATGAATTCATACTCATTCTTTAATATTCTCAAAATATAGAGAATATCTCCCCAAGACATTCTGTTGAGGCAAAAGAAACAATGGTGTCCTCTATTCTGTCCCTACTCCAAAATTTGTCTCAGGTGGTGGCTTAATCTTACCATCCTACCTCCATCCCACCTTAAGCAGCAGAACAGTTTAAGGCCCCAAGAAAGGTTATGTGGCATACACAGCACTACACTGTCATAACAGGTGGTTATGCTTGCATACTGCACCTACAGGATTCTAGTCAAATACAGTGTCCACTAGAGGTGGATAAGAATTTTTAAAAATGAATTTATCCAATTTACATCTCCTGAGCCAAAACCAAGTTGAATGCCAGAATCCACATTTTTGCAATTGTTTTTTATGCAGTCAATCATGGGGAAATGTGGCACAAAAATTACCATATTGGGGAAACTGTGGTCTGAAGCCTATTGCTAGTCCCAACCATAACAGACACATTGAATCAATGGGATTTTACATAAGTGTTGAACATAATCCTAAAATTCAACCATTCATTCAATGCAGCTATTTTAGTGGGATTTCCAATAGGATTTGATCCACAAAATGCCTCTAGTTTATGGATAATGCATGAATCACACTAATGTAATAGAGAAGTATGTGTGGATTTTTAAAATGTACATCAAACTGTCTATTACAGAAAAACATGCACAAAAAAGTACACACTTCTTATTTTAAAACTGCAGGTTTACATGGAAATATGACCTTAAATCCTGACACTCTTAGAAAGACCAGAGTTGACAGATCCAGAATAAATTTGGCCTTAAATTCCAACACTCTCAACAAGATCAGAGTTAACAGAGCTATCCTATCTGGAAACCACATGCACTAAAGTCTCTCAGATATCTGGACAATGTCTTCTAGCAGCTTCATAAGCCTAGAAAATAAAAGGGCCATTATAATCATACTATATTTCAATTTTACTAACATTTTACAAATCAGTGTACACTTGCAACTTTGTCAGATTTGCAAGTGTGGGACAATTCATCTGACCATTTTCTGAACTTACTTCATATAGAGATGATTTTCTTTATCAATCTGGCTTGAATTAGCACATATCTTTGGCTTTGTCCAGATACTTTCCGCTTTGCATTTTAAGAATGTAATTACTTCTTAATGTGGAACATAATCCTAAAATCCATTGCTGAATAGACAGCATCAAATGTATTTCCACCAGACCCTTTGTATTTTCCTTGCTGAAATTCAGCAACTAAATTGTTGCTTGGTAAAGTAAACCCTGGGACATATAATGTGGAAGGGACATCCTCTGCATCTTATTTATCACAAGACTTACTCAGAAAGTCCCTGGCCACTATGCCAGTGCTCTTATCTGTCTATATGTTGAAGCCTCTTGGCTGCCCACAGGCAATTAGGATGCTCAAGAAGCCTGTATGTAAACGTGATATTTGTAAGCCTAATGCAGGGTTCCTGTCAAACTTTTGATCTTCTTGATGTGAATTATTGCATTCTTCTAGTAATTATTGATAATGTTCTTAGATAAATTACAGACCTTTAAAAATGAATTAGACTGTAAGCATGTATAGCTGTCTTTCTTTCCACTGCATACTTATCACTGCTATGTAATGCAAAGATATTAAGTACTGGTAGGCAAGAGACATTCATTATAGCTTTTAAAAGCTGATCCGCTCAGTTTGAAAGAGAGCAAAACGTCAAGGCATACCTATGAAAAAGCAGGAGATTACAATGTATCTACTGGGCAATGCACTTACAGGGAAGCTCAAATGTATTACGTCTTCAGTTCCCATGATTCATGGGATTTAGCATAATTACAACATTGACGCAATGAGCTTAAGTGCACTTAAGTCTTCATTGGAGTCTGACTGTTGCAGAGCTCATATTAGAATTAACTAGCTCTTGGGTAGCCCAAATGGCTTATAGCTCAGTATACTACAATCTCCAAAATATGCAGAATCTTAATTTTAAAAAGCACATGAATACTAATCTATGGCTCACATTGAGAAACTGCATTTGGAATGTGACAATATTTCTCTCTGTTAAAATAAAAGCTTTTTAGCTTGCCTACATTTTGCTGGTCCTTCTATGTCACCTGAGGAAACTGCAGCAGCTGCAGCTGTTGCTGAATGAAACTGGAATGGCTTGGAAATTGTTGATGATAAATATACATAGAATTACTACTATTGAAATTCTGCTGAGGTTTGGACAGACTAAACTATGTTTACATGGACAATATGCTCTAAGCTATCTTCTCTCTTTGGCTGATATGCATTTGTGAGCAAACAAAATATTGCTAAGAACTGCCTTTTCTGTTCTTATTCTGAAAATTCTGCACAAGCCATAGGAGAAATATAAATTTCCTCCAGCTTTAGTAACCCAAAATACCATGTATGGGGAAACTTTAGCCTTCCAGAATTTTTGGATTTCCTACCATCCCTTGTGATTAAATATGATGATTGGAACTGAGGGGAAGTGAAGGCTGAATGGGACTGTAAGCCAAACATCCCTTTCCCATTTGACACTTGAATTACAGAGAAATGTGTATCTGATGTGTGATCTTCCAATGCCTCGTGTCTTGCTGATGATGTATCTGCCACCTCTGAACAAATTGGCCATCCTCACCCTTGCTGATTTATGTTATTTTCTTCTAAGCAATTCCACTGAGTTACATGTAACTGCCAGAAATGGGTTATCAGTTATGTCTTACAAATTTCAGAACAGAGCCCCTGCTATGAAAGACTGGCCCTACCATTAAGCAGAGTGAGGCAGATGCCTCAGGCATCTAATTATGGGTGTCATGAAATGCAACAAGTTGTTCATGTTTAATATATTGCCATAGTTTTGCTGCCAGGGAAAGATATTTGAAAGATTATCAGATCCCCAAATAACTGAAACAGCCTTGGTTACTATCATCTTACTTTATCAGAAGAAGGGGTGATTTGCTTCCCACCTCAGGTGGCAAAATTACTTGGACTAGTTACTGCTGTTATGGCATTATCTCAAGGAAAAGAGTTTTTCTCAAATTGAAATAGCTTCTTTAATATTCCTTTTAATTTAGAGCATATCAGATATCTCAAATATCAGTGCTAGAGGGGGATAATACAATATTGTTAATGTTGACATAATGACAGCAAGTACAACCAATATTACAAACATTTAAATTTAAAGTACATGAGCTATGTAGCAGAAAGCATATTTTATTTAATGTCTGGGAATGTGTTTACAATATCACTATATTTTATTTAAAATGTAACCGCTGTAATATAAAGTTTATAATTGTGATAAAACTGTTTTATTATTTGTAATAGAAGACTTTATGTTTAGTGCCCTGAAGCAAATGCTCAAAATACATCTGATATGTATTTTTATTTATTTTTGCTGCCTCTTGTTTTTGAGGTTTTTTTACAATACAACATTATAGCACTATGATTCCACTGTAACTGTTATGGATACATCCTATGTAATCTCAGAGGTAGTAGTTTGGTGAGGTACTGGAGCTATGTGCTAGAGAAATCCAAGTACTCCTCACTAACCTGCAGATCCCAGGATTCCTAATGATGGAACCATGGCAGTAAAGTAGGATCATCTGCAGTAATTGTATAGTGTGAAAGGAATTTTGTGATAATAACACACTACACTACAGCCTGCTGTTATACAGAGAACCCAGGTGGACAAAGCTGCGAGAGACTGAGCCCTTCATCCAGCCAGGATTCCATGATATGAGCCAGGTCAGCATGCTCATCCAGGATCAAAGTCCTGGATCGAAGATGTTTTTCCATTCACCAACCTGGCATCGAGCAGAAGTATTTTCAGTCCAGAGGCATGTTGCAAAGGTTATCCAGACTATTTGAAATCAGGGACATCTTGGGAATAACCAACACCCTGTGGCTTTCCCTTCTACCTTGATAAATAAAATAAATAATCCCAGGGTTCTGTAGGATGGAGCAATAGCAGTTAAAGTGGTATGAAACTGTATTATAACAGCAGTGTAGCTATACCCCAGTTTTAGTTTTAGTCAGACCTCCACATTTATGCCTTTGACTTTGGGGGATTTGAATATTCACAGCTTTGATTAATATTTCTCTCTAGGAATCTCTAGGTCCTCTAATGTGACTCTATGGTCATCATCCGCTGGAGGCTGTCCATGGAACCATGCTGGAGGACATAAAGATTCCTAGGGAGAATACTTCTCTAGTAGGCCTGCCAACATGATACTGTGGTCAGCATCCAGCTAAAGGTGACCATAGAGTTGTGCTGGAGAACCTTGTGTTTCCTAGAGAGGTATACTCTGGGATAAATAGTAATATTTTTTTTTTTTGCAATTTTCCACTTTCATGGTGGTCCTGTGCCCCCAATCCCAGCAAATGTGGAGGGCCCACTGTATACTTAACTAAGTAGTTATTGGAAAATACTGGACATAATTATTTGCTATTATTGTTATATTTATTTATATCCTGCCTTTTCCCCAGGCAGGGCCTTAAGGCAGATTACAACAGTTAAACCAGTGAAGCTAAAAAAAAAAATAATAATCAAATTTATTTGACATTTCCCCAGTATCATAGAATACTGTCTACACATTTTTACAAGTGTGTCTGTTTGATATTCTAATTGTTTCTAAATGTGCTGAACAATTTAGATATTTTGAAATAATGTCTTCACATTTTTCTCTGGAATAGGGGATCTTGTTTCATTGATTACTATGCTGAAAATGATAGCATTCTCTTCCATCTATTTGATTTATCATTCTATTATCTATACATTTATTCTTGTTGTATTGCATGCAGTTTTTCTGTATATACCTAAATTAAAAAGTGTATGTGTGTGTAAAACAGTGGGGGGGAAACAATTAATAGCACTATTTTCAGATAGTATCTGGATCTGAGTAGAATATCATCAAGCATTTTGTGCTTCCACTTTCATCTTTGAGGTCCTTTGGAGTGAGAGAGATAAACAGTATCCAATGGCAGTTATAAAATTCCAAAGACTTAAGAATGAAGTTCAGAGGAAGGTGTTAATTGTCATCTACATTGAAGCCATATGGCATCAAAATGGAAAGTCTGTACAAGTTTCCTCAAGCAGGTTTCCCTCCTTCCTCAAGTTGGATAGTGAGGTTTCTCTGCAGAAAATATTACCATGTTAGAAAGGCTATGTACCTCAGAATTACTGATAAAATGATTAGCAACAAGTTTTGGAGGTGATTATGAATTTATGGTTCCTGAATCTTGTATGCACTTCAGTGGTGGATTTTCCCACATATTTCATGTTGCCTCCATCTTGCTGGCACTTAATCACATATATGACACTGGTGGAATTGCAAGTCAATTTGTATTTTATTAGATTGATTTTACCCATGCTTCTGCTTTTAAAAGTTGTTTTATACAGATATATACAGGTGATGCAATGCTTGGATGCACAGTGATATGGTCAAGGATTTTCATTTGATATTTTTATTACATCCTTTGCCTGCAACTTCTTTAGCATAGGTGGTTGATGGAAAACAACAATAGGAGGCTTATTAATAGCATTAGAAAGATGTAGTGAATTAGCTATCATGGGGTAGCTTTCTTTGATTGCCAAGTGGTAATTTGAAGATGACAAGTGGAAACCAATCACAAAAGGCTTTTCTATTTTCTATTCAAATTTTCTATTCATAGAGCAACACAAACAGAAGGGAGGGAGGAGACGTTGAAAAGTGACCAAATTATACCACTTGTATTTTCTGAACTTCTAAACATATTCTTCTTTTTTTAAAAAAAAATATTTTCATAAGTCTCATTCCCACTTACATTTAACCCAGTTTGCAAATCGCTTTTACTCCAGGTTGGTGAATCAATTTCAGTCCATGCATTGTTCCCACTATGGAAGCAGGTCTTTTCTTTATTTTCTTTTTTGGTACGATTGTCGTTCCCACTAGTTTGTGCACCTTCAAAATGCCTGTCAGTCACCTATGCGTCATCGGAGATGCAACCGGCAATACATTCAAGAAAACACAGGAGGGAGTCATGGGTGCCATGGCCAGAATCCCATTTCTCACTAGTTTTAGGGAAAATCCACCATTCCCCCTTCTCCTTTCCCAAGACCCATCCTACATTCCAACCTTCTGTCCTACATTCCAACCTTCCAAAGGAGGAATTTCAAAATGCCCTCCATTCTAAACATGACTAGGAAGCATGTCCTCCAAGTTCTGCAAGGCTGGGAAGTCACCACTTCAACTCCCCATGTCCTCCAAGTCCCCTGGAATGCCTCAGCCATGGGTGCCATATGGCAGACTCTTCCCTGGGATGCCTGAGCCATATGGAGGACTTTCTTACAGTCAAGGTTAAAAGGAGAATCCCCTATCCCAACCCTCCCCCCATCATAATTTTTAAAAAACAGTTAAAAGAGAATTAAACTGAGCAAAAGTTAAAATGCAGAAATTCCTGTTGTATATTGGATAGGATAAAATAATAAATACTAGATTCAAATTTCCAGTTAAAGGGGAGAGGGATGTGCTTTCTCAGGGGAGAGGAAGCAGAGGCCATGATATCAGTGGTATTGCTAATAATGATAATAACAATAGCAGTGATAACAATGGTAACAATTAGGGGAGGGGGAACTGAAAAGGCTAGTCTGGGGAGGCCTCCTGGAAGAGATCCATCTTAATAGCCTTTTTAAAGGCTTCCAAAGTGGTAATCTGATGGATCTATTCCGGCAGGTCATTCCAGAGCCTAGGAGCAGCAAATGAAAAGGTCCTCTGGGTCACCCTAGATAGTCTGATCTCCTTTAGTTGTAATAAATTTTTCCCAGAGGACCTAAGTGTGCGGGGTGGATTGTGTGGAAGGAAGCGCTCCCACAGGTAGTCTGGACCCAAGCCATATGTAGGGCTTTAAAGGTAATAATCAACACCTTGTACATTGCCCAGAAACTAATAGGAGCCAGTGAAGATATTTTAGCACAGGTGTAATGTGGGAGGCTCTTGAAGATCATGACATTTATTGTATTAGGTGTTAATTGCATTACCTTCTTAGCAGTTCAAGGTTCTGAGTGCTTTCCATTTCCAAGTCAGTCAATTAGTCAGTCAGTCTAATTGGTGGCCATTTAGTCTGTAAAATTGTATAAGATTGCTCTAAAGAGGATCAGTGCTTGTGATTTAACTTCTTAGATTGTGCCGGGTTTTACTAATTGTTGTGGCTTCAGCCTTCATTCATTCCATTCATTTATTTGGGGGGGGGGTATTTCCAGTGATGCAGTGGCTCAAGTGGTTAAGATGCTGACTCTATTAATTGCAAGATTGGCATGTTGGCAGTTCGAGACTTGGGCACTGCATGACGGAGCGAGCTCCTGTCACTAGTCCTAGCTTCTGCCAACCTAGGAGTTTGAAAGAATGCAAATGCAAGTAGATAAATAGGTACCACTTCTCAGTGGAAGGTAAACAGCATTCTGTGCAATCATGCTGGCCACATGATCACAGAGCACTCTCTGACAACACTAGCTCTTCAGCTTAGTAACGGAGATGAGCACCGCCCCTTACGGTCGGACACGACAACCTTGTCAACGGGGAATACCTTTACCTTTACCTATTTCTAGTGAACATTTAGATCTGCATCAGGGATCTTCCAAAAGTTTCTTTAAAACTAGGGTGTGGTTTCCTGAGGTCATCTAGTGGTTTGAAAGGCAAGTCTTCTCCTCTCTGAATTTTTCTTTTCTTTTAGAGTTATAGTGGTATATTGCAAAAATGCTATTTCACTAATGCACCAAAATACTATAATATAACAACCTTTTTATAAATATATTAAGTAGAAGGAAGTCAAGTAGAAGGGAAAGATATATTTTTATTATGATATGTCTCGAAATTCAAAGGAAGCCAACTGGCTGATGAAAATAAAATGTTGTAACTGGTACTGGAAATTCTGGAGATGTCATATAAATAATTTATTTTTAGAATAAAATTTTGACTTTCTGAAATTGGTTGTTTTATTATTCTGAATAGCATGACAGTATCCTGTTCTGTTGATACTGTATATTTTTTCCAACTTTTAGGCACCATTCTCTGATTCAGTGTCTGCCATTGAGTTATAACCCTTGCATTACAACTGATGGGTCACTTTCCAAATAATATATTTTATGACCATTTTGATCAAATTTCATAACTTTTTAATTTCATATCCTTTGGGTAATACATTGGTATGTAATACTGATTAATCTTAGATTTTTATAAGACATGTATAAAACGGAATTTGGAACAACCAGAATACAATTGTTGTTTTCTTATGAAATTATCATTAATGTTATACCCTCTAGTGGTGGCAGTTTGTCTTACTAAATTTATGTATCTGATGTTTTTAATCATCTTTTGACTACTATAAGCATGGTAATTGCACTAACATCTAAATTTGAAGGTGACAACATTGCTCTGCTATTAGGAAAAGAGGTTCAATAAGTAACTAGATGGATAGCAAAGAGCTCACAGAAGAATTGAGAAGTGCAGTCCTCCATCTTACTATTCTAGCAGACATCATTTATAACAATTTTGTCTGTGCCATTCTTCTCACATTCCAGCATGATTGCTTGCTCTGAGCTGCAAGAAGCCAAGACTTTTTGCCTTCAGGTCAGGCGTAATGTCAAAGGCATCAAGTGTGTGCTATGCAGGGATGGAGATAAGGTTGGATGTCCATTCCAGTATAATTTAGTATGATGTGGAAACTGTGTAAAGGTTAACAATTGGGCTAACAGGACATAGGCTACAGCAGCAGCCAACAGAAACTCCCAGCTGAAACTAGAGGCAATGATAGTAAGGTCAGAAAGGCTTAGGTAGGCTGCACGTGAACCAACAGAGAAAAAAAGTGAGGGAACAAGAATATCTATGGATGCTTTCTGATTTTATTGGCCAGAGAGAGGGATGAATCTCTGGCCAATTATGACTCAGGTCCAGGCCATCTAAAGAACCAGATCACCCTATATGACCCTGTTTGAGCTCTAAGATCTGGGGGGGGGGGACCCAGGCATGTTTGTTGAATACAAGAGAGAGGTCTCTCTTGGTGGATGCTCCCATATTTTGGAACACCTAGGCAGGCTATTACGGCTTCCTTATTGCTCTATTTCTGCTAGCAAGAGCAAACTTTCCTATTACAGCAGGCTTTCAGAATGGACTGCGATAGACTTTTAATGGTTGCATTGTTTTCTGGGATTTATATTCTGCCTTTCAATGAATTTTAAATTGTTCTAATTCTAATGTTTAAATCCTTATAAAGGATTTTTATATATTTTACTGATCCTTTTGTATTTTTTAATCTGTTCTTGTTTTAATATTCTGTTAGCTACTTTGTGCCTCAATATTTGTGAAAAGGTGGGATATAAATGAAAATAATAATAATAATAATAATAATAATACAATGTCTATGAAAACTTCATTTTAATGATAGAGTTACTTTCCCATTACAAATGTGACAGTATTTCCATTTATCATAAGGATGGCATAGATTATATTAGCAGTAAATCTTTCAAATCCAGTTTTATGATATATAAAGCAGTAAATAGAGAGAAAGGTGGCAATCAGTGGCACGAAATGTTTATGTTCAATCAAAATATATTAAACTGTTCTCATGAGGTTTGAGGTTAAACCAATCAAAGCTCAACCAGTAGCATGGTATTTTGTTTACACAAGCTGATGTTATGCTTTCATACATGATCAGCTTCTAAAATTGCATCCTAATCCAATCCAAAATTAAGCATGTTTTAAACCCCACTGAAATGTGTGTTCTGGATTCCTTCCTATACTTTCTATGAATAGCTACTTAAGAAATTAATTCAAACCATATTCAACCAAGTAGTATCTACCTGTCTTTACACTATCACAAATTATTTTCTTCCCTTGGCTAAGGATAGGGAGTAAATTGATTTAAAAAATTCTTGGTTGCATGAGATTAAATCTTAAATGCATGAGATTGTTGCTTTGGTGCCAATGTGGTTGATGTGAATAACTTCCATAAACATTTGA
>JAIPUX010001232.1:139505186-139527506 GCA_020142125.1 Phrynosoma platyrhinos | reverse complement strand
TCTCTGCCTGCATTGTGATGCCTCCAAAACAACTGAATAACAACAGAAATAACATTTGATACAAAATGTAGGCCTGTGATTCCAACCCCATCCCTTTTTTCTTCTTCTCCTGTATGACTTTTTTAAAAATTATTTTGCCTGATGAAAAAGCCAGTGGGGCTTTTGAAAGCTTGCACGATGTGTTTTGTGCATTTTTGGCTGGCCAATAAAGGTGGATTTTGCATTTTGTTTTATTTTGCTCTAAAATAATAAGGAAACTGTCCAGGGTCCTAAAAGGCACAGTGAGGATGGTGGCACCATGGCTTGTCATCACTTTGGAAATAAGGGAGATTACTATGTTCCAATCTGTACTCAGAATACAAATGCAAATTCAACACCAGATGTTGACATCATTCTGCTTATGTTGCAGAATGCCTACTCAAGAAGAAAAATGCAGAAGTCTAAAATGTGGTTGAGCATGAGTTCCCTTTTGTTGATGCTGTGTCTCTTTAAGTTGTTTCTAATTTATGGCAACTCTAAGCCAGCATGGCATAGTAGTTTGAGCATTGGACTGAAACTCTGGAGATCAGGGTTTGGTTCCTTGTTCACCCATGGAGACCCATTGGGTGACCTTGAGTGCGTCACACACTCTTATTCCTAGAGAACTCTCCATAAGTTGGAAGTGACTTGAAAACACACAACAGCACCAGCAACAACATCATGAACCTATCACAGGGGCTGGTTGGTTGTTTTTTTGGCAGAACTTGCTCAGAGTGGGTTTGCCCTTGTCTTTCTCTGAGGCTGATAGATTATGACTTGGACAAGGTCACCCAATAGATTCCATGGCCAAATGATGATTTAAACCCTGGTCTCTCAGTGTCTTAGTCCAACATTCAGACCACTACACCACACTGGTTCCCACTTTATGGCTTCTAATAAAGGGAGATATGTTCAATATGTCCAGTTTTTGTTTATTTTAATTAAGATACTAATGCTCAGTGGATCTTAGAGCCTGTCACTTGACATCTTCCAGGGGATCTCAGAACTTCACAGGCAATTTGACCAAGCATCATGTAACTGGGATAATCTTCCAAATATAAAATTCTCTTCTGTGGAAAAAGTAGGTGTGCATTTGAGGGCTTGCCCACCCAAAACAGTTACTAATACCCATAGGGGATGAGCTATGAGTAGAAATGACATGAAGTAAAACTGTCAGTGGATGTTGCAGAAAACCCTAGCAAAAAAAGAATAGTTGGGAAGTGCTGAAGGAGACTAGTGAAGGCAGTTGGTGTAGCTAAATGGAGGGCTCTGGGGAACATAGAGATATCGGAAGAGTTGAAATAGACAGTGGAAAGATGCAAGCAGGGGAAACAGAAAGATGCTGAGAGAGCAGGGCTGGAAAAGCTAATAAATCCTGCCTGTCACGGGAACTGTATGACAAACAGAGAGACAGAGTTTGGGGGGGCGGGAAATCTCTATAATCCACAGACCCATAACTGGGTTATACAGCTATGTAATCCACTCAAGCTTTAAAACTCTTTGGCCTGGCTTCTTTCTGCAATGACCTCAAGCTCTAGAGATTCCAGTTCAAGTATTACAAAAAGAGTTTTAAGGGGATAATAAAGACACACAAAGGCACGTATTGACACCCCAAGCTTATATAGACAATGTCTATATCATTTCTATATCATTTCTTGACCATACTTCCTGTTTCCTTGTGATTCAGGCATGAATGGCTAGAATGACAAGGGGCGCATGTTTGATGACTATACCCAAATTGCAGAAGATCTTGATCTCAGTAATCTCTTTGTCCCACTCTTTTTAATGGCCAAAATCCTATTAGGGAGTTCCAAATACATAAGCATAGTAAAATGCTACTCATTGCAACTGAAGGTGGTCTGTCCCTCTGTTGATAGGAAAGCAGCTAAATAATATTTCCACTCCCTCCCATGAGTGGTCTCTAGTGCAACAACTTCCTGGTTGATGGGGAACATACCCCCATCAATCACAGCACTGTTGCCTGGTAAGTGGAGATTGTGAGATTTTCATGGTTCCTATGTATCCCCTAAACTAGGGACTACATACAGAGTGTGAATACAAAACAATCATTTGTGCATAACACCAGTACCAGTAATGTTCCCACCGAGGCCTTGGAATGTAATGATATGGGAACAGGTGTTACTGCATTAGACTATTGATAAAGCGATAGTA
The DNA here is from genome assembly GCA_020142125.1 of Phrynosoma platyrhinos. Taxonomy (NCBI): domain Eukaryota; kingdom Metazoa; phylum Chordata; class Lepidosauria; order Squamata; family Phrynosomatidae; genus Phrynosoma; species Phrynosoma platyrhinos. The sequence goes on along the minus strand of JAIPUX010001232.1, from coordinate 139,525,316 downwards.
ACATTATGAGAACACATATTATCGCACTTCATTTACTGTTGTACCAGTACCGGTGGTAAAGTAGTTCCTCAGCCATCCCTCATTGGTGCATGCTCACTTCTTGCGAAAACGCCTATGTCTGCATTGGAAAGAATCTTACCAAGAGGTTTAAGTAGCGAGCACTCGTTATTTTTTCTTGTAAACACAATGCAATTCAATCTACAAAAATAAAAATATTTTTTAAATTACCTGTGGTATGTTCCTTGTGTCAACACTAAAAGAGTTGAGTTGAGTTTGTGGATGTTCTAGGACAGGAGCAGAGGAGGTTGTCTTAGCCAATCAGAACATGAGGACAGATTGAGACTGGGTAGGATTATCGCACACACATCATCTGGAACGGTCTGTAAGTGTTCTTACTGGCTGAGGACACATTTTCACAGTTCTCCTCCTGCAACGGGCTAGGGACTGTCAGAGCACGGAATGGGAACTCAACCAGGATCATACCGTGTGATAAAATATGTTCCATTCCATTCACATTACGTACCCATTATGTTATGAGAACACAGTGCGATAAGCTTATAGGTTATGCATTTGTAACTGCCTAATGGTTTCTTGGCCATTCTGTGTGTGTTTGTGTTTGCCAAAACAGTACAGTGGGGCCTTGTTATCTGCTGGGGTTTGGTTCCAGGTCTTCCTGTGGATTCCAGAATCCGTGGATCCTCAAGTCCCATTATATACAGTGGTATAGTAAAATGGTGTCCATTATATAAAATAGCAAAATCAAGTTTTCCTTTTTGAAATGTATATATTTTTGGAATATTTTCAAGCTGAGGATAGTTGAAGCTGAGGATAAAGAATCTGTGGATATGCAGAGCTGACTGTATATATTTCTTCTTTCCACAAATACTTGTCTTGGACAGATTATTTTTATATAAAAAGATATGACAACCCTGAGCCTGTTCACACCATATAGTTATAGCATTTTCATTCCACTGTAACTGTCATTGCTCCAGCCTATGGAATCCTGGGGTTTGTAGTTCAATGACACACTGGACCTGTCTGGCTGAGAATTCTAAATACCTCCCCCTAAACACAAAATACCAACATCTGTAGGATATTGTCATGGCATTTAAAGTGGAATGCAGCTCTATAACTGTGTAGAATAAATGGGCCCTCTTATTTTAGATAGTTTTTATTCACTGCGCCCATTTTCATTTTCATTTTTAAGCCATTATGTTATGTCTTTTATACAATTGCTTTATTTTTCATTGTTTTAAGATGAACTGGAAGATGCAAATGCATTGAAAGGGTAGGTATACGTTTTCTAAAGAAAATGCTTTTAAAAAGAGGTCATGAAGTTTTAATGCAACTTCAAGTGCTGCCAGTTTCTGTCAGCATCCAATTCAAGTTGCTAGCTCTCGCTCTTAAGTCACTAAATGGCTTTTTTCCTGCATATCCACTCCATTCGTCTTCACTGAGGTCATCTGAAGAGAGAGCAAGCTCCTCTTTTGTTATTTGTTTCCCTCTGACAAGGTCTGAGAGGAGATGCAGAACATGACTTTTTCAGTTGTAGTTCCTTGTTACAAATTGCAACCCTTGAAAAAAAAAATTCCTGGCATTCTTGTTCTATAGGGATGTGGAATCTGTTCTCATCCAGATCTTTTTGGAATATAACTCTCAACATCCTTCACTTTAACTATAAACCCCATAACTTCCAACTGTCCCAATTTGGCAGGGACAGTCTTGATTAATCCTTTGTTGTTCCATCTTTTTTGGCCACTTTTAAAATGTCCGAGTTTATCTCTTCTCCTCCCACTATCCCCTTTGTCTTCAGCTGACATCAGTTGAAACAGACTGAATCCAAGGTGCAAAAATAGTTTGCATTCAGTTAACTCAGGGGGGTTGCAGACTGCCAGAAATAGTGCAAATTGAGTCCACTTTTAGGGTTAGGGTTAGGGCTAGGGCTAGGGCTAGGGCTAGGGCTAGGGCTAGGGCTAGGGTTAGGGTTAGGAAATCATGGGGACTGTAGTTTATTGTGGCACCAGAGCTCTCTGACAGAGAAGGCTCAATGTCTCAGAAAAAAAAAATACAGTTCCCATAATTCCCTAGCACTAACCCTAACCCTAAAAGTGGACTCAATTTGCACTATTTCTGGCAGTCTGCAACCCACCCACCCCACCCCCCGTAGGGAATAAAGGTGAGGATGAATTGGAATCTTACCCTTTCCAGTAGGATCAGACAAAAGCAAACTGTTGCTGCCTCTCCCAGTTTATCTATTCTTCCTCATTAATAACATTTGCCATCTTGACCACATGAGTCCTGCTTTTCCTCTGTGAAATGCTGGAGTGCATGAAACCCTAATTTTTGGTAAACTCTCAAAACCTATAGAAACATTTTATAGTAGTTTTGTAGCATTTTGTAGTACAAACCCCAAATTTTGTTCCACCACAATTGTATCAAACTGATAGATCAGATTTAGGGCACTTGGATAATGATCCTCACCAACAAAACACAGCTAAGTATTTTTCATTCAAATCCTATGCCAAAAATTTAAATCATTTTTGTAGTAGTTTTCTACTGGTTTGTAGCACAAACGTTTAGCTTTGTAATTTGACAGGTCAAACCAGTGTTTCTCATTAACATTCCCAAAAGCCAACATTGCCTTTTTAACTTAATACCTCTGACAAAGTTTTATGATATTGTGTAAGGCAAATCCATTTATATCAGTTTGATACCAGTTTGATTGTCATGGCTATGTCCTATAAAATTCTAGGATTTGTAGTTTAGGGAGGTACTTAAAGGAAGCTTCCCTGAACTACAGCATTAGATAATCCCAAAATACAATTCCTAATGCCTCACCAAGCTACACATCCCAGGATTCCATAGAACAGAGCCATGGCAGTTAAACTGATATAAAAGCACCATTATTGTATAGTGTGTATACTTTCTAGAGCAATTATATTAAACATCCAATCATAAAACAACTAATTAATTAATAACTTGGATAAAAACACCAAGCTATCCAAACTAGATATGCATGGCATCCTATTGCTTGTGTGCTTTCTAAACATTATTTCATTCTGTTAGATACTGTTGCTGATGTTCATTCTTACTTAATTTGGGGGATTATTATCTAGTTTTAACCTCCCTGCTTTCTTGTTCCCTTCCTCCATTCTTTCCCACTCCCAAACATTTCTCTTTCTTCTCTTCTGCCATGCTCTCCCCTTCCAATCTTTAACAATCAACTTTGCACTTTCCCAGCTTTTTTGCCTCCCTCTTTACCTCCTTGTATTCTGCATTATAGCCTAGCAACACATTTTGCATCCTGAACCCGTTTGCTTGTTTACATTATTTATATTCCACTCTTCAAATTATTTTCCCCTGCAACAGTCTGTGTTATTTTTAAACAGTTTATTGGATAGTTTACTGTCCAATAAACTGCAATATGAAAAACATATAGCAAATGAAAAGAATATGACCATATTAAACCCCAGCCACAATCCCCTCAAACAGCAAAAGCATTAAATCGCTTCTGGAGAATGGAAAGAGAGACAGCTTGGGCATCCTTTATAAGAGCAATAGTTAGGATAGCCTATGTATTAATTATTTTAACATATTACCTAGGTTAGACATTTACACATTACCAAAAAAGAGGGCATGCATCACCCAAAAGGAAAACAAAGAGGCTGCAGATTTCCATGACTTTTGATTAATTACTGTATAAATTTAAACAGGCATAATTTAGTAATAAATATTAGAATTTAAAGAAAAATATGCTACATCTCACTACTTCTGCAGTCTGCTATCCAAGGTTCTCAACAAACAACTGCTTAACCTTCTGATGGTTCGTTTTCTTTAAAGTGGATTTGGACTGGACATCTTCACACAAAGGATTGTCTTCTATATACACTAGGCCATGTAGCTACCCTAGAACTGTCCATAGCTATCAATGCCACTTTCTAGCTATCACTCCTGGCAGCAAGCTTGATGGTTCCATGTCTATGAACTGAGTGCTAAAGTGAACACCTACAGACCAAGTAGGCATTTCTGCAATCTTAGCTTCTCTGAGTGTGCAAAAAATATTTGTTCACTCATTTATAAGAGGATGGACAGAAAGCACAAGGACTGAGAAAATGAACCAGTAGATCAATGGCTGCCATCCAGGTCTCAGTGGTGGCCACTTCCTCTCTAAAGGCTTCTAAGGAACTATCTTGCCCTGGAGGGATTAAGCCTGAACCCAGTAACAGAAAGGAAAAAGATATGAGAAATGGAAGAAGAGAAAGAGAACAGAAGAGCAGGCCAACAAAGAACACAGTGCTGCAGAAGAATAATAGTAGAATCCTGAGTACAGTTAGACCTGGCATAGGTGTATTCCTATCCAGCTGGGACTTGGGCAGTGATGAAACAAGTTATCTCCCCTTCCTTCCTTCCTTCCTTCCTTTCCTTCTTATTCTCTGTACGTTTTACCTTATATACATTTTAAGCAACCAGGTAGATACAGGTTACAAATGCTCATTTTATTATTTTTATTGTAAATTTTTGCTGTAACAAAAGGGTGCTCATTCCCAAGTAAATATCTTTATCACTGGAGATAAATTCTATTTTGTCCCCGTAGTCAGGATGTTGTGGTGACTGAAATGAATTATGAAAACAAGGTTTAATGGACTAAAGCCCACTTCATCTGATACACAAATTCTTCTCCTGAGCTGCAGATATTCAGAAAGGGTATAGGGGAGTAGTCAGAGAGGAGAGAGGAAAATTAAATCCTTAAAGTACAGACAGTGATCTATGAAGATTTACACTTTAGTAAATGTGTTAGTCTTTAAGGTAACACAAGACACTTTGTTCTTGTTTTTGCGCTGTTTATCTTTTTTTTCTGCAATAGACTAAACATAGCTATCCATCTGGAAACTGTGGATGAAAAATAGAATAATTCACAATAATTCAAAAATTATTGAATCAAATGTATTGTTGTCAAAGCTATTGCAAACTGCAAAAATGCTTGCAACATGGGAAAGAAATATTTCACAAAAATGCAGACAATACATCAGGCATCCATCCAGAAGAGGGGTTCTCAATGACCTGGGGGCTTAACTCCCAGTACGGCAAGTCTAAATAAAATGTGTTTGGAATTTACTCCCCTGAGTCCATTTATTATTACTGCCTCTTGCTGTTTCAGTGGCAGATTGGTATGTAACGCAATGTAGCTATCTCTGTCATCTTCCCTGTGTCCCAGGGTTAGGTACAATTTTCTTTCATTGCCATTTAATGGAAAGCAGTTTATCATCTATAATATTTTTTTTAAAAAAAATGTATCTATCTCATGCTCAGATGTATGCTAGACAATGAATGAGAGACAGCATCTATTTCAGGTTCTCCCTATCATGTAGATGGCACAAGCCAATCCATCTCTTGGTTTTGACACCCATATTCTTTGTTCAGTAAGACTTTGCACTGTATCAGAGAGAGAGCTAAATGGAATTGGTGGGGGGATTGTATTTATTTATTACACTTTTATGCATCCATTCCACTAAAATAAAACAAAACAACATTGAAGGAGGCCAACAAACATTGCTAAAAGCAAATTCAATGATAGAACTATGAAATAATCACAATAATCAATAAACATCAAAACAGTTTAAAAGCAAAATTGAATAGAGATGCCTTCATACCCTTTCTAAAGGCTGTGAGAGTGGAAACTGCATCTCTGAGGAAATGGGAATACTTTCCACATTTTGACAGCAACATCCTTTTTCACCTGCCCATCAAGTGGGCCTCTGCAAGGTTGCAGTGGCAGAGATTACAACATTATCAGAAAATACTTAACCAGTTTCACTGATCATTAATGAATTCAACTATCTAATTCATTTATGTTAGTGGAAGACTGTACCTCTCCATAGGAACCTGCCAGAGCTTTAAGAAGATCATCAAGGGAAGGCTTTCTCTTGGTTCTGCCACCACCACAGGCTTGCTTAGTGAGGACTCAGGAGAGAGCCTTCTTAGTGGCTGCTCCCAACCTCTGGAACTCCCTTCCACAAGAGGCTACCCTGGCCCACTCCCATCTCTCCTTTCACCAGCAGGCAAAGATGTTAAAATGGTATTGGCAAGTTTTAACCAACTTGATCTGTGAGCTACCCTGGGTTCCACTCTGGGGAAAAGACAGCATATAAATCTAATTTAATTAATTAATTAATTAATTAATGTTTGATGGATATATAATATAATGTTATACTGTTACTATAATTCAGAGACATAGCCATGTTAGTCTGGAATATCACTATGCAAAGGGATCTTGTAGTAGCTCTAAGGCCCAAAATAGACAGGCAATATGACACGGCTTCAGACCACATTGGGGGCATGTCATTTACATGATCCATGCCCCAAACATGCCCTAAAGCTGTGCAGAGGCTGCTCCAACAAAAAAGAAATGGGCCAAGAAGGAATGGATAGAATCCACTCCTTCTTGCAGCCCAGTTCAGGAAGGTGCTGGCAACCCAGATTGGAACCAAGAGAGTGCAATTGCTGCAGTCCTGGTGTAAATGGCACTGGCATAACCTCCTGCTCTCCTTTGGGCCCATCTGTTTCAAACCTGAGATTAACTGTGTAAAAGAAGTAGTAGCATGAGCTTTCATGGACTTCGTAGATCAAGACTTCTTTTGCCCAGTTAGTCTCAGCGGTGCTACAAGATCCCTTTGTCTAATGTTAGTATAATTGTTACTGTTCAAAATCATGAGCTTGATGGAGAAAATGGCATATTATGGTTTGTTTGATATCATTACCTCCAAGTGGCAAATTTTTGTTCTGAGCTCTTTCAAAAGTTTTCTTTGGGGAGTATAAGTTGTCTTCCCTAATGTGGCACTTTCCAATCCTATCGGTGACTGAGGGCACTGGGATTTTCCAGCACATTGGCCAAGTGCCAGGTTGCGAAGACCATCCTCAAAGCATGGTTACTAACAATGTGAAAAATTAATTTCTGCCACTGATCTGCTGCACATCTTCTCTTCTTACCACCCCTGTTCACCACTAGCTACATGTATGATGCTCAGTCATGTTTCAAACACCACAAATCATTTAAGACAGAATGGCATAAAGCTTAAAAAAACTAAAAATAATCTTTATAAACTACTTTTTGAATAATTATATTACATGCTATTCCATCACATGAACAGGTTGAGTCTCCCTTATTCAGAATTCCAAAATCCAAAATACTCCAAAAACCAAAACATTTGCATGAGTAGCTAAGATAGTGACACTTTTGCTTTCTGATGATTCAGTGTACACAATGTACACAAACTTTGTTCCAAGCACAAAATTATTAAAAATATTGTATAAAATTACCTTCAGGGTATGTGTGTAAAGTGTATAGTTTAGTAGTTTATTGCTCAGTCCAAAGACCATTATAAACAGAACCTCCAGACTTCCATACAGTTACTATTACATTAAAGCATTAAAATTAGAGTTAACTAAATAAAATACAAGCCTAGGTTTAAAATCTTACATTATAAAACAAAATACATTGTAATAACACAGAGAGAAAGCTTATTAACCCTTGGTGTTATAACAAAAAAAATTTTAAACTCATATATTCAGGATTTTATGTCAGTTTAGATAGTCTCCAAAAAAATTTCTTTACACCTGGTAGGCTTTATTGCAAATGCTGCTACCCTTTGGATCACGTATTGATTTGATGATTGTAACAAGTAACTAAGGGCCTTTGCAGACTGCTAGAAATAGTGCAAATTGAGTCCACTTTAACTGCCCTGGCTCAGTGCTAGGGAATCATGGGAATTGTATTTTTTTCTGAGACATTGAGCCTTCTCTTCCAGAGAGCTCTGGTGCCACAATAAACTACATTTCCCATGATTCCCTAGCACTAACCCTAAAAGTGGACTCTATGTTTCTCTTTCACAGCCCAGTATTTCATTTTATTTTTAAAAAAAGGTTCTAAGTAACTTTCTCTATGTCAGCATATATCTGGCACTCAAGTATATTATGAACCAAATCCTCTAAAACTGGGTCTCCACAAATATACAGTCTTTCTTGAACTAAGATAAAATAAAAAAAATCTTCCCCATTTCCTCATTGTGTCCATTTATTCAAAACATAGACATGTGAGGGCTTTACGTGACTCCATTGGCAGAGAAATTGTCAGATATTTTTCGCATTTATGTTCACATTTCATACTGTCTGCATTTCACTGTTCCTATGGTTTACAGTGCAGTTATATCAGCCTGTGCATCCACATTCGACAATCTTTGTTTAAATATCTTTTTGGTATCATTTATCCTTAGGTTCAATGCATAAGCAGAGAATCCAAAATTTGGTAGTAAATTTAAAAGTTTGTGATACCAAAAATTTCCTTGAGGAAGTGTTCTCTGTTCTTCTAGGCATATTTTAGGAATATATCCTAACATATATCAGGCCAGTAATCTTATCCATACCCAACTCAGAGCTATTTAGACTTGCTGGAGTAGATTTAGAGACCCCTAAAATCATTCATAGAAATCTAGTTTAAGTATTTTCAATTTTTGATAGATCTGCAAAGCCCCAAATTTCAGCTCCAAAAATTAGCATTGATATTATTTTTGCTTCAAAGTTGTTTATAACTGGCCCTAAAGTATCTGGATATCTATAATTCAATAATCTATTTAAGAATTGCAAGCTGACAACAAATTTCATTTCATTTTTTCTTATTTGTGATATCCAAAAGCCTGAAGATGAGAAAATAATGCCAAGATAGCAGTAATGTTTTACTTGCTCTATCTTTTTTAGAGTTTATAAACCATCTATAGGATTTCGTCTTTCTGCCAAAGATGACTACTTTAGACTTATTGTTATTAATGAACAGGTCATTTTCCTTGCAATAGGCAGTGAAGTGTCTTAGCAGTCTTCTCAAACCAACTTGGGGTGTTGAAAGGAGAGTCATATCATGGTATAAAATGTAAATAAAACATAAATAAATTTTGTGTTTTGTCTTGAGTCCCATCTCCAAGATATCTCATTATGTATATATATATGCAAATACAGGTACAGTATTCCAACATCCAAAAAATCCAAAATCCAAAATACCTGTAGTCCCAAGTATTTCAGTTAAGGAAGATTGAACCTGTAACATCATTCCCATTCACGACATTATTTTTGAAATATAACTATTATGCCCTTGCAATCTCACCCCCAAGGAAGACTGCATTATTTTGTTTCCCATCTATGGATGATAATATTTTAAAATATGAACATCTGGAAAGGTTTGTAGGGAGACAAGAGGTCCTTTCCATGGCCACCTCCCTTGTAATCCCTTACAGAAGAATAGGTTGAAGGCCAGTCTATAAGCCTAACTTTTGAATGACCACCAATGCCTCTATTTTGTTAGAGTGTAATTTGAGCTTGTTCACCCTCATCCAGCTCATTATTGAGTCCATTATATGTTACAGATGATATTTGGGAAACACTTCTACACAATAAAAGGTCAGTAGACTTCTATTTATGGCTGAAGGCTTCAAACAGCCCAGTCCTCAAGATTTGGCAGAAACACACAGCAGTTTTCAAAGGGGCAGCCATGTTTCAGCAAAAACAAAAAGTCCTATGATACTTCAAAGATTGGCAAATATATTGCATTTTGTGGGTTAAACCTATATATTAAAACATCTGGGGGAGAGGCAACAGGCCCAGCACCATCCGGCCTAGACTACCTTTTAAAACTTACCTTTTAAGGGGCGGGTGGGTTTCGGGATTTTTAGGTTCTGTTTACATTGTATTAACATATCTTTATGTAAATTTTAATATTGTAAGCCACTCCGATTGCTCAGCAGAGGGGCAGGATATAAATAAATATTATTATTATTATTATTATTATTATTATTATTATTATTATTATTATTATTATTATTAATTGGCAGAGTGGTGACTTTCTGTTGTTATTTGGGAATCTAGTGAGCAGATCCAATAGGAGAGGGGTTTGCACAGTGCAGCTTGTGGTTCGCATGGGACCCCAGGAGTCAACATAATTGGAACTGCTCAAATATATTTTCCCGAAAAGACCTCAAGTGCATTGTGGAGAGTCATTTTGTTCTTGAAAAATGCCTGCCCTGGATCTAAAATGAACTTTTAAAGTCTGAAAACATGGTGAAAATGCCTGTTACATTCCCAAGAAGACATTGGGAGGGGAGTGTTTTTACATTGTTACCAGTTGTGGCTTCTGAGCACATGAAAATAATTGAAAGAAAGGGATAAAAAATAATGACAACATAATACATTCCCTAATGCACACACACTAGATAGAGGGGGCAGTCCTGTTGAGCTGCAATGTGCAGGGAGATTACTTCCTGAAAGATAGATTTTAGAGATGACAGAAAAGAATGATAGAGTTCCAAAAGACCACAAGGGCCATCCAGTCCAACCCCCTGCCATGCAGGAATACACAATCAATGCACCCCCAACAGATGGCCATCCAGCCTCTCTTTAAAAACCTCCAAAGAAAGAGACTTCACCACTCTCTGAGACAGTGTGTTCCATTGTTGAACAGCTCTTAGTATCAGTTTGCCCTAATGTTGAGGTGGAATCTATTTTCCTATAGCTTGAATCCATTGCTCCATGTCCTAGTCTTTGGAGCAGCAGAAAACAATCTTGCTCCATCCTCAATATGGCATTCCTTCAAATATTTAACCATGTCATCCTTTAACTTTCTTGTCTCCAGGTTAATCATACCCTGCTCCCTAAGCCACTCCTCAGAGAGCATGGTTTTCAGAACTTTCACCATTTTGGTCGCCCTCCTCTCAACACACTCCAGTCTATCCACATCCTTCTTGAATTGTGGTGCCCACAACTGGCCACAATATTGAAAGTGGGGTCTGGCCAAAGGAGAATAGAAGGGTGTTATTATTTCCCTTGATCTAGACACTATTTTCCTGTTCATCCAGCCTAGAATTGCACTGGCTTTCTTGCCATTGCTGACTTATGTTCCATCTGTGGTCCACAAAGAATCCTAGACCCCTTTCATGCATACTGCCATCAAGCCAAGTGTCACCCTTCCTATATCTGTGCATTTCATTTTTACTAGAAGTAAACTTTTGTAGTTAAGTTTACTTAACTCCATGACATATACCGATCCCATGTTATTTGGGAAGTCTCTTTTATCATGTTGTTGATGTGCAATTGTGTGTGTGTGTTTTTCTGATATAGTATGTTTCATGTGGATTAGTTGTTTCATGTAAAGTTATGTTCTATGTGTGTGATAAATCAATAAATATAGTATTTTTTTAAAGTGTAGTATCCTACTTTTCTCCCTATTGAAACTGATTTTGTTAGTTTTGGCCCAGCTTTCTAATCTGTTAAGTCATTTTGAATACATGAATCTGCCCTCTGGTGTATTAGTAATCCCTCCTAATTTAGTGTCATCCATCATCCACATCATTGATAAAGATGTTGAATAGCACTGGGTCCAGGACAGAATCCTATGTCACCCTGCTAGTCATTTATCTCCAGGATGCATAAGATCCACAGCTGAGTACCCTTTGAGTTCAGTCAGTCAGCCAATTTGCAATAGCATTTAGCATTTATATTTCTATACAGCTTAATATACATTTCTATACCGCTGAACTCAACACTCCTTAAGCAGTTTACAATTTGTAAGCCAATTACCCCCAACATTTTACTGACCTATGAAAGGATGGAAGGTTGAGTCAACCTTGGAGCCCAATCTGGAGTTTGTAGAGTTACTTAAAAGATATAATACCTAGACCCTCCTCAACCTGCCCCACCTCCACTCCCAGCAATGATATCCAAAACAATGCAGTTTAATGTTTTTAACAGTGGAAATTAACACTTTACACACACTTCCTAAACAGTTTTTTAAAAACGTTTGTGTTGGCATTTGTTACTCTAAACTTTGTTCTGAAACTTTAAATTTCTAAAATTTAAACTGCCGAGGCATCCACAATCTTTCTCAGAAGAATCAGCTATTCAAAGTACTCATCAGACAAGAAATGTCTTTTTGCAATCTTGATGTTGCCACCTATACTGAACAGGCATTCTGATGCAGCATGTGAAGGCTTGCTTTGTTGAACTTCAGAAAATTCCACATACCACATGGAAAGATAGCAGAGTCCACTGCTGATTTCCTTCTCCAGGGCTAGATGTTGAAAAGGTCATCTTATTTCCGTATTTCCTTCCTTGTATTTTTTTTTCTGAAGACTTATCCCTATCCTCCCCAACTGCTCCCTTTCTTTCAGCCTTCAACAAGGATTATATCATATACCTATGGGAGAGAGAATGTGATAACTTAAGTTAGGAAAGCAAAGGAGCTACTCTATCACACAGCAGGTTACTGGCTGCCTGAATGCCCTACTCTCAGATTTTCATGTTTCCCTCCAGTGTAGCATAAAAGTTTAACAGATCGAATGCCACTACAGCTTCCCACTCGTAGGAGTTATGTTTTTGTTGTGATAGTCCACCCAGCACATTACATTATGCTTGCTAATACTCAGAAACAGGTGCCAAGTCAACAACTTGCAACAGTAGGAAAAGATCATCAGCTTGATCACCATCCAGATCACCACAGCAGATTAAGGCAAACTGAGCTTTCTCATCTGTTTGAAAGCAAAAAAGCAAAATGACAGAGCTGCAGCTTGTTTGGAGGTTGTTGGTTGGGGTGGGTGGTTGGTTGGGGTGGTTGGTTGGTTGATTGGTTTTCTTGGCTTAAGAAAGACATGGCTTACTGGAAATAGCCAGTTTGCTGACCTCATATGCAGCCTCAGGTCTGGGCTTGATGCCTGGAGAGGTCCCAGTGGCATCTGGATGGACCACTGTTAGGAAGAAACAGAATACTGGATTGCATGTAGAACACACCCACCTTGGTGTGATACACCTGACTAGCTTCTCTTGTTTGCTTACTTGTTTTTCTCGACTCATTCCAACCAATTCACTGAGGTGCAAAGCAAGCTATTATAAGAAGAGAACAACCTCTAGAATTTTTAACTGAGCTAGGTGGATGCATGACCTAGCAATGCACAAGGCATCTTCTTATGTTTATATAACAGCAGCAAACTGTACTACATGACCTTTGAAGTAGCCCTGTGTCCAAAAGGGCAAAGAAGAGCAGATGTGGAAGTGAAAACAGCAGGATTTGTTCCTGCTCAAACAGAAGAATAGCATGTGAGATGGATCAAATCCAGCACCTGTCTGTTCCAACTTCTTCAGGTTGCTCTCACTCACTTGGGCTCTGCCTTCCTCCTATGACTGAAAAACTGAAATAATGCAATTGCAATTTCTCTTGCAAATAAAATTGTGAAGAAAGGTCTCCAGAGCTCTGGGAAAGTAATACTATTTTATAATAATAATAATAATAATAATAATAATAATAATAATAGCTGGACTTTGTTGGAATCACATCCTATGGGATTCAGGAATACATGGGAGAAATAAGAGTTTAAAAATTAAGGGAGACCAAATGGGAGGGAGGGGTATACATAACAGTTTTTTTAAAAAACTAACTGTATGAAAGTACAGAGTGCAGTTGGCCTGATAATATTTTGAAAGCTCTGGTGAACTGGCTTTGCAGCTCTTTTTGGACTTTCCTTAAGTGTCCTTTATACTGCACATGTCTACTGAGAAATATGTCCTGTTGACTTTGGTGGAACATATATCTAGTTAATCAGCCTTTCAAATAACAAAGACAAAACTAGTACGTACAGTCCAATCTCTTGTCACCTACCCTCCAACATTTCAAAGATAAAAGCTGGGACACACGTGCACAAGCAATATCAGGGCATGTTCAAATGGCAAAAATTACTAATGAGGAAAAACAAACAATCTAGATGAGGATAGAACAGTTTGCTTTTACCTGAGACTACTTGACTCTATATGACTTGAGATACTGTATATAATGTATAAGTATATTGATTTTAGTAAAAATTTGACCTAAAAAAAAAACTGAAGGGGACTGCAGACGGGCGGCTCTGGGCCACCCCGGGAAGTGGTGGATCGGGGCCGCAGCAACCCCACGCTGTGGCCCCCATCCTCCCTTTTGCCGCCCCAAAAAGAGCAGCAAAATGCTGCTCCTTTTAGGGGTAGCAAAAGGCTGCCCTAAGAGCTGCCACGCAGCTCTTCAATGCCCTTTTCAGCGCAGTGTGTTTGAACACTGCATCAGAAGGGCATCCTGACACCACGCACCATGCATAATGGCTGTGAGGTGTCAGAACAGTGTTGCCATGGGGTTGGGGTGGCTGGTTTGCGGCTGCCCCACCCCAATTCTGCTTCCAGACCAGCCCTTTAGGCTGGTCTGCTGAGGCCCTGAGTCAACTTATCTACAGGTCAATGTAAGTACTGTACTTTAACTCTTATTTTAAAAAGAAAAAATCCCCCTGGTGAAAGCAAGAGGGTAATCTATCCTGGAAGCACTGATCATCTAGTCTCTCATCTATCCAGCATTTAGGGTGAATACAAACAGTTGTGCCTGCTGGAATTTTATAAGTTCTTTGGCATAGTTTTCCTTTGCTTCATCCTTTAGATCCTTTGTCACATGCCCTAAGTTTTGCCATCAGCTTATCTATGGGTCATATCAAAATCCATAAATGTTGGCCCCAAAACCTGCTCTGGACTTATACATGAGGTTGACTTATAGTTCAGTATATAAAATAAGTGATATTTCTCCTCAAACACTATTTAGTGAGGTCACATACTTCAAATCCGTGAGTACTTCATTCTTGACCTAAGAGGGAGTGACCCATGAGGATGTTGGCAAGAAGCACAGTGCTATGTGTGTGTAGACATCTGCTCAACATTGCTCTGGAGTACACAGATAACTGGGGGGATTCAGGGCATTTTGGGGGCCAGAATACTCTGGGAGCAGCCAGTGTAGACTCACCCTCATTGTTTGTAACATATCATTTCCAAGCTCTGTCCTGATCCAGTACCAAATAGGTTTCGTCTTCAGTGCACCAGGCACTTTTATTTTTGAAAGGAGATTATTTGGGCATGAGCAACAGAAGTTACATTCCATATAAAAATGCATAGTGCTTTGCAGTAAATACACGTATGTGTGAGATTAGCTGTCATCTTCCCTCTTCTCTGCTTCTAAAGCAGTGACTCACATCTACATTACCCTTGGCATAACCATTTCACATCAGAGAACACAACCATAATTATCCCCGGTACATTACCTATTTTTTATATATATACAAAAATCAAAGGCATGAAATGCATAACAAAGTGAGTAATGCACAATGACTACAGAGTGCATATTCACACAACACTCTGAGCCCATTATAGCTGTGGGTTTTGGATTTTTTAATAAAAAATAGCCCATATTCATTTTCATTCCACCTTCTCTATGGTGAGTCAATGCATGTTGGTGAGGACAATATATGCTGTTAATAATCGTTTGCAACATTCAAAACATGCAAGAAAGTTCCTGGTATAGCACTGCATTGGGAAAAGTGAACATCCTTTATGGTGCTATTTTGGAGAACATGATTTGGTGGTAAGAGCCCTGGTGGTACAGTGATTAAATGCCTGTACTGCAGCCACTCACTCACAAACCATAAGATTGTGAGTTCAATACCAGCCAGGGGCTCAGGCTCGATTCAGGCTTACATCCTTCCAAGGTTGCTAAAATGAGTGCCCAACTTGTTGGGGGCAATTAGCTTAAACACTGTAAACTGCTTAGGGAGTGCTTAAGTGCACTGATAAGCGGTTTAGAAATGTACTGGCTATTGCTATTGCTATTGCTATTGGCAGAGGGGCGGGATATAAATTAAAATTATTATTATTATTATTATTATTATTATTATTATTATTATTATTATTATTGCTATTAACAGTCCAAGAAAATATAACATTTGAAAGAGTCAAGGGGGAAAACCCTCACACCTTCACCTGGTGATTGTCATCACCTCCTCTGGAATGCATAAAATCATACTTTAAGATAGGGGTCCCCAAACTTCTTGATCTGGGGGCCGGAGGCACATGCACGCATGCACACAACTTGGGTGCTATTTTGTCTTCCAAAATGGCACCCAGAGTCTTGCGCATGCACCTGGTGTCGCACGCACATGTGCACAATTCTGGGCACAATTTTGAAAGACAAAATGGTGTTTGGCGGCACGCAAGAGCGGTGGCGGTGGCGGCAGCAGCAGGACTGGCCGTGGGTCGGTAAGAAGGCCTCAGCGGGCCGGGTCTGGCCTGCAGGCCATAGTTTGGGGACCCCTGCTTTAAGATATGCAGCCAAGGAATTCAAGAAATCCTTGCTAGTAGACTTTTTCTGTGAGCTTTTTCCAGGCACACTACCTGGGTTTACTATATATGCTCATGTATAAGTCTAGAAATTTAGGTCAAAAAAATGACCCCAAAAAACTGAGCCAACTTATCCATGGGTCAATGAAAGTACTGTATTTTTAAAAAAGAACCATCCCCTGGTGAAAGGCAAGAGTGTCATCTGCCCTGGACCCCCTCTATTTCTCATCCATTCAGCTTTTAGATGAGCACAAACAGTTATGTCTGCTGGAATATTGTAAGTTTTTTGGCATTGTTTTCTTTTGCTTCATCCTTTACATCCTTTGTTAGATGCCCTTAACTTTTACCCTTGACTTATGTCTGAGTCATATCAAAATCCATAATTTTGGTCCCAAAACTTGCCTTCAACTTATACATGTGGTCAACTTATAGTCAAGTATATATGGTAATGTGGACATTTTGTATAATGTACACATTTCAAAAATGTGCATAGAAAACTGTGCACACTTCAAATATGCACCAAAAAAAAAAAAAAACCAGTGGTGGAGGCCACAAGCCTGCATAACAATATAAAGAAGCAAGCAAGTTGTAATACTGAAATGTCTCTTATGACATCTTTCTTTCCTCAGGATGAAATGGCTCATACTTTGTTCAGTGAAGCCACTGGTGGTCAGTTACAATTAGTTATTTCTTCATTGTTCCAGAAATTAGAACATAAGTCAATGGATTCTTCAAAATGTACAAGAAAATGTAGAAGAGAGAGTCCATTCAAACATCAGAACAACTTCCTGATGCAAGAGTTGTTCAAGAGTGGAGAAGGTTCTTGGAGAGAGATGGTGTCATCTTCTTAGGAGTTCTGTAAATAGATACTGTAAATAGATACCTTTTAGGAGTGTTTTGACTATGGATGGCAGAAGGCTAAAGGTGGCCCTTGTGTTCCCTTCCAACCCTATGATTCCATGATTCTGAAATTTACGTGAATCCCTATTCCTATCTCTGGTCTTAATCAATCCAAACCCTAATCACATCTCTAACCCTACTGCTAACCCTTGGATTCTGACTGGAATCAGAAAATACCCCATTATACACTATAAGTTTTTGTAAAAACTTTATCCACAAAGGTTAAAAACAAGTAAGAGTCTTGTGACATGCAATCATAAATGAACATCAGTTTGATGGCATCAGGATTTCTGTGCCAGAAACTGTTTAATCAGATGTTTCCTTTTCCTGAGCACTGGGAATCATAGGTCATGGAGGCACCAGATTTACAGGGAAAGCATGCAAATGATTAACAGCCACCGTTATCTTTCTGGCATTGGGCTGCTTTGTCAGTGCTAAGGAAGAGGGCAGAAGAAATTCCCTTCCATTCATGGAAGATATGCTAAAGATCCAAACCAATATGTGGATATCATTAGTCACCAATGTCACAGGAACCACTAAGGTGACCCACCAATAATATCAGTATTAACAAGACAGAGATTGGATCTCCATGACAGTCAATCAGGAATATGCCAAAGAACTGGAAAGTATGTTTTATTATTATTATATTTATTGGTATCCCACTTTCCCCAAGAAAATTGGAACTCAAAGCATCTTACAGTTTAAAGCACAGTACAATTAATAACTTACAAAAAATGACACAGTACAATTAATAACTTACAAAAATGACAATTACAAAAGTGACAATTTCCCCTCTTCTCTAGTGTTTTCATCCTACTGTTTGACTCAGAGAATGCCACACTGCAGAAATAAAGCAGTTTAATGCCACTTTAACTGTCATAACTCCATCCTGTGGAATCCTGGAATTTGTAGTTTGATGTAGTATTGAGCCTGATCTGTCAGAGAGCTCTGGTACCTCATCAAACTACAAATCCAGAATTCTGTAGGACGGTTATGGCAGCGAGAATAATGTCAAATGGCTTTATTCCTGCAGCGTGGATACAACCTGTTCCAGGCTTCAAAGGAAGTCCTAATTGAAAGCTTTTTGTATGTACTCCAGCATCTCGTCAATTTGCTAATCCCTCACTGAGCCTTTGTATTTACGATCTGCCTTCTTATCTGCTTCTCCTAGATGGCCATCTTTCTCTGCCTATAGAACTCAGTAATCTATTGCCTACCTGCCTCCTTGGTTTTCTGTTCCCTGTAATGTCACTTTGAGTCATCCATTTTTACTTAAGCTGTCACTGTCATTGATCAGCCTGGAAGTTTTGCATCTCCATTAAAACCCTTCAGTTCAGCTTTTCAATGGAGCAAGTTGTTAACACTTGTATATCTACCTTGTAAATGTCCAGGCATTTCATAGAAATAGCAATGATATTTGCATCTCACATTGAGAGAAACTGCAGCACAAGAGGAAAAGAGGAGTCTTTCTCACAGTCACACAGATAGTCTGTTGCTGGTTCAGTAGAGCCTCTTAGCCTTATCATAGGGGCCATGCTCATTGTTATGCCACTGTAAAAAAGAAGAAGAAGAAGAAGAAGAAGAAGAAGAAGAAACAATTGTGACAACTCCCTTCAGCAATCCCATTCTAGTTTTCTTTATTTACCAAAACTGAATATGAAATATAAATCCCTCTTTATATATCCAGATTAACAGCAATACTATGTATAGTAAATGTAGTTTACATTAGTGTTATTGAAAGTGATAGTCTGGGACCAATGCTGGTTTGTGAACCATTAGTTGTGGGTTCATGGTAAGATTCCAGAAAAGAAAAATAAAATAGTAGCCAATGTGCACAAATATGGCACCGATTCTTGGATCATTAGAAATAATAATAATAATAATAATAATAATAATAATAATAATAATAATAATAATAATGCTGGTCCCTCAGATCAGGTAGTTTGAGAAGCACTGATCTACATTTTGAACAACAGAAGCCCAATATGTGCAGTGCTCACTGGATGTATTTGCACAAAACCAACCATATGGAGATGGGATGTCAACTCATAATGGTAGTGAAAACTTCTCAGAGTCTGTACTTACCATCTTTCTTTGTCCCCTAGCTATAAGCCCTTTTACTAGCAAATCATCATGATAACTAAATGTTGTTGGCATGCAAAGCTGTTGCACTAAAAAAGTCATATTGCATTCAACTAGTGCTGATAAATGGTGGTTTCACTATTAAATGAGTTCTCCTGCATACCCATGTACAACAGACCCAGAACATTTTCCAAGTATTTGTCCCTCACTTATGATTTTAAATTTTTAATAAAACATGATTGATTAACATTTAAATGCAAACACAAAAGCCTTTATCGACCTACACTTACACTAATCAATGTTTCCAAGAAATCAAAAGTCCCATCCAGTAAGGATGGATTGCTTACAGCCAATAACACTACATGTTTACATTCTAACTTCTTTGGCTTAAAGCCTTCAAGCCATGGATTTATATAATCTGACAATGAGATTAAATATGATCATGTGTCAGAACTTCTTCCAGATTTGGCATTGCCTTCACCAGCCCATAATGGGTGTGCAGCATAAATGTTTTTTGGGTCAATTTTTTACTAAATTTTCTATACTTATACATGAGTACATACAGTATCTCAAGTCAGATAGAGTCGAGAAGTCTAATGGACTGTTTTCTACCATTCCTTTCTTTGTGCTTCCTAGGCTGTTTTCTAAGCTGCTTCTGAAATGATGGGAAAGAGAGTGCATCACTCCTCTATAGATAGATAGGATTCATATAGGATGTGTTTATTCTATACTAAGAGAGACAGGACAGTTCTACATTATATGTAATGTAAACTATTATGTAACTAATAAACTAGTTAATATTTATTATAAGAATGTACAGTCGGCCCTCTGTTTTTGCAGGGGATCTGTTCTGACACACACACACCCCGGAGATTCACTAACATTCAGGCCCCATAGGATTCATAGGGAGTCTCCTTCCTTGGAGGTCTTTAAGCAGAGGCT
>JAIPUX010001232.1:139489933-139502348 GCA_020142125.1 Phrynosoma platyrhinos | reverse complement strand
CACAGCACTCCCACAAAATAAAACTGCATGATGTTTTGTCCCCAAATTCCTCCAAACATCTTCAAGTGGAGCGTGTCCAGAGGAGAGTGACCAAAATGGTGAAGGGTTTGGAAACCATGCCACATGAGGAGTGATTTAGGGAAATGGGTGTGTTTAGCCTGGAGAAGAGAAGGTTAAGAAGTGATATGATAGCCCTGTTTTTGAAAGGATGTCATACTGAAGATGTTTTCTGCAACTCAAGAAAATAGGACTCAGAGCAATGGAGGCAAACTTCAGGAAAAGAGATTCCACCTCAACTTTAGGAAGAACTTCTTGACAGTAAGAGCTTTTGAGAGTGGAATACACTCAACTGTCCTGACTCAGTGCTAGGGAATCATGGGAACTGTAATTTATTGTGGCGCCAGAGCTCTCTGACAGAGAAGGCTCAAAGTCTCAGAAAAAAAATACAGTTCCCATGATTCCCTAACTCAATTTGCACTATTTCTACCAGTCTGCAAAGGCCCATAGTCCCTCCTTCTTTGGAGATTTTTAAATAGAGGCTGAAGGTGCTTTGACTGTGAGCTCCTGCATATCATTTTCAAAAAGCATTAGAAGGTTCCTCCAATGTGCAGAATGGACAGACTGCTGACCTCAACACCCACTGCAAGCCCATTTCCTAACACATTTGCCTGCGAGAAATGCTCTCCACCTCCTTTTTTCTGTTAACGTTGCCTCCCAGACTTGAGATTCGGCTTAAAAGTATCTTGCAAGGACGTGAGACTAAACTTGAGACTTGACTTGAGACTTGGAGTAAAAGACTTTAATACATCACTGATGGTTGCATTTCAGAGGCAAGCAAAGACCTGTTTGGGGAAAGGCCATTGGGAGTTATCTGTTCATAAGAAAAGGGCATTTATTCATGTGCTGCATTGTCTGTAATTTTCTATTTAAAATGGGTATGTTTTTAAATTGCTTTTAATTCTATTGATAGTTTATTATATTTTAAATTTTGTATGTTTTATCGACCCAATGTGGTGTAGTGGTTTGAACATTGGACTGTGACTCTGGAGACCAGGGTTTGAATCCCTGCTTGGCCATGGAAACTCATTGGGTGACCTTGGACAAATCTTGCCAAGAAAATCCAGTGCTAAGTTCATCTTTGGGTTGCCATAAGTCAGTAAAACACAACACCAATGTTTTAGTGATATAAATGTTTATTTGTATCTGTTTAATTTTAGTAAGCCACCATGATTCCCTGGACTGGGAAAAAAGCAGGATTGGTATCATAACATTGCTACTGTTCTTGTTGTGTGTTGCTGTGTGCCTTCAAGTAGCTTCACATTTATGGTGACTTTAAGGTGACTCTATCACAGGGTTTTCTTGGAAAGATTTATTCAGAGGGAGTGAGACATCTTCTGAGGCTGAAAGAGTGTAACTTGTCTAAAGCCACCAAGTGGGTTTCCATGGCCAAGTGGGGATTCTGGTTCAATGGTTAAACCACCACATCATGCTGGCTTATCCCCAAGTTTGTATGTTAGGTTTTGTCTTGTATATGTATAGAAAATGTACATAGAAGCTTGGTATTATAAAATCAATATGTTCATACATATTACATATGCAGGAATGGGGAGCCTATGGCCTTCTAGATATTTTTGGAGTACATCTTCCATCAACACGTATAAATGATGATAGAGGATGAGGTCCAACAATATCTAGAGGCAACATAGTCCCTAAAACATTACATGGTAACCCCCCTTCAAAACATCTAATTATCCTACCAAGTGTATACTTGGAAGGGAACTGGAGCCACCTGGTACATCTTTGCAACTACATGTCAGTTGCATTGCTTCCTTGTATTTTAGGTGCACATTGGGGATAGACAAAACAGTAAAGTAGTGATGTGGGTTATCTGAGGACTGGAAATTCTAGAATTTCCCGCAATGCTCTAATTACTATAACCTGATTTAGCAGCGTTTAGTTGGAATGTTATATTCAAACACGTTCAAAGCTCTATATGGAAATTATTTTACTGTAATATTTGATTATTTTACTGTAATATTTGTAAGGGTATAAAGAGGACAGCAAATTCAAAATGCATAACTCTGGTCCAGACCCAGCCAAAAGCAAATTTCGTTTTGCACAGGAAGAAGCTGTCATGTGTTGTTCAAACTTCTCACCATCATTTCCTCACCTTTGGCTGTGCTGGGAATAGCTGTTGGGAGTGACAGGATGACAGCATCTGAAGGACCATATGATTCCCAACCATACTTTTCTCTGGGGGTCCATGTACAGAAAAATATGCACTTTTGAAAAATACACACAAAGTATATTTAAATGTATGTACAGTGGGATAAAATGGTCATCTGTCGGGGATGCTTTGATTGGGATTTCCTGCATGGCAGGGAGTTGGCTTGGAGGGCCCTTGTGGTCTCTTCCAACTCTATGATTCTATGAAAAGGCTAGCTTCATTTATGGCTTAATGGCGAGGGGGAAAGTTCCCTAGGTCAGCATGCATTAGATAAAGATCCATTATTTGGATCCATATCAAGTAATATTTGAAAAGAAAAAAAGAATTTCCAGTACATTTCAATATGTTGAAAGTGGCTGTTTTTCCACAGCCTTGTTTTATTTGCATTTCAGTTTCCAAAATGCTGTCACAGTCCTCATTTGTGCTTCAGCCAGGCATGACAGAGAGAGCCTCAGATCAGAGAACAAGAAGAAAAGTGATGTACCCAGCAATGCGATGAGAATTTGCTGCACACTGCTTAAAGATGAGAAACAGGCAGGAATGCTGAGAAAAGCCAAAGCTCAAACTCTTCAGAAGCTGCAATGAAGTATT
Source organism: Phrynosoma platyrhinos (assembly GCA_020142125.1). NCBI lineage: Eukaryota > Metazoa > Chordata > Lepidosauria > Squamata > Phrynosomatidae > Phrynosoma > Phrynosoma platyrhinos. The sequence goes on along the minus strand of JAIPUX010001232.1, from coordinate 139,499,530 downwards.
GGACAGGGTATGATGAATAGCAAACAGATAGCAAAGCTGAGCAGCAAAAAGAAATGCCTTAGCTGCTTTGGCTTTGCCTTTTTGTGTGTACTCTTTCAGGCTACTGGGGCCAAACCAGATATGTGGAGGGAATCTTTGCTGCACATTGTAATAGTCTGACCTCCCTTTAAGTGCCATGATGCTATCTCATGGAATCCTGGGATTTATAGCTCATTCAGATACTTAGAAATCTCTCATGTGACAGCACTGGAGCTCTGGCTGAAAATTCTAACCATCTTACCAAACCACAAACCTCATGATTCCGTAGAACAGAGCCATGATGTTTAAAGTGGGATCAAATGGCTATAATTGCATAGTGTGGATATACCCATTGTTTCAGTGGTGTGATCAGCAACCATATTTAGGGTTTTAAAATCTTAGGCACAGGCCCCCTTCCTTAATTTTAATCAGGACTGCAGTGCATGGAAAGGGGAGGTTTAACCCTACCCTCCCTAGCTATGGGCTTAAAAAACTTTCCTCCCACTTTCCTCTAGGAAAAAAAGCCCACATTGATGCCAGCTGAAGCTTTTCAATCCAAGACCAATTTTGTGTGTGTGTGTGTGTGTGTGCACGTGCATGTGTGTACATGTATAGAGCAGATTATACCACTTTCCCTCATCTGCTATCCCTATTTAAAATCTGATTGGACTTTAGCCTTTCCTTCAAAACAAGTTGAATACAAAGACATGTGTAATTCCGTGGATAGCGTGTTGCTCGCAGGATCTGTTTATGCTACCAAAGAGTTCCTGCAACTTCTCTACAGAGAGAACGAGGAGGGGCTGCCTACCTTTTTTTCAGGATATAAGACCAGAATAGGCAGCAGATGGCTTGGGACTGGCACAAGTCCATGGACTATCACTTTAAGTAGCACTGGCTTAAACCACAAAGAGTCTTTTGGAACCCTGAAGATGAAAAAGTTTTATTTGTCATACGCTTCCCTGGACTGCAACTCATTTCACAGGATTCATGATGCATAATTACAGGTGACAAATTTTTATGTACCGGTATATCAAGTAGCATCTTGTGGCCAGCCAGATGCCTTGGGAAGTCCTGAAGCAGGATGTCAAAACAATAGCTTTCCCTTGTTTTTGTTCTCTAGTAACCACTATTCAGTGCCACAAGAAGAAATAGATTCTGCAGAATTGCCAAAATGATACTGTTGTGAAACTACCAGAGGTAAGATCTTTTTGCATTTTGTCCATTGTGTATGTCTGTGTTGGGAGAGGGAGTTATTGCCAATGCTGGGGTTTTCTCTTTTATATACATCTACATGCCTTCTTGGTTCTTCCATTACCGTACCAGATGGCTTCTTTGATCACAATTTATACCTTTTCCCTGAGAAAGAGCAATTAATTAATTTCATTAGTTTATTTATTAATGCAAACCTAGAAAGTTTCTTCTGTGCCAAAGAGAGCTGTGTCCATAGGCTGTTTTCATTTTTGTAATGTGGAACCTCAGTTGTCCTTATCTTTAATCATGAAAGGTCCATGAAGGCCAACAATTTTGTAAAAATGTCCTACTCTTGGGGGAAGGGCAGGATATAAATTAAGTGATCAATCAATTGATTGATTTATATGAGATTAAAATGTCCTGGAAAGTTGCTAGCACACAAACACCAAATGGCTGATAATAGAGGCAAGCTCAAGCTGAGCAGACAACCAGCAAACTGAAGTTACAGACCTCCGCTTTGTCCAAAGAGAATAGTGAGTAGCTAGTCCGAGTTCAGGGATTCCAGGAATGCACAGATATCAGTTTGGTCCAAGGTCAAGGTGTCACAGGGTGAGTCAAGAGTCCGGTCCAGAGTTGGTGTCCAAAATAGTCTAAGCACAAGGAAGTCAGAGCCAGCAGCGTTTGCTCAAAGGGAACTCAATAGCTTCTGACAAAGGAGTCAGCATTCCTCAAGTGCCTTATATCATAACACCACAGCTTGCAGCTGTTAAGTGTTAGCTGAACGTTTCTCAGCAAGCCTCTTTGAACATCGCAGACACTCCCTTTTAGCTCTCCTCTGGCTGAAGGTAGGGATGGGCTGCTGATCTAAGTCTCACAGTGCTGACCCCTATGCTGACACAAGGCTAGGCTGCTGGGCTTCAGAGTCCCCTGGAGGAGTCTCCCCATTGCTGGTAGCAGGCTGAGCCATCTCTGCAGGGGCTGTGGGGGAAGAGCTGGGACCTGAGAGGGCAGAATGAGACTCTGTCACAGCCTCAAGATCTCCCTGCACCTGAGGAGCCAAGTCCTCCTCCTCCTCCTCAGGGCTGACTATGGCATAAAAGACAATTGTCAGTGGGCCAAAGCCAAAAACAGCAACAAACAAACAAACAAACAAACAAACAATACATTCTGTGGTCTTTGAAGGCCTTGACAAGTTTTATTTGGCCTATAATTCAAATGAAATAAATAACATTGGACTGCACCCCATTTCATCAGATGCTACATCAGGTGACCTAAATAACAGCAACAATACACTTTTTAGTGAAGAGCCATAATATGAGTTGACCTATTTAATTCAGTTTCCATTGCAGTCAGTCTTTAGCTCCTTATAATAAACAGTCTTCTAGTTTTAAATAAATGCTGATTACATCTTTAAAATTACTTGTTTAAAGTGGACCATAGTCTGTTGCAGATATGAGTGATTTCTGGTTCTCCAGATGTTTTTAGACTACAGCTCTCTTCTCCAGCTATTCTGACAAGGGTTGATGGGAGCTGAGGCCCAAAGGCAGAACCCATAAGAAATAGTTCTTAGATGACAAATGCACAGACTCTGGGACCTGTCGTCTAAAACAGTTTCTTTTTTCAAACCCTGCATCTGGAAAGTCACAAGCTGCCCACCCCAGTCTACTGAGTGCTTTGACCCACTGACAAGTGTCTTTTACTCTTACATCAATCAATCACTTTATTTATATCCTGCTTCTTCTTCAAGAGTGGAACATCAGTACAAATTTGTTCATCTTCATGGATCTTTTGGTATTAAAGAGAAGGACAGAGATTGCATTCTGAAAAAAAATAAAGCCTATGGACACAGGTCTCTTTGGCACAGAAGAAACCCTCCTTATTTGCATCCATAAATAATTTAGTGAAATTATTTCATTACTGCATCTCAGGAAGAAGGTATAAATTGTGATCTGTATATTATCAAAGAAACCATCTGGTAATATAATGGAAGAGCCAAGAAGCTATGTTGATGAAATACAATCCCTAGCATTGGCAATAGCTTAGCTCAAGCAAACTGATAATCATTACAAAACAGTTCTGAATGTGGGTGACGAAGCAGGATGACTATTGAGGCTGTTGTACTTTGGCTACATCAGGGACCAGCAACCTACAGCTCGGGGGCCAGTTAAGGCCCTGGGCCCCGGACTTACCAGCCCAGGCCGAAGGTTGCTGCCGCTGTGTGCCGCCGTCGGGGCACGTTTTCAGCTGAGCCGTGACACGTTTGCGCATGCGCAGTACTCTTGCGCATGCACAAAAGCGTTGTGGCCGCCATTTTGACTTCCAAAATGGCGACCGTGACATGCGCCATGGCGGCTGCGGCCGCAGCGGCAGCGTGCGGGGGGGGGTCGCGCACGGCAGTAGAGGGTGCGCGTGCGTGCACACTGCCATTCCCCCCCCCAGCCCAGCTGAGACTTGGGCTACGGGAGACCAGCCCAGGTCTCAGAAAGGTTGCCTGTCCCTGGGCTACATCATGAGAAGGCATGAATAATTAGAAAAAAACAATAATGCTAGGAAGGGTAGAGGGCAGACCACATGTCAGATTGTTGGATTCAATCAGAGAGGCAATGGGCCTGAGCCTGCAGGACCTGGGCAAAGTAGTGGGGGTAGGGGGTCTTGAAGATGCCTCATCCAGAGGGTTGCCATGAATCAAGGCTGACTCGAGGGCAGTTAACAACAAAATATGCACATACATGTGTGTGCATGTAGATAGCAAATATATTTTGGACAGCAAAGAGCAAGTGTTAGGTAATGGCTCAGTAGATTACTTAAAATTTATAAGTGGTTATTAATAATGGATGGGTATACACTTCAGTTTAAAGCCAGTAGTGTACTCTGTAATTTAAAGCTTCAATCCAAAAGTGTTTATTAAGGTTCAGGAAGCTTCATTCATTCTATTACTCTAAAATAAAATCTAACATTAAAAATTAAGATAATCTTTTAGGACCCATTAGGGGCCCTACAGTAAATAAAATCCCAGTTGTCTACTATAAGCCATTTGTTTTTGGCACTGTGTTACTTCAGATGACATGACTTTGTATTCCAGCCTATCTTGCAAATTAGATGAATGGTATGATATGGAGATCTTGTGTTTTGAAAGATTGTCTGTCCTGAGAGCATTTATACAATGCCTTTTGATTATAGATACCACCAAAGTTAATTTTTACCTGTTAAGGAGTATGAATTTTGCCTAGATCCTTGAATGTCTTAAGACACAAGTGGCATTTCTCTTAGATATTTTTCTCTGGCTTGATTATGAAACAAAATTATGCATGTGCTAGTCAACATTCATATCACCAAGGCCACCTTGTACGTGTATGCACAAGTCATCTTCAATGTTAGCCTCTTACTTTCAAAGAAACTTGTTAAAAAAAATTCTTGTTGACTATGATTAAATTATATGAACTGCCAAGGCATGTGCATGTGCAGACTGCTATTTAATACCAGCTCCTTTACTCTTGATAAAATCATTATTGATGTGAACTATGTGATCCCGGACCACACAAGGAAGGAACCCTTTTGTTGACTGAATGACCTATTAAGGTCATTTTCTTCATTGGTTGTTGCAAACATTTTATGTAATTGCTGTCCTTGATCCAGATCTAACATTCTCTTTTATTCCTGGGTGTGATTGTCTTGGCATGGCAATTTTCAAATGGCTCAAAGCCATGGCTTGTGCTGGGAACTATAATTCATGGTGACAGTACGATAAGGTACACCAAAGCTCACAAGCCGCTATATTAGGAGCCAAGAAAGTGTTCTCAGAAATAGATGAGCCTTTTCTGAACTCTCAGGAAGAAAGCCTAAGTACTGAGCATATTCCAAATGGAGTCAAGGACAGTTTGTCCATCCATGCTTTTGAAAATCCATACTAATTGTCACACTACTGAGATTTGCTCGGCTTGTATTTTGGCAGAGGAAATAATGATAAAAGGAGCATCATAGTGCTTTTTCTATAGGTTACCCATTAACCATCTGAAGGTATTATTGACTTCAGGATGCCCCATGCCCTATGAGGAAAGACTTAGGGAGCTGGATGTGTTCAGCCTGGAGAAGAGATGTCATACTGAGGATGGAGTAAGCTTGTTTTTTGCTGTTCCAGAGAATAGGACCAGGAACAATGGATGGAAACTACAGGAAAAGAGATTCCACCTCAACATTAGGAGGAATTTCCTAACAGTGAGAGTGTGATGGAGTCTTCTTCTTTGAAGGTCTTTGAACAGGGGGTAGATGGCCATCTGTCAGGGATGATTTGATTTTGAGTTCCTGTATGGCAGAGGGTTGGAAATAGTCTCTTTGAACTCTATGATTCTATGATTGCTTAGATTTCTGCCTGAGCTAGCTGCAATTCTTTGATAGTAAAAATTGACATTGCTGTTATAAGGTAGATTTTATATGATCTAACAGATGGTCTACAGCAGAGAAACCATCATAGTCCTTTAGCTGATGAGTTTCCGTGTCCACCTGCAACAAGTGGCACAATTTCCCACCTGAATTTTGAATTCTACATATATTATTATTATACCCTCCCAACCACTGAACAAGGGCAGTAGAAGGTGATACAAGTGACATTACTAGGGTTGGTGTCACTTAGTGTGGTAACTCATGCTCTCAACCCCATTGAAATCCTCCCATACCACACCAGAAGTTTTAGACATTTATTGTATTCATTAATCTTAATTCCTACTTATCACTGAATATGACATAAACAACTAGCAGAATTAAAATTATGCCTTTAAATTACAGTATCATCCACACAGCCTAATGCATTTACATATACATAGTTTTATGTGGTTAAAGTGAAAATTTGCTAAAAGATGGTGTTTTAATTTTTTTTAATTTTTTTTTTAAAATTAATTTTAATTTTTTTTAAAAAAATTCTGAGGCCTCTCCTTTCTCCTCCCTCTAACCTCACTCCACTCATACCATCTCTTCAGCATTTTAAAGGAATACAGGTGAAGACCACCACAAATTTCTGCCCAAAGGCAGATGTTTGCGAAATAATAGAAATAGCATTTACATTTCTATACTGCTTATCAGTGATCTCAACACTCTCTAAGTGGTTTACAATCTGTAAGCCAATTGCTTCCAACTAGCAGGGTACTCACTTTACTAACATAAAAGGATGGAAGGCTGAGTCAACCTTTCAGCCCCTGGGATTGAACTCACAACCTTGTGGTTGCGGTACTGGCATTTAACCACAGCAGTACCAGGGCAATGGTGTCACCCCACCTTAGGGTGTCACCTGATGCTATCCTCAACCCCCCACCATGATGCTATCCTCACACCCCCCCCCCCAATGCTGCTGGGTGATATAGGGCAAAATCAGAACAAACTGAACTGCACCAACATGCCCCATCTCTCACCTCAATTGCAGGGAGAAATCAATAAGCTAACTGTCAAATGAAACATTTAGGGGCTGTACAGATCAGCATAAAGAGCTGGCCTGGAGGCAGAGGGAGGGCATGGCAACTGCACTCCAGCCACCCAGACTCTGCCCTAATGCCCGCTTCATGCTGTGCACCCCACCACATGGCTGGGGGCATCAGGGTGCCCCCTTGGTGTGTCTACATACGCTGTGCCAAAGGAGCACAGAAAAGCCACTGCAGAGACACTTATTGCAGCTACTTTTTGTGCCATGGAAAGGCCAGATCGGAGCTGTGGCTTGCAGTTGCCACAGCCCCAATCTGGCAAGGGAAGGGCTGGCATCCCACTGCCCCTTAGGGGCAGCCCCTTACTCCAGCTGCAGATCTGTTTCCACCCTTGAACTGCCAAACTAAAGTGAAACTATTTGTGTGCTAAACACAAATGAATTGTTCCAGTGCCACGAGTCAACTATAAGTATTTGACCATGAAGCTATTAGCATCCACGCCTCTTGTCAGAGGTCATGCCCACTACATCTACCTCTGTAGGAGCACATCTACATTGGTCCAAAGCACACTGGAGAAATAATCCAGTTTGAGACCATTTTAACTGTCCTGGCTCAGTGCTAGGGAATCCTGGAAACTGTAGTTTATTGTGGCACCAGAGCTCTCTGACAGAGAAGGCTAAATGCCTCACAAAACTACAGTTCCCAGAATTCCTTAGCATTGAGTCAGTTAAAGCAGTCTCAAACTAGATTGCTCTGCAGTGTGTTTTGGAGCCTTGTCTCTTTTATTTTCAGTATGATGCATGAGAGGTATTATGGCAGAGTTGCTAGGCAGACCTGGATTCCTGGCAGACAATCACAGTTCAGGAAGATTGTGAGGTGGGGCTGCAGGGGAATTGGAATGTATAAAAGCTGGTGTGTGTGTGTGTGTGTGTGTGTGTGTGTGTGTGTGTGAGAGAGAGAGAGAGAGAGAAGGAAGGCTGGAAAGAGAAAGACAGAGTTTTCAGAAGATCAAATAAGGATTCTGACAGGAGAGGGAGTTCAGTTCAGTTAGTCCAGAGGGGACTGTGATTCAGTTAGACTAGACTGGTCTGGTTGGCATTCCTACTGAGAATGAGAGAGAAAGGTATAGAGCAGTGATGGCGAACCTTTTAGAAACTGAGTGCCCAAACTGCAACCCCAAAACCACTTACTTATCGCAAAGTGTTGTGTCCCTCTGGCTTTCTAGTAATGTGGCACACGTGCCCACAGGGAGGGCTCTGAGTGGCCCCTGGCATGCATGCCATAGGTTCACCACCATTGGTGTAGTGTATTTAAAAGCTTACAGTTGTTGTTGTTAATGTAACCAATCTAAGCTTGAAGTAACCTACATAAGATACTTTTTTTCTTAATATTATTTAATAAAGTTATGCTTATTTTTTACAGCAGATGTCTCTGAGTGATTTCTATAAACTCTTCTCTCTCTTTCTCTCTCTCTCTCTCTCTCTGCAAGCACACTACCTAAAACCTTGAACTGGTTCATGGAACACTTGGGACCCTGGCTCTTATACACTTCAAAATAGTGTTAATAAGGTAAAAACAGAGCAAGTGTCAATGACTAGGGGCCTTCTATGAATAAGAGGGAAAGGTAACCTAAGATTTGAGAAAAGATCCTGTCACAGGTATGTTCAAGTGTGAAATCATGTTTGATTCCCTCACATGTCATCCACAAACCAATTGTATGAGTTTGATAGATAAATGGGAATTTGGACCTGGATCTTGCTAATTTGTCCATTTTAATGTCAGAAGGGACTAGTAGACACCATGGCATCCAGTTTCCGAGTGGTTTCAGTTGGGAAAGCATGGGTGGATTTAACATGCGCTCCCACCCACTGTTTCTGTTATTTAAATCCCTCCATTGTCTCCTGCATTTTATTGGCATTTGCACAACTCAAATTCTAAAATTTGGATCATGCTGTCATAATCTGAGGTTACATCCTTGGCAGTGTGTGTGTGTGTAGAGGAGCTGGGGTGTGATGTTTATTGGTCCTTGTTCTGGGAAAGCATTCTCACTGGGGCTGTCCTTTAATGAGCCCTGATCAGCAATGTTATGGCTCTGCTTAAAAGGGTTGACTAAGCTCCCTGCAGGAGTCAGTTTTAGCAAAACCACAAAGGATCAGAACTATGCATTTGCTGTTCATCAATTGCTTTTGTTGTATTTGTGCTATGTTTTTAACTTTTATCATGTGAGCTGCTTGAGGTATGTCTGCTAAAGCCAGATATAAATTATTACTACCAGGAAAGAAGATCAAGTCTACAAAAGCTTATGTTACAACTTTTTTTTCACTTAGGTCCAAAAGTTGGGGTATGCAGACAGGCAGGATCTAGGAATGCCCAGACAATGGTCTTCTGTGAAGAGTCTTGTTCCAGATGGCACAGGAAAAATCTTCCCACACGCAGGTGTTGCTTTCAGCTTGGAAAAAGGAATATCTGTACAGTGAGACTTCACTCAATGAGGGCTTTGATCTTTGTTGCAAATATTTACAAAGATTCATAGAGTACCAGACGTCCATCTTGAATACTCACAGCTATACAGACCAACAAAGTGCTTCACCAACCACAACTAACCAACAATGGAGATTCTGACCCTCTCCCATATATAGGTGGTCTTCTTGGAAACATGTGACAGCCATGCATGAATGAAACCTGGCTGTTTTCATCTCAAGTGCCTGTTGCATCAGACCTCCCATGATGCATACCTGGCTTGTCTCATCCACTGTGCATGTTGCATCAGACTTCTCATGATGCACAGCTTACCAAATGCTGACTCATGCACCTGCCACTTGAATTGTAGTAACCCTGTTACTATTGCTCCAGTTCCTTTTAGTGGCCACATCCATGTCATTTTCCAGACCAGGGTGCAGCATGGTCTTGACACCAAAACACAGTAGAAATTATCCAGTTTGAGACAATAATTAATAATTAATAATAATAATAATAATAA
>JAIPUX010001232.1:139449785-139465062 GCA_020142125.1 Phrynosoma platyrhinos | reverse complement strand
CCCCCCCCCGCATTTGTGGGGGTTAAGGGCCAAGGACCCCCATGAAAGTGGAAAAATCCTGAATCAACATAATGATAAAGAGTCCTCTCCCACCATGAGCACCACCCCTAACTCTCTTTGCAACCTTGAAACACATAGCCTCTCCCACATTTCCAAAGTGGTTCCACTTTTCAATCTGATATTAGCAGCCATGGCTGCAAAGGATCCAGCTTCTATTTTTTAATCTGTATCTTATATTTGTAAGCCACCTTGATTGCTCTTAGGCAAAAGGCGGGATATAAGAAAATTATTATTATTATTATTATTATTATTATTATTATTATTATTATTATTATTATTATTATTATTATTATTATTTTCCTCCCTCTCTCGCTCCCCACCAGACAAAAGCAACATCATATATTTCTCACTTTGACAAACTTTGTATTCTCCTCATTTCCAAATTATTTCCACTCTGAATCCAATGTTTGCAGCCATCACCACAAAGGGAAGGTATGGTGCTGCTTTTGTCCGGCCAGGAGATAGGAGGAGGAGGACGGAGGGAGAGAAGTTGAATCCTCCTGTGGGTAGCTGAAAACATCAGATTTAAAGGGAAGGTCTTTGGAAATGGAGAGGATGCAAAGTCTGGCAAAGCAGGGGAATGTATGCTGTTGGTTTTGGCTGGCTGGTAGGAAGGGCAAGGAGGAGGGGGGTGAAGAGGTTGAGCTTGTTAAGTAGCAGCTACAAAGTCACGAATAGTCACAACCACAAATATGAAACCCGCAAATGTGGAGAGCCTACTGTAGACAGGATGAAGTACTGAACACAATAGTAAGGGACTGTGAAATTCAGTATGTCTGTTCTTCCTGGTTTAACAACCAATTGCAAGACAACCCTGGGAGAGATACCTCCTCAGATCTATTAGTAAGAAGCAGATAGTACCAGAACTGTTCTTGCTGTTGAAGGAGTTTGTCATTATGACTTGTCCTACAATTTTTGAAATGTCTGTTTGATAGGTTAGATCCTTTTACCAGACTTCCAAAGATAATTTGAAGCATTGAATAACAGTGATCTAATTTTCACAGGAAAACCAGGGAGGATTTTGTATATGATGAAACAGTGCAGTTCTTTTCAGAGTAACAGTCAAATTAGATGTGATGGCTGATATTTCATTTATAGTTAGGAAGGAAACAATCCAGTAGCATGGAAACAGGGGTTTATCTGAAGGTGATTTTGATAGATAGGAAGGAAGGAAGGAAAGAGAGAAAAAAGAAAGAGAGAGAGAGAACACTCAGGTAGGGAACACTCCATCCAATATAGTTAATGTCACTGTTGTTTCTCTTGATCCAAGAGGATAGCACTTCCCAATTTAGGATTGCCAGACTGAAAACTGGAGAGGGCTTGTGTACCTTTAATGGTTGGGGAGAAGAGGGAATTTCAGCAGGTGTTGTTTGTTACCTGGTTATAGAAGAAGCATTACCCACTGAAATTCCCTCATCTGTACAGCCATTAAAAGTAGAGGGAGGCCTTTCCAGTTTTCACTCTGGCAACCCTAACCTAAACCTAGATTATGGTATTTTCTTGGATTAGATTGTTAAGCAGGGCAAGACTGTTTTGGTGCCATACCCCTGACCAAAACAAGACTAAAATGACACATCATTTGTTCCCCCAGGGTAGTAACCACATGCTCAAGCACCATGCCCAAATTGGCAATTAGAGGGTTGTAGCTCTCAAATACCTTTGTAAGCAGGAGATCCTCTTCAGTGCAGTCTATTTCAAAGTGGAAGACACCTCTCTCTGACAGACGAAGTCATATATCACCCCCTGGACCTACCAAACCAGGTTTAAAGCCAAGATCTGGGCACTTCCATTTAGTCATACAGTCATTAGCACTTGGATGAGAAAAAATATATATGGGAAAAATAATAACCACACCAAACTGTACTTGCAGAAAATTATTCAGGTGGGTAAGCATTCATTACAGCAAATTTGAATTTGGTTAGCATTAAGCCACAAATTTCAAGATTCAGCTATAAAGTCAATGTGTAAATATGAGGCTTCAGTTACTCAAAATGTCACTTCCTAGGAAAAGAAATGTTGTGTTGTTGTTTTTTACCAAATCAGATTAAGATCAACAGTCTTTTACTGGGGGGGGGGAAGCATATCTAGTTGAAGTATAAACACAATTTAAATGGTCAGAATCTGTGTAACTTCCCTCCACATAAACAAATGTTGATGATAATATTCTTAATTTTTATTTGAACAAATATTTACAGATTTCTAACATCAATATACAAAGAAGGCCTATGACCTCTAATAACACCGGTTCTTGATGATAATCAGTTTAGTAACTGGTTCAAAAGGAAGAGTGCCATCTAGTGTGTTCCAAATATATTGTAATGAAGCATCTTGTATCCTTTAATACTCTTTAAGAACAAGGGTGGACAAAGCATGCCCAAAGGAGCATATGCAGCCCTCAAGGCTTTTTTGGTATCCCTCAAGCCCTTCCGAGTTCCCGAAACAACCTTGTTCTTATCAAAAACTGAAAGGGCAAATTATTTGTCTTACATGCCTCCAGGAGTGATAATATCCTTTTCCAATAGGTTTGTTCATGTTTACTCTGAGTCTCAGAAGAAAAATATGATTTGCACATTTGAGGATAAATACAGACTACTCACATATTCTAATTGGGTTTTTTTTTTAATTTCAATAGCAAATATATGAAAGGGTGTTTAAAACCCAGCCAGAAAAACTATTATAATTCAAAGTAAAAATAGTGAAAAAAAATTGGAGGGTGACAAGGACAGGTTGAAATGTTTATGGGGAGGTTTAACACTGTTTAACCTAGCCATTAAAGAAATAGTAAAAGTAAAAGAATTCTCATACCTGGGATGATAGAAATGGGACTGATATCAGAAATCAGGAAATCAGAAGAAGACTAAGAATGGGGAGGGTGGCTATGAAAGAACTAGAAAAGATTCTAAAATGCAAAGATATACAACTCAGCACTCAGAATCATACAAGCCATTGTATTCCCTTTTACCATGTATGGATGTGAGAGCTGGATAGTCAAGAAAGATGTTAGGAAGAAATCAATTCATCTGAGATGTGATGCTGGAGAAGAGTGCTGAGGATCCCATGAACAGCCAAAAAGACAAACAAGTGACTCCTAGAGCAGATCAAGACGGAAACCTCTCTGGAAGCCAAGATGACCAAACTGGGACTGTTGTACTTCGTACACATCGTGAAAAGAGAAGACTCATTAGAAAAGACAATAATGCTGAGAGGGAGGTAGGAAGAGGGGAAGGCCACACGCCAGATGATGGACTCTATTAAGGAGGTCATGACTATGGGTTTGCAGGATTTAAGCAGAACAGTGGAGGAAAGGGGTCACAATGGGTCGAGATTGACTCGAGGGCAGTTAACAACAAAACAGTGTGCTAGCAGTGATCCTGGTCTTTTTCCTTTCCAAAATTGGATTATCAATGGTGTAGTTGTAGCATTGGTCCAGGGCCCTCTGTGGCAGAGGGGCATTCTCCAACTGCCAACACACACAGACACACACACACATATACACCAAAGGTTTCTGAACTGTGATGCTGTCAAACGAGAAATATTCCTGGGAAGAAGAGAGCTAAAGGCTGCACTTCAACAACATCTGTAGAGCTCCACAGCTCTTACCATTAAAAAAAAAAGAATTTCCACCCTGCAAATGTGTACTTAATTATTAGAGAATTAGTCCCATTGACCTGAATTAAACTTATGACTAAGTAGACACGGATTCTACCTTAAGTATATTTTTGGGTGAGACTTTAAAAATGCAGTTGAGGCTTTTATTGTGCCATCATCCTGCTGCAGTTATGGAAATTTGCATGGTGCTTTTGTCATCTTCCACTGATAACCCTTCTCAATTTCTTTTCATTTCTTCTATCCATTTTTTCTTACCCAAGAAAATCCATTATGGTGGGAAAGGCAGAATAATCTGGTCCCTTGATATCTGTTGGGGTTTGGTTCCTGAACCAACGCCAACACCACCCACTATCCCATGGATACCAAAATCCATGGATGCTCAAGTCCCATTATGTACAAGAGGCTAGTAAAATGGTGTTGCTTATATAAAATGTCAAAATCAAAATTTGTTATTTGGATTTTTTATATATATACTGGGGGGATATTTTCAATCTCTGGATGGCTGAATCTGTGGCTGCAGAATTCATGGATATGGAGGGCTGACTGTAAATACATCATGTATTTTACCTATCCCTATCCCTCTGTGTTACTGAATGCTAAAATAAGATCCGGTGTCCTACATTACAGAGGGTAGCCTCTGTTTCAAGGATACCCCCCCCAAAAAAATATCTCTGGACTACAGCATCCATCAAGCCTAGAAAGCATAGCCAATTGCGTTGTTGGGCATTACAGTCCAACAACATTTGGAGGGCCACCTGTTCCTCATCCATACTGTATCTGAAGAGCTAGTCAATCAAAGGTTAGTTAACATGTGGGAAGCGAAAGTGCCTTAAAGTTGCTTATCAGCAGTTAGTACCTAAACAACATAGGGCCTCAGCAGACAGAGGCCCCGGAGATGGAGCGCCGGCGGAGCTCAGCCTACGCACCGCTGCACTCCTGCGGCGTATCTAAAAGGAGCTCCAAATTGGCGCTCCTTTTAGATGTCAGGAAAGTGCGCCCTAAAAGCGGCGGGCGCAGTTTCCCTGACTCTTCTGCTGCAGCACATGTGGTCGCTGCGGCGTGAGGTCATCCCCGGAGCGCCGGCCGTGCGGAGGGCCGGCGACTCTGAGGGCGACCTCAGGAAGAGGAAGGGGCGCCGCTCATGTGGCTGCCCCTCCTCTTCAGGGCCTCGAAGATGACTCAATTAGTCGTCTGCCGAGGCCCATAGTCATCAGAAATACAGATTTGCCTCACCATAGCAAGATATGGTGTTGCTATTTACATTCTAGTAGGGTTTTTAAACCCAAATTTTTATTCATACATTGTTATATTTTAACATTTACAATGTTTAACATATTGTATTATGTTAAATATGTTAAACATATTTACAATGTTGAACATATTTTAACATTTACAATGTTTATGCAAGCCTGTGTCTTCTTTTGCTGTTTTGTAAGTAATCTCCTCCTCCCCCAGCACAAAATTAATGGCAATCCTAACTAAACACAAGAAACTAAATTCAACTTGAAGCCACCAATCCAAGTCCTACATGCTGATGTTTCAAGTATTAGAAATAAGTGTAGGACAAAAAGTCAGTAACAACAAAATAAAGTGGTTAATTTCTGAAATAAGTAGGTGTATATTGATAAAAATGTGTAACTATGAAAAATATGACCAATCAGTCAACTGGAAACTGTATCAGAACACCAGGTATTACTTTACAAGGTTGATTATTTGAGTTTCCCTCCAAAAAATCAAAACAAAACAAAATCACTGGTAGTATACAATCTAAAAAATTAACCTGTTTCAGGTATTTGTAATATTTGTGATTATATTTGTGATAACATTTGTGACTAGCAACTGCTGATCCTGGACCAAACACTGATCTCAGTCATACCAGCAAAGCCTATAATGTGCTACTTAGTTTTGGTAGAATTCAAAGATATAGCCGTGTTAGTCTGTAGAATCACTATGTAGAGAGATCTTGTGAAAGAAAGAAGTTGGCAGCATGAGCTTTCATCACAAGACCTAATGGCATCACCCACAATATTAGGGTGACCTTCACATGCTCATCCTCCAATGTGAATTATGCTATACTATGTCATCAATGCCCACCAGCACTCTACACCAGGCAAATAGGCCAGTCCCTGCACCAGAGGATAAATGGACATAAATCAGACATTAGGAATGGGAATACACAAAAACCCGTGACTGAACATTTCAATCTCTGGGCATTCCATCTCAGACCTCAGAACAGTTGGACATGACCAAAAGAACAACAAAGGTAGTTTGGAAAGAGAAACAGCAGAATTGGAATTCATCCCTAAACTGCAGTCCTTCAGCAACGGATTGAACAGAGACAATGGCTTCCTGGCTCACTACACACATTTCAACACTATCTGATCCCTTCCTCAGGGGCATCCTACACTCATCTATTCTCCCCACCTACAGGCTAGTTTCCAAGGCCAAACTGGTTTTGCCACTTCATTTCCATACCCAATGGCTATGGCTATTCCACAAATGATCATCTTTAAAACTGGACTTGCTATTTCAATTGCACACACAAAGCATTTTGAATTTGAATTGGCATGCTCACATACCAAGGGCATATATATATATATATATATATCTGTCCCTGGCTTTCACTCCACCAAAAGCATCTGAAGAAGTAGACTGACATCTGTGAAAGCTCTTGCTGCCACCTTCTTTCTTTCAGTTAGGGCCTTTGCAGACTGCCAGAAATAGTGCAAATTGAGTCCACTTCAATTGCCATGACTCAGTGCTGGGGAATCATGGGAACTGTAGTTTATTGGGGCACCAGAGCTCTCTGACAGAGAAGGCTCAATGTCTCAGAAAAAAATACAATTCCCATGATTCCCTAGCACTGGCCAGGGCAGTTAAAGTGGACTCAATTTGCACTATTTCTGGCAGTCTGCAAGGTGCTACAAGATCTCTCTACGTACATAGTTTTGATATATGTTGCAGAGCAATGTGGCTCAATTATGTCTTTTTTCCAGTAGGTGGGGCTGTATGGTTTACTTTGCACAGTTCAGAATGAAACTACTTTTGAAAGCTTCCCACTATGATCAAGATTATATGTTTTCCCTTTACTGCATTTGAGCCTTTCAGCTAAATGAAAACCACAAAGTAAAAGAGAAAGTACTTCTTTAAAACTGTGGGAAATGAACGAGTAGATTTCACATCAGTCCATTCAATAGAATGGATTATGTCATAGTCATTATGTTACAGAATAGGATGTTCATATGTCAGAACAGTTGCTATGCCAAAATATGACCTGAACAATATATCAACAGAATGTATACATAATGTAAGAAATAGATTTGCACTATTAAACATAATTGACAGGGAGCCAGAAAAGCTATGGTTAGAAACCAAGGACATAGTCAAGGAAGAATGCAAAAAGACATTCACAGTGACCAAAAATAAGAGAAGAAATAATGAATAACAGAAGAAATTCTTCAAGCAGTAAAAGAAAGAGGCAAAAGAAAAGGGAGATAGGAACAAAACCAGAACCATGAATTCAACTGTCCAATGCAAGGATAAAGAAAACTACTATAATAACCAATGCAAAGAAATAGAAGACAGCAACAAAAAAGGAAGAATGAGAAACCTTTCCTTCAAGATCCAGAAACTCAAAGGAAAGATCAAACCAAGGGTGGGGATGCTCAATAATCAGGAGAAGAACATATTACATGATAAGGAAGAAATAAAAAGACGATCAAATACACATAAAAGCTATGTAAAAGAGAAGAAGCTGCAATAAGAGATATTGGGAAGAAGGAACAGAAATCACAAGGAAAAGATGATATTCCAATAGAATTGCTACAATCCACAGACAGAATCAACTCTAGTCATAACTAAAATATGCCACAAATATAGAAAATAAAACAGTGGCCAACAGAATGGGAAAACCAATAGACATCCCAATCCACACAAAAGAGACAGAAAAGACTGCAGCAGCTACAGGGCTTTAGCATTAAAATCCCATGCAAACAAAATTATGCTCAAAATTCTGCAACATAGATTCCAATCATATATATAGAGAGAAATCTCAAAGGTGCAAGCAGGAATTAGGAAAGGAAGAGTCACTAGGGATCACATTGTAAACATATGATTAATGGAGCACACCAAGGAATTTCAGAGGAAAATCACCATTTGCTTATAGACTACAGCAAAGCATTTGGCTGTATAGATAAAAACAAAAACAAAACAAAACCCTATGAAACATTCTTAAAGACATGGGAGTGCCACTACATTTTATAGTCCTGATGAGAAATCTATACTTGGGATAAGAGGCTAAAGTTAGAACAGAATATGGAAAAACTGATTGGTTCCCAACTGAGAAAGGAGTCAGGCAAGGATGCATTCTATCACCCTACGTGTTCAACTTGTATGCAGAAAATATCATACGAAGAGCAAGGTTAGACTCAGAAGAAGGAGTGAAGATAGGAGGAAGGAATATCAATGCAGGTGACACCATACTACTAGCGGAAAACATCACAGATTTCGAACAATTTACTTCAGAAGATCAAAGAGTGTGCAAAGGCAGGCTTACTCCTGAACATAAAGAAAACAAAAAATAATGATAAGGGAGGATCAACATAAGTTCAACTTAGAAAATGAGGAAACAGAAATAGTGAAAGATTTCTTTTAACTCAGATCAAACATTGATAAGAATAGAGATTGAAGTCAAGAAATAAGAAGACTAGGAATGGGAAGGGCAGCTATGAAAGAACTAAACAAGATCCTAAAGTGTTAAGAGATACAACAGAGCACTAAAGTTAGAACCATCAAAGCCATTATATTCCGTATCACTATGCCTACCACCCGCCCAGACTGGAGACCCCACCCTGAGGTCAGGAGGACTCCCCCAGGCTTGTGAAAACAGCCTGTAGGCAGGAAAACAGCTGCTCACCTCCAGCCTGGGCCAGAGGCGCTTCCCCTGAGGCCTGGAGACCTCCCCTAGATCTGTGAATCTGGCCGCACAGTTGGGAAAACAGCCTCCTGCCTGGGCTGGAAACCCCCAAGGAGTGCCTTCAGGGGGATGGGGGCAACCAGATGTCACCTTCCTCTTCTGGGGTGTCACACCCCCTTGTCGGGTGTCACCGGGTGTGGTATGCACCCCCTGCACCACCCCCAGGGATGCTACTGCTTGGTATTCACTGGAATTTTGTTCCAGCATCCAAAATCCCTGGATTCACAAGTCCCATTAAATACAGTGGTGTAGTAAAATGGTGCCCCTTGTATAAAATGGCAAAACCAAAGTTTGCTTTTTGGAATTTATATTTTTAAAAATATTTTCAAGCTGTGGATGGTTGAATATGTGGGTACAGAGGGCTGATTGTATTCCACAGAGAGAAAAGCAAAAGGAAGAAGGAGACATTTTGCGGTGGGGGAAAGGTAATGGATCAAGGGAAACTTTGCATCTATCAAATCCAAGACTCACTAGTTTCACAGGTATGGCCTAGAATGGGAGAAAAGACTGACACAGTAATTTTCTCTCCCACTGAAATTATTGGGAAATGATATTTTAAAAGAAAACCAAAAAAGGCACAAAAATAAAAAAATAAACCCCACTGGGCAAAACAAATGCATTCTTTTGTAAAAAGACTTTAGGGAATCAAGTCTTGATACAATTCTCTTTTGTATAGTCCAGGACTGAAAAGTACAAGATGTGTGCACCAGCATTATCTGTGACTGCAGGAAAGTTCAAATAATATTTTTGCAACTTCAGCCCTATCTCTTTTTGTAAATGTCTAAGGCATATCCAAGTATATCAAAAGTAAGGGTAGGGGAAAGAGACAAAAATCCATACCACTAAAAGTGTGTGGCTCTTATTCTCACTAAATATCAAAATGTGCAGAGGAGTCGGAACAGTTTTTGTCATAATCTGCCAGCTTTGTTACATGCCCCATCTTCTCTGAAAATATAAATGTATGAACTGCTGGGTAAGTAAAAAACTTTCTGTGTTGTTGTGGCCAAGCTCAGCGAGAAGGAATAGAAATAAGGGTGGGGCAGCATGAATTAAACAAACCAGGGCTGTGTGAGGTTTTAGTTTCATGACTGTTAGTGTTCACACATTGCTAGTCGAACTTCGCTTTTATTTTATTTTCCCCGAGAGACAACACAGAGGGAAATTGGGGTATTCCCTTTTAGGTGAACTAATTTAAAGCCCTGAACAGCATTCTTCAATAATGTAAAGGTTATGAAGTACTCTGGGGCCTTACAATAATTACAACAAAGTTGGCAAGCACTATTAAAGGTTTTCTTTTTCTTTTTAGTTCTTCCAGGGTTCTTCTGTTTTCCTAGTCTGCTCTGTCAGTTATAGCTGTGCTTTTGAAATCTGGAGTTTTGAAAGAGATTGACAGAGTTTCTAATTTTCCTAATAGTGTTTTAGTAATAGTCCTGCATAATAGGGAGAGATATGAAATGGATGGACTAGTTTAGGAGTTGGGATCCCCCTGCACCCAGTATCGCAAATTTAGCTGTGTGCACATTTAATATGCTGGCTAAGGCTGCTTCTAGTAGTTGCAGTCCACCATCACCTGGAGGATTGCATGATGCCTTTCTCTTGTAGCATACTCTTCTGATGCCTTTAAACATACACCTATTTGTTTTCTTTCTTGCTTTCTCCTTGTACAGGATCCAAGGCTGTGTTAAAGAAAACATTATGAATTAAGAACTATCTGTAATTGTTAGTCCCTCTCCCTTCCCTCCAATTATGCTCCTGATTGTCATATTTATAGACGTGAAATCCCACCCACCCCAGACTGAGGGCCTTTGCAGACTGCTAGAAATAGTGCAAATTGAGTCCACTTTAAGGGTTAGGGTTAGGGAATCATGGGAACTGTATTTTATTGTGGCACGAGAGCTCTCTGATAGAGAAGGCTCAATGTCTCAGAAAAAAATTCCCATGATTCCCTAATACTAACCCTAACCCTTAAAGTGGACTCATTTTGCACTATTTCTGGCAGTCTACAAAGGCCCTGACTGATTTACTTTATGTTCCTTTTCAAGGTGTTGATCCAAAAATTTCTTGCTTGCAACAATTAATTAGTTTTAGACATAGGCTGCATCTGCACTGCAGAAACAATGCAGTTTAACACCACTTTAACTGCCATGGCTGGATACTATGGAACCCTGGGACTTGTAGTTTGTTGTGGCCCCAGAGCGCTCTGAAAAAAAGGTTAAATATCTCACAAAATTACAAATCCCAGAAGTCCATAGCTTTGAGCCATAGCATTTAAGTTGTGTCAAACTGCACATTATTCCTGCAGTGCAGATGCAGCCACTGTTATTATTTGTTCTGGGCTACCTGTCCTCATTTCCCTGCCTTCTTTCTGCAGTCTATTATTTTTGAGGACCAGTGATGGTGTTTCTCTGTTTTCCAGGATTGCTTATTCAGAGGAGATTAAAGCTTGGTCACAGTGTTGCTCTTCCAATTCTACTCTATTTGGGAGGATGGGGTGGGGTGGGGGAAATAGAGCAACATTTCCTTCAGACACAGGGTGGTATAGCAATTAACATGTGAGTGCATGAGGTACTGTATTGATGCTAATACTGTGAAGTGATGGCAGATTTGCAAACCAGCTTCTGGGCACAGAAAGTTTCTTTTGCACTTGGCTTCTTGGCTGAAAGCTGCAGGACGCAGCACACACTGCAATAAAATTAGAGATGAGTTCATAGTCTCAGTTCCAGTGGGTCATGCTGCCCTTCTTAAAGAAGGAAACAATTATGTGTCCTTCCTGCCCACAGATTTGCTGGAATCTTGATGGTCACTTTGTGAGCAAGTCAGGCACCAACATGGCCAATGGCTAGCAGGTGCTCTGTGCCAAAGCTCAGCCTCTTGTGATCTTTGGCTTTAAAATGAAGCATCATTTTTTGCTCTCCCTTTTAATTGAAAAGGTTGAGTTTGCCTGTCATTTTACAAAGACTTGAGCAACTTGGGGCTGCTATATCTTCAGAAATGTTTCCCTCCTTGTATTCTATACTGCCTATAGTTGAACTATGCCATTTTCTGAGTGCACTCTTAAAGGAATGTAGCAAATTAGAGCGACAAGGGCCCAGGCAGAAATACTGCATCTCAATATGGGAAGTTTCCTTCCAGCCATTTGAAAGCTTGAGGAAATTTTGGAAGTGATGCAAGAAACTTTGGCTGCATCTGCACTGCAGAAGTAATCTGGTTTGACCCCACTTTGACTGCCATGCCTCCATGCTATGGAATCTGGGAACTGTAGTTTGTTATGGCACTAGAGCTCTGACTCTGATGCCACAACAAACTACAGTTCTCAGATTCCATAGCATTGAGCCATGGCAGTTAAAGTAGGGTCAAGCCATATTATTTCTGCAGTGCCAATGCAACCTTTCTGTTCAGGCAAACTTTTACAGTTACTGGTGAGGAGGCATTCTGTCAATGGTAGGTTTGTTTGTTTGTTTGTTTGTTTGTTTGATTGATTGATTGATATTGCAGTCTTTTATAATTATTTCTTTCAATCTTGGTTAATACCTTCAACTTTGAGAGATGAGGTGCCTTATAACTGTGAATAAAGAAAAAGATAAATACATACTTCCATCCACTTCTATTTTTTAAAAAATCTGGTTGATGCGATAGCATAATTTCAAAATGTAAAAATAGAAATGATACCTAATATCTAGCCAGACATTTGTGTTGAACGTCATGGTCTCCGATAAAAACCTTGAATATACTATATGTCTTCGGTTCTCAGTTGGTTTGCACACAGAGACTAATATGTAATTTGCAAGTGGCCTATAATCTGGACTTTATCTCCAGCATCTTTGCTATTAAAAAGTTTCTCTTTTTTGCAATGGCAGTTCTCCTTTTCACTCCTTTATTATGTTAAATACTGATATGCAAAGGGATTTTGTCACCCCTTGTAAAAAAAAGTAGCTAGTTAGCATGAGCTTGCATAGACTTGAGTCTATTTCCTCAGGTGCATGTATTACATCCTGCCATTAAATCCTGGTATTCCCATCCATGGAAATGCTAATCATGATGGTTGTAACTTACTTAGAGGATCAGAGGGACCATGTTTTTGTTTTTGAATACCAGTTGTTAAGACACAAGAGCAAAAAAGGTCTATTGCCCTTATGGTCTGCTTGAGGACATCCTATGGAAATAGGGACTGGATAGGCTATTGATCTGATCCAGCAGCACTCTTCTTACATTATTGTTGTTTATAGAGTGTTTCTGTTCTCAAACAGTTCTCACATGAAGGTCAACACTGCAAGTATCATTACTCTCCCTTCCCATTTTAAATATGAAAGTAAATCACCCTCCCACAAAACTGTTAAAGCCTCCATAGGTATCAGAAGCTGGTTGCAACTTGGGTGTTAATCACTGTGCATTCCTACTCTGGTTTGGTACTACCACCACTCCTCCAAAACAAAGAATGTTAATTAACAGCCATTCCATTCAAGTACACCAGGCACAAAATCTTCTACTCAAAGTACAAGATGTATTTACTTCAAGTACAAAAAGAAAAGTCTGTAATGAACCAGAATGGCCTTTTAACTGGGGATGGGTGGAAGGAAAGGAAAGGACAAGTTACAAAGTAGATACTAATGTGGCCAAATAAATAATCCAGAATGTTTGGTTACTAGGAAGGGCCAGTTATTTTGTTTCCCAAATCAAATAGACATACACATAAAACACAATTCACTAAAAGCAAGTTATGTATACATAACAAGTCCCCCCTCTCAAGCCTTGTGAGAAAATGATGTAAAAAGAGAATTGTGTTTGGGTTCTAAACAGTAAATGCATGTGTGTGTTTTTTTCATCACCTTACTTTCCTTCCAAGATCCACATCCCATCTTCTCATTCTATTGCTGAATTAGGCTGCATCCGCATTGCAGAAATAATTCGATTTGACACTACTTGAACTCCTCTGGCTCAATGCTAGGGAATTCTGTGAGTTGTACTTGGTTGTGGCAACAGAGCAAAGCTCCTCGTGTTGAGCCCTGGCAGTTTAAGTGTTGTCAAACTGGATTATTTATGCAGTGCGGATGCAGCCTTATTTATTCCATTTCACCCCCTTTCATTTATCTCATTAACAAATGTTACTTTACATGACATGAACAAAATTCAAGACACACAGTACTCTATGCCTTCTGTTAGGCATATCCAATGGTTGTGTGTTTTTTTAAATGTACTTAATAAATCATATAAAATCTCAATAACTGAAACAAACTGTGTGGTGTTTTTTGGTTTTTTTTAAAGAAAGCTAATGTCCAGTCTGGGAAAGTAAGATTAAGCCTGACCTTTTCATAAATGGAAAAGAATGAACAGAATGCCATTTTTAGGACAAAAACTTGTTTATTATTTATGTATTTATTTATTATTTAAAGATTTTTTTACTAGGCTCTTGAGCCAAAAGAAAAAAAAAAAAAAGCTCCCAGAGTAGCTTATGTGAGATCAGTAACAAACAAGAGAGTCTGTGCTCACAGGGGTACAGTTAAAAAGACAACACAAGAGGGAAAGGGATCATAAAGGAAGAGGAAAATAGCAAATTTGGATACCAATTTGTAAAAGCCTTACAGTGAAGTTGTAGAGAAGCTTCAGTTGAAATAAGTGGGAACAGAAGCCTGATGGAGTTCATCTTTTAGGAAAGCTGATGATGTAGACTTTTACTCTGTCATAGCCCTAAAGGAATGGCTGTGTGAGAAGACAGTTGAAAGAAGAGTTGAGTCTTTTTAGCACAACTGATGGGACTTGCAATCCCATTTCTCTATTTTCTCTAGCAAGGAGAAAAATGGCTGCTACCAGATAATAATAATAATAATAATAATAATAATAATAATAATAATAATAATAATAATAATTTTTATTTATAGCCCGCCTCTCTGCCCAACAATCGAGGCGGGTTACAGATGACAGCGGAGAGAAGAGTGCAGCCTGAGAGAACTGGTCTTTTTGAGAGGCCATGTAGTCCATCTCTCCCTCTGTTACAGTCTGATCAGAGCTTGAAATGTTAATTTTTGAACTACTTTACAGTTGGCTCTCCTTTTTCGTGGGGGGATACCTTCTGGACCCCCCCCCCCCGCGAAAATGGAGAATCGCCAATATTCAAGCCCCATAGGCTTGAATCAGGAATGTTGCCGCAGGTGCGTGCCTGAGAGTGCAGACCTCAGCAATTTCAATGAATATGCAAAACCACAGACTTCAAGTCCATGAGAACGGAGGGTATATACTTTTTTGAACTACTGTATACAATTGCCCCTCCGTTCTTGCGGACTTCAAATCCATGATTTTGCATATTCATGGAGGGGCTACCTCCATTTAAATCAATGGGGCGCGTGTCATTCAAGCCTATGGGAATTGAATACTCGCTAATCTCCATTTTCACGGGGGGAGGGTTCCGGAACGGATCCCCCATGAAAATGGAGGTCCAACTGTATACTTAACTGTATATACTTTGAACTACTGTATATACTCTGGGAATTGTAGTTTGGTGGAGCAGAGCTGTGGTGCCCTCACCAAACTACAGTTCCCAGAATTCCATAGCACTGAGCCATGACAGTTACTTGTGTCAAAACAGATTATTTCTGCAGTGCAGATGCAAAGCAAAAGCAAAGCAGCTTCATTTATATA
>JAIPUX010001232.1:139391048-139441353 GCA_020142125.1 Phrynosoma platyrhinos | reverse complement strand
ACTATTTCTGGCAGTCTGCAAAGGCCCTATGTGGACAGATAGGTAATGTTTGAATAAGGCTACAGACTATCTGGCTTTCAGTTATTTTACAACTTTTTTTCACCTCCATGGAAAAAATCAGTGGAGAAACCCAACAATTTGAGTATTACTTGTGATTGGACAGCAGTATACACGTTTCCCTTCAATGGAGTTCTTGCTGTTGAGGTTTGCTGAGAAAATGTTTTTCTCTCTCAATAGAAAAATTAGTTTCTGTGCCTTTAACTCATGTTAGGAATGTTAAGCATCTCTTTGCTTACATGGGAAATTAATGCAGTGGTCCTGTGGTTACTTCTCCCTTTCTTGGGGACTGGATTGTATAGTGAACATTTCCGATCTGTGGGCCATTGCTTGTTTTCCATATTTGTTGATAGATTTTAGTTAGAACTATAGTAGATAGGTTTGCCTTAGGGTCTCCATAACTCAGAAATTACTTGAAAGTCCACACAACACCAACACCAAAAACAAAGAGTATATTCTGCCTCTGTAGGCTGAAGCAACTCTATCAGTTTGCCATCTGTTCCTGGAGATTTATTTCTCCCAGGTGCTCTCACTTCACTTTCTAAAACCGGAGGTTCATCTTATGATTCTTAACTGAATGAATCTGTCATTATTTCATTTCTTTTATATAGTTCTTCTATTTATTGTTTCCCTTTTCTTTTTCTTTTTACTTGCTTGTATTCCCCTCTTGGTCATAGAGCATCCCCACTCTTGGTTTAAATTTTCCTTTGATTTCTCACATCTTGTAGAAGAGGTTTCCTCTTCATTTGTTGTTGTTATCACCTTCTATTTCTCTGCATTATTACAATATAGTAGTTTCTTGTCCTGTGCACAAGTCATTGAACAGTTGCATTCAGGGTTCTGATTCTGTTTCTGTCACCTTTTACTTTTGCTTTTTGCATGTCCTTAATTGCTTGAAAAGTTTCATTTGTCATTCATTGGCAGTGAGGAAAGGAAGAGGCACTGGGGAACATATTGCAAATATAAGGTGGATAATGGGGTGCATCAAAGAATTTCAAAATAAAATCGTCTTTATAGATCAGTTTTTTAGATTATAGCAAAGGCTTTGATTTTTTAGATCATGAAAAACTATGGATTTTTCCTAAAGAAATGGGTGTACAACAACATTCGATTGTCCTGATGTGTAACTTGTTTTCAGGACAAGAGGCTACTTACGTTAGGACAGAATACAGAGAAATAGAATGATTTCCATTGGTCAGGCAAGGCTGCATTTTATCACTTTATCTATTTAACTTGTGTGCTGAACATATATATAAAGCAGGATTAGACTTGGAGGGAGGAGTGAAAATTGAAGGAAGGAAATCAACAATTTAAGATATACAGATCATACCATACAGCAGAAAATAGCAAGACTTGGAACGATTACTGAAGAAAGTCAAGGAAAAAAGTTCAAAGGCAAGGTTTACAGTTGAACATTAAGAAAACAAAAATAATAACACAGATGATTTATATAACTTTAAAGTAGACAGTGAAGACATTGAAATTGTTGATGAAGATTTTCCGTACCTTGGCTTAGTCATTAATCAGAATGGAGACTGCAGTCAAGAAATGAGAAGACTAGGCTTTGTTGCTATGAAACAACTAGACAAGATCCTGATTTATAAAGATAAATAATTGACTACTAAAGTTGGGATTGTCCATGCCATCATATTTCCCATTTCTATGTATGGTTGTGAAAGCTGGACAGTGAAGAAAGCGGATAGGAAGAAAATCAATTCATTTGAAATGTGGTGCTGGAGAAGAGTTCTACAGATACTGTGGATTGCTAAAAAGGTAAATAAATGCATCCTAGAGCAAATCAAGCCTGAGCTCTCCCAAGAAGCCAAGATGGTTAAACTGTTGTACTTTGGCCATATTATGAAAAGACAGGACACACAAAAAAAGACAATAATGCTTGATCAGGTAGAAGGCAGCAGGAAAAGAGAAAGATTACATTCCAGATAGATAGACTCAATCAAGGAACCCATGGCCCTGAGTCTACGAGACTCAAGCTGTTCATGATCGGGTAACTTGGAGGTCTTTTATTCAGGTGGTTGCCATAAGTTGAAGTCAATTTGGTGGCAGTTAACAACAACAACAAAATCTCAAAGGAATGTAAATATTGTTTCATTTGTATACATGAGAATGAGAAATTGCAACACTACTTGTCATCTGTGATGTGAGATATTGGACCTTTGCAGACTGCCAGAAATTGTGCAAATTTAGTCCACTTTAACTGCCCTGGCTCAGTGCTAGGGAATCATGGGAATTGTATTTTTTTCTGAGATATTGAGCCTTCTCTATCAGAGAGCTCTGATGCCACAATAAACTGCAGTTCCCATGATTCCCTAGCGCTGACTCAGGGCAGTTAAAGTGGACTCAATTTGCACTATTTCTGGCAGTCTGCAAAGGCCCATTGTCTGCCACTATCAATGGAGAGTTCTTGTATTTGTGATTTTTTGCACAAATTGTGTAAATTGTCTGAATTAGGCAAACTACACAAAGCTATAACTGATGTCTTGTTGCATAGACTCTTACAAAATGACCAATA
The DNA here is from genome assembly GCA_020142125.1 of Phrynosoma platyrhinos. Lineage (NCBI taxonomy): Eukaryota > Metazoa > Chordata > Lepidosauria > Squamata > Phrynosomatidae > Phrynosoma > Phrynosoma platyrhinos. Next base: position 139,438,766 of record JAIPUX010001232.1, on the reverse strand, counting down.
CTAGATGAGTGGATTGCATCCTTTTAATTAGCAAGATAGTCTTTTTGTAATGTATGTATGCACTTTGATTCCCAGTGGGGGGAGGCAATACTGGGATTTTCTGCACAAATTTTGAAAACTTTGGAAGAGAAAAAAAAATCCACTTACATCGTGCTTGCATTGGAATTGGGAACTTTCCTTGAGATTGGCTTGCCTTGTTGAGGCTTGTAAAAATATTTGTGAATATTCTTCACATCTCTGTTCTATGACTAATATTTAGTTGTTCCATTAGTTTTGTGAAACCCTGTTAACTTCTTGATATCTTAACAGCTGACCCTGCAAGATTTCTTTTAGAGAAAGTGATACCATGATCTCTTATACTGGAAATTTTGCAATAACTTACACTAACCTTTCTAAGCTTGATGCTCTCTGAATATATTGGACTTCAGCTCTCACCATCTTCAACCATCATGACTGTCCTAAATGATGATGGATTAAGGGAGTTTGCAGGTTTATGAACTACTGTGAACTACTGTCTAGCTTAATAATTATTTACTTTTTAACCAATTCAACCTTTACAGTATATTGAAATTATTGTGCATTTCTTCAAAACATTAACACAGATACAGTTTAGGAAACCTAAAACTGAGGGATGGGTTTTGTTTGCTAAACTGAATCTACATTGATGTTTCAAGAAGTGGACATTTATTTCACTAAAAAGGCTTCAGTGGAAGTCTCTTAAAGTGTTTTATTTTTCTATTCCTTGTTATAGAAACACAGCAAAATCAAAATAGTTTCAAAATAGGCAAATATGTGCTTAGTTTTTTGGGTTTTTTTTACTTGGCAAATTCACTATATCTCCACTGATTAAAAATGGCTCCTGTGGTTATTATTTTTAAATCAATAGATGGATAAATTTCAGCAGAATAATCTTGTATGCATTTATATTGATAAGTAAGGGCCTCTACAGACTGCCAGAAATAATGCAGCTTGAGGCCACTTTAACTGTCCTGGCTCAGTGCTAGGGAATCATGGGAATTGTATTTTTTTCTGGGGCATTGAGCTTTCTCTGTTAGAGAGCTCTGGTGTAACAATAAACTACAATCAATCAATCAATCAAAGTTTATTGAATAGCCCAGAGGCCGTTTCAAAGTACAATAGCATCATAAAAAACAAGATCACATCAGTAGATAAAATAAATATGCCGCAAGAGCAGTAAATAAACTACAGTTTCCATGATTCCTTAGCACTGAACTAGGGGCCTAAGCAGACTGCCAGAAATAGTGCACATTAAATTGAGGCACTGCCCTGGCTCAGTGCTCGGGAGTCATGGGAATTGTATTTTTTTCTGAGACATTGAGCCTTCTCTGTCAGAGAGCTCTGGTGCCACAATAAATCACAATTCCCATGGTTCCCTAGCACTGAGCCAGGGCAGTGCCTCAATTTAATGTGCACTATTTTTGGCAGTCTGCTTAGGCCCTAAGACAGTTAAAGTGGCCTCAAGCTGCATTATTTCTGGCAGTCTGTAAAGGCCCTAAGACTCTCTGAATTTAGCTGAGCTTACTCCCAGAAAAGTATATTTAATATTGTTGTCTAAACCTGCATTACATGGACATACTCTACTGGAAATTGTCTGATGCAGTCCTGTGATTTGAAAGGGGAGCCATATAAGAATGTGGTCTTGGATGAATAAAGGCACTTGGACTTGCAAAGAACTTTCTAGTGATTTTATGGTTTATGTGATTAGTTCATGTCCCTTTTCTTCCCCCAAGCTGGGAAGTGTTAATTTTGTACATAAGGAAATTTAGCCTTGAATACTGCAACCCTATACTGGGAGGGGAGTAAGCCCTGTTGCTGGGAGTAAGCCCTGTTGAATTCAATGGGACCTCAGTATAGTGGATGAAAATAAGCTGCAGTTTAAATTTCAGAGCATGCTGACTGTATTCAGATGAAATACAGTATTTGTGGGGCATATCAATCTTGTAAAATTAAGCCTTTGTCTTCAGTAAAATACTGAAACAATGCAAGCATTTTGAAGCACAAGAGGAGTTCTGAGCTGGTAAAATGGACCAGGTCGAAAAGAAATGCTGGAAGCTAAATTTTCAAGATCAAAGGGACAGCTATGGGAAGAGGAAAAACCTTTTATTTCAGAAATGTGATTATTTACAGTAGAATCTGCACATTTCAATGGTCTGAATTTCTAAAGTGTATTTTATATACAAATCATATCTTAAAATTAAGAGGATAATACTCTGCATTTCGACAGTGATTTATGTCTTCGTGTCTCGATTGGCTTTGCAAACATTAATAAATTAAGGTGAAAAAGCTCTTTGTGGTGAAAATATCCTTCCTTTTAATGGATGAAACAACTAAAATGTGGGAAGGTTAATGGCATTATTGCCTTTGGATTTGAAACTTTGGAATGGATTCTAGCAAGGAAATGATATCAAGATATTGATAAATGATCGTATGCTGTAAATGGACTCTACAAAGAGCTTTAAAGGTGGGATACTGTGATATGAAATACTTAGTATTTTAAATTGCATTTCTCAAAATATACAACATCTGGTAACTTTAGAAAGTACTAAAGACTAAACCGAATCTCAAGGCTGCTACATAGTTTGCCACTGTGTAGTTTTATTTATTTTTTATCAGGTAGGTTGTATGGGCAAATAGGCAGTAAGTTGGGTCAGATCTATTATGCTATAACCCTTTGCATCCAGCTCTGTCCTGGTCTTTCATGCTGCAATTTGCAATTGGAGGAAAGCTATAATTGGTGCCAATATAGAAAGGAAAAACATATCAGAATCCAGTGATTATATAGTGAGGATGGAGTAAATTGGCATTATGTTGTTCCAAGTTAGTAAATAATCACTTGCCTATTTTTCTATGCAGAACCAGAGGTGCCTACAGGCAACCAAATCCAGAAGTTACAGCTTTGTAAATAAGGAAATATGTCGCTTTTTCTTTCATAGTGTAGACATGACACAAACAACTGAGATGTGGCTCAGGGAGGTTATTATACATCTTCGTCATCTAGGAACTTTATGAATCTATTCACCAGGGTGGACTATTGATATTGGTGAGGATGCGGGTACTCCAGTTACCTTATTCCATGGAATGGCCCCACATATTTGTTCTCTGCCATTTTTCTGGGTGGGATTTCCAGACCACTATGCATTCACAGCTTGCTCTTGCCATGCAATCAATTCCTTTTGTGCCAAGTGATTATGTGGATTAAAACACAATTGCATCAACATTCCAGTTAACAGAAAAGAACCCAGAATCCTAGTTCTGATTGTTCCATATTCAATACATGCACATCTTTCGCCTTTTTTAAAAAGACTTGGTGATGGAGTGAAAAGTGGTTTAATTGTGCATGGTGCCTCATTTATAGCTGGACAGGATTGCTCTTCTACTTTCCCTTTTTCTCACTAGTTAGTGCTCATGTAGTACAGGAGATAGGCACCAACTCCCTCTCCCCCTTTTTTGGGTCTCCTTTGCTAGAGGAATGCTAGCAAGCCAGAAAGGGCTTTAAATGCACAATTAGATAGCAATAGCAGGCTGGATTTTTTTAAAGAGCCAATTTTAATATGCACAGTTGTGTGTCTACATGAACTTCCTAAGGGGGGGGGGGAGGAGAGGAGGAAATCCCATGAACAAAAGAAACTTTAAATGCCACAAAAGCACACTGCACCATGTACTGTTTGAGAAATGCATTAAAGAAATTGTACACGTAAAATCAGAAGACCGAATGTTAACCAAAATGTGGGGCAGAAGCAAGCCGTGAAAGAATTAAGAGGTGAGGAGGCTGTCCACCTATAGCCACTAGTGTGAAACCATACAATAATACTATGATTAAATTGTAGAGCAGCCAAGTGAATCCAAAGCTCTAAGGTGTCATTTGTCTGTTGAGATCATTAAACACATTCATTTCTCTTGTTACAACAAAAATTTGATACAAAGGATTTCTCAGACATATTAGATGTCCTGAGATAGATTAATAAAGCCCCAAATATGTGGGATGCTCTGATTATTACTTTTTATTTTTTAAAAAAGAGAAGGGGTAAGAATCCAGTTCTTTTCAATTTTGGGCTGATCTTACTACAAAAAATACGTTGCAATTATCATATATAGGTGACACTGACTATAGTGCTAGAAGGAGAGGCCTGCAAAAATCCTTTTGTTAAACCTTTTTTTCAGCATACAAAAGCACTTGATTGGCACTTCACTGATTTAATAGCCCATTTGTAATGCAGAAAGAACATTGCTGAAGATTTTAGCATTATCCTAAATCTAATAATTGAATTTGTAGGTGCAAAAATCCAGATTTCTAACATAGAAATCTTTTTTTGCAGAGCACGAATGAGAGAAGTTGTCATTTTAATGTTTGATCTTTTATAGTTATGGTTCTTAATGTAACAAATTTGTGGAAGCCTAGGATATTATGATTATGTTCTTGCATGATCTTCTGATGCCTGTTGCAAATTTGGGTTGCATTCGTTGGCTAGGAAGCAAATTCATTTGAACACATTGAGACTTGCTTCTGAAGCACCTTGCTACTTAAAATTTTGTACAGTTGGAGAGATCTAAACCATTTTGGGACTGCATTTAAATTTGTTGCGATTTATATTTTTATTTGTAATGTAACTTTGTAAAATTTTGTGATATAACTTGAATTTTTATTATATCATAGTCATATACATGGCAAAATAATTTTTAAAAACAGTCTGTGTTCCAATATATTGAGTTTTAAATTCATTTTTTAAACTGCAGTATCAGTTACAAAGAACTTCACATATGTTAAGCATAATTAATTTATAAAATATTATTTGGCATGTAAAAATGAGACCTTTTCAAAAATGAGATACATTTTCTATATGAGCTTTAACATTTCTCGGTTTTTAAGTCTGCAGGAAAGTTAGCAACAGAGGTTGGATGATACTGCATCTGTGTGCTGTAAGACTGAATGAAGTCTGTATAATTGGAAGGGGGGGGGTCAATGTTGATGGACTTGTATTCTCATTAACCCTATCCAGGATAGTCAATAGGGAGAGATGATGGGAGTTGCAGTCCAACATCATTTGGAGGATCGACAGTCCCTCTTCCTGTTATACATGTGTGTTTGGGACCATCATGAGCAGCAGCCAAAAGATGGCCACAAAACTTGAGCCAACTCTTTATTCATAATAAATGCAGTCATAAAGGCTGGACATGATGTGTGTTTGTGGCAAGAGGGGGAGGTAGGCATTTTTGCTGCACCTGGTTTAGCTTTTTGTTTTTTGCAGCCTGGCCAAGACATGCCTAAATTTTTGCTCCTGGATCAGACTGAAGTAGCAATAACTTCTGTATTTACAAGAACTACCTGTTCCCTCTGTGGCCTCTCAGGAAAACACTAGATAAAAATAATCATAAAAATAGGCCTACTTGTAATATATTGTGAGCTCAACAGAAGTGAGAAGTCTTTGTCTGGCACATGCACACTAGTTTGTTTTTAGGGACATTTTCTTATAGAACAAGGAGTGATGCATGTTGAAATGCAAAATGTTTTAATTGGGTCACTGAAATAGGAATCCTGGTGGAGCAAATGCTTCCTCTAGAATAAATAGCCTGTTGTCAGGGTATTCCATAAATACAGACCTTTACAAATTCATATACTGTAGGTTATAATAATTTATTGTGATGCTAATGGTATCATCGTAATCCATTAACAACTTTGTCATTGTCAATTTAATTGAAATGGAACCACCTATTCCTGTTTTTTTTTCCCTAGGTGTGCAGTCAGGATGGATTACTGATGAGGTTTAGTGATGAACCGCACCAATATGCAGCTAGCAGACATACAATATGGCTAGTATATCGTTTCCCGTTTAAGTGCCATTGTCTCCTTAATGTGTGTCATAATCTGTATGAGTGCATCCGTACTGCATAAATAATCCAGTTTGACACCACTTTAACTGCCATGGCTCAATGCTAGGGAATCCTGGGTTTTGTAGTTTTCTGAGACATTGAGACATCTCTTCCAGAGATCTCTAGTGTTGCAACAAACTACAATTCCCAGATTACAGAGCATTGAGCCAATACAGTTAAAGTGGTGTCAAATTGGATTATTTTGTGGTGGCTTCCCAACTCCAGGCATTCCTGGATGAGATGGATTATCTAGATCCATGTCATTCTGGTTTTAGGCCTGGTTATGGGACAGAAATAGCATTGGTTGCCTTGGTGGATGACCTATATAGAGAACTGGACTCTACTTTTGTCATATGCAGTTGCCCCTCCTTTCCCGTGGACTTGAGGTCTGCGGTTTTGAATATTCATAGGTGGGTGTCTTCCTATGGGGCTTGAATATTGGCGAGTCTCTGTTTTCGCAGACATATCTAGAATGGATCCCCCTCACGAAAACGAAGGGCCAACTGTAGTATGTGGACTGGTTTTCAGTATTATGTGATTTGATTCTTCCCATTCAATATTTCTGTGTGACTGGGACAAAATGAATGCAATCCTATCCTGCCCCCTGCTTACATAAGAATAGTTTCAAAAGAGATACTTTTGAATAAACATATATGGAATTGTGCTGTTAGTACTATAAGTGACTCTAGGAATCTGTTCTAAGATTCATTATACATATATGTATTAAATATAATATGTACACCAAAAACGCGCTGATTCTGATTCAGAATTTTAACCTAGAATTCACTTTGGACTTATCTTCCATTTTCAAATGCCACCTTTCCCATTGAGCTCATCTGTAAATATGATAAATTCAGTGGTTTAAGTGTCCATAATTACAAATTATGACAACTATCTCTAACCCTTACTGGACTACCATCAGAGTATACAGATCATAGTAACAAAATCTAAAAGGAAAAATGTGAAGTTAATAGCCATTTCTGGCTGATGTTTAAACATTTAAAATATGTTTGATTTTTCTCTTGTAGCTCTTGCTACTGTGCCCACTTCTTGTGACATTATTTTATACTGGCTTCCCAAAAGAGCTTACAAATCAGGCAGGTTAATGTCTTCATTAAAACTGAATCGCAGTTTACTTTGGGAAAAAACATATTTAATATTTCAAGATATTGAACACTAAACTACTATTAAGCTTTAACTAATGCATTTACTTTGCTGACACTTACTCTCCGATGGGACATGTAGCTCAAGTTAATGTCACTAGAAGTGATGTTTAGGGCTTCGGGAGACTGTTTCAAACCCACTCTTAGATGATTTTACTTTCAAACCCACTCTCTGTACTTGAGAAAAAGTTTTAAATAAGTGATCCTTCTTCTTCCCCAACCCTACTTTAGAAATGTAGTATATCCCTGCTGTAGTCTACAGATTTAAGTGCCCTAAATGTATAGGGTATATGTAAGACAAGATGAAAAAAGTATTTGTTAGTTTATGGATGTGGAAGGAATAATTTATTTTTATTGACAGAGGGGGGTTGCAGACTGCCAGAAAAAGTGCAAATTCAGTCCACTTTTAGGGTTAGGGTTAGGGAATCATGGGAGCTGTATTTTATTGTGGCACTAGAGCTCTCTGACAGAGAAGGCTCAATGTCTCAGAAAAAAAACAATTCCCATGATTCCCTAGCTCTAACCCTAACCCTAAAAGTGGACTGAATTTGCACTATTTCTGACAGTCTGCAACCCCCCAGAGTTAAACTGGTTTTCTCATACTTATGGGTGCAGATATTAGCTTTTTCGTATCTTCCTGGGAATAATATACATCTTCAGGATTGATGATTCCTCAAGGTGAGAATGGTATTTATGGAAAGAGCACTCTGCCATTACCCAGTTCTAGTTCTATATAGTATTGCTGGTGTTGTGTCTGTGTGGCTATCTGTCTGTCTGTCTCTTTAAGTTTTGTTTTGTTGTTAACTGCCCTCAAGTCGATCTCAACTCATGGCAACCCTATGGATGAGACATCTCCAAGACCCTCTGCCTCCAATGCTCTGCTTAATTCCTGCAACCCCTTAATACCCATGACCTTCTTAATCTAATAGAGTCCATCCACCTGGCATATGGCCTTCATCTCTTATTACTTCCCTCCACCTTTTCCAGCATTATTGTTTTTTCCAATGAGTCCTCCCTTCTCATGATGTGTCCAAAGTACGACAGCCTCAGTTTGGTCATCTTGGCTTTCAGGGAAGTTTCTGGCTTGATTTGCTTTAGGACCCATTTGTTTGTCCTTTTGGCTATCCATGGGATCCTCAGCACTCTTCTCCAGCACCACATCTTAAATGCATTGATTTTCTTCCTATCATCTTTCTTAACTGTCCAGCTCTCACATCCATACGTGGTAATAGGGAATACAATGGCTTCTTTAATGATAACTTTTGTGCTGAGTTGTATATCTTAAGTTCTTAAGTACCTTTTGGTTAAACACAAGGATGTTACTGACATTAAATCTATCAAACGTGAAATTCTTAGCAGTAACTTCCCAAATACTACTGTTAGCTTATATTTTTCTTCTTTCAAAAATTAAGCAAACAAATTATTAGCAAAATTCTCCAAGTAACGTTGACTAATGGGGCTTGCTCCAACAATACACGAGGAACTGTGGAACAAAATGATTTGAATGTCTTGTAAGTATGGTTTTGTCAAAATGCCACTTATTGAGACTTAAAATTTGGACTTTAAAACCTCCCAGAATAATTGCCAAGCTTGTGTTAGAAACAAGCGCCTTTAAAAAGGAATGCCTAAACTAAAGGTTTAAGTCTCATACTATGTATAATCAATTTATTTTAATAGGACATAAATTTATTTTGAAATGAGGTCTAAAATATAGTTGCAGTATGGCATATCAGACTCTTGTTGCTTGGGAATGAGAGAAAGTCTTATTTTGGGCAGAAGAATGGAACTTCTTAAAGATGATGGAGACAGTTCTCTGTTAGATAATATTAAAAGTTTACTTCGGTCTCAGCATATTTGACCCCAAGCATCTTAAGAGTCATGTAGAACTGTCCAAAGGCTATTAAATTCCTCCAGTGAACCCTATAATAATGATTAACATCTTTTATAACTCTCTTCATAATTAATACAGGTTTCATTGTGGCCACTACTATTCTCTTATTGATCGTCTCAGCCATTTAAATTGAGACTGGTAAAGCTGTCTCTGTTTACTCTGCTGAGCAGACATTTATTTTATTTGGATAGCTCTCATCATTTGTAAATTATTTTGGGGATATTAACTATCATGAAAACTACAGGTATATCACTACTATTACCATGCAAGAGTATGAGCCTTTTTAGCACTTGAGGTTAATGCTCTTCTCTGGTGCTTTTTACCATAAAGATCTATAAACATTTTATGAACGCTCATTAGTGAAGCTTTACAGAGAAGCATGAGTTGTCCTGTTTTCTTCATGGCTAGGTCAGTCCGTCACATCCAGTCTCCTCAGAAGTCTCTGAAATTTGCTGGATGCAGCAAGAGTTGGACTTGAACATTTACCAACTGTACCACATGTGCATATTATCCCACAGTATATGTACACTATAACAGGATGATGTTGGCAGTTAGTTTTAATAATAATAATAATAATAATAATAATAATTTATAACCTGCCCCTCTGTTAAAACAATCGGGGCGGCTTACAACAATTAAAAATACATCATGACAATCTAAAAACCCCAACCCCCCATCCTTCCCCATAAAAGCGTATTAAACCAATATCATATCCATTAAAACCAAATAGATCAAACAAAAAGTTTTATTCCATTGTAACCTAAAACTCTCATATCTGGAATTCTTACACGGTAGTGAAATCAAGACTGCACATTGTGTCAAATTTAATCAATTTGGTGCATTGTCTAAAGCAGGGGAAGGCAACCTTTTTAAGACCTGGGCCGGTCTCCCATAGCCCAGGTCTCGGCTGGGCCGAGGGGAGGAGGGGGGAATGGCGGCGCACGACCCCCCTGTGCACGCTGCCGCTGCGGCCGCCACAGAATGGCGGTTGAGGCGAGCGAAGCCACAGAGCGGCAAAAACGCGGCGCATGGCAGCGGCAACCTTCGGCCTGGGCCAGTAAGTCCAGGGACCAGGGCCTTAACCGGCCCCCGGGCCGTAGGTTGCCGGTCCCTGGTCTAAAGGGATATAACACCCTCCCCACTGTTAGCAAATGTAAGCTTTTCCTTAGTCATATCTTTCACAAAGTTTTCAAAAGGACACTTGCATATCCTTAGAAACAGAGTGCAACCAATAGCAAGGGAAGCCTAAATGAGAGTTATGCCTAGCACCATTCCTATTTCACTTATATCTAGTCACATCACATTAATCCTCAGAGCTGGATTATTAAATTCCTTTTCCAGCTTTCACCTTCACCTCCACCTCTGCCATTGCTTTTCTGTGCTTTGTAAAGAGAGATGTATAAAGAGAGTCACCAGTAATTTATAGTATTCAAATTACTGGTTTTATTTTACAGTTAGGAAAAATAAGACACTGTAACTTTTCTCTTAACAAGTTGTTTATGGTGCAGTTTAATATTTTTGTTTCCAAAGCAGAATTTGTTTGTTTTATTTAAGAAAATGTATCTACATTTAGCCTCCGTGCGTTCTCTAAACTAAGGGCCTTTACAGACTGCCAGAAATAGTGCAGCTTGAGGCCACTTTAACTGTCCTGGCTCAGTGCTAAGGAATCATGGGAACTATATTTTTTTCTGGGATATTGAGCCTTCTCTGTCAGAGAGCTCTGGTGCTACAATAAACTATAGTTCCCATGATTCCCTAACACTGAGCCAGGACAGTTAAAGTGGCCTCAATCTGCACTATTTCTGGCAGTCTGTAAAGGTCCTAAGACAGGGGTAGGCAACCTTTTTGAGCCGGGGGCTGGACTGCTGTCTCTCAGACAATTGGGGGGCCGAAGCACCAAATAAATGAATAAATAAATAAATAAATAAAGTTAAAAATATATAAAAAAATAAAAAATATGCATGCACACTCTCTCACCCCAGAAAAGCCATGGCAAAACCCCTGTGGAGATTTTGCCAAGAAAACCCCAAGAACAAGTAATAACAACAATAATCAATATCATCATGGCGGGGGCAGCGGTGGCGGCGGCGGCAGGACCGGCCTGGGGCCGGTCCAAAGGCCTCAGGGGTCGCATCCAGCCCCCAGGCCTTAGGTTGCCTACCCCTGCCCTAAGAGCTATAGCATTTATTTGGCTAGTAGGTTAGAGTAATTGATAAAGATACAGTGTGTAGAGAGATCTTGTAGCACCTTTGAGAGTAACAGAAAGAAATTGATGGCATGAGCTTTCGTAGACTTCATTCTGCTTCCTCAGACGCATTTAGTGCATCTGAGGAAGTAGACTGAAGTCTACGAAAGCTCATGCTGCCAATTTCTTTCTGTTAGTCTCAAAGGTGCTACAAGATTTCTCTACACACTGATTCTACAGACTAAGACAGCTATATCTTTGATAAAAATATAGTTTTTTTTAAAAAAAATAGCAATTGTTCGTAAAACAGGTAAGTTGCTTTCAAACCGCAAGCTGCAAGAGGCATTCCCATCTTTCAGGAATGCCTCTTCTAAGATGCTGTTGTTGTGATGCATGTTATCATCTAAAACTCATTTTTACCCCCACAGCTATTTTTATCCAGATGCACATTTTTGTTATACTCTGCATGTTCTATTTTCTTATTTTATTCATTATTCCACTTATCTACTTAATGATTTTTATTCTGTGATCTCAATTATTAATTTTTGTTACAGTGTTTTCTGCATTCTTTAGTGATGTGGAAGATTTGATTTTTTAAAACAAATAATAATCAAAAACCCTTCTCTTGTCTTGAGCGAAAATGGATGGTTTATAGACCTCCTTAACCAGGAGCTCAAGTATTTATTCTTTGTGAATTTATGGCTGTAGTTGTTCTGCAGTCATCATTCTACTGAAATCTTTAAACTTTCCTGATTTGTTGTAAAATGGAATGGTTTGTATGCAGCACTCCTATCTGCTTCCAAAATTGTTTTGTTGTTGTGCGCCTTCAAGTCATTTCTAACTTATGGCAACCCTAAAGTGATGTTATCATGGGGTTTCCTTGGCATGTTTCTTCAGAGGGGGTTTGCCATTGCCATCCTCTGAGGTTGAGAGCATGTGGCTTGCCCAAAGTCACCCAGTGGGTTTATATGGCCAAGAAGGTATTCGAACCCTGGTCTCCAGAGTCATAGTCCAATGCACAAACAACTACACCATTCTGGCTTTCCAAACTTACATAGAGGTAAATAATCAAGTTTGGGGTGGAAGCAAAGTCATCCCTCTAGGCAAAGCTGTTTCAGTATTTTAATGTCTCCTGAGTATGTATTTGAGGTCCTTTTTTAAAATCCATCCCAGTTTGGTATACTCTCAGGAGTGGGTAGAAGTGTGTGTATGTGTGTGTGTGTGTATGTGTGCACATAAACCTGCAGTCCTATCCTTACTTGTTATTGTACTTTGTGTTCAGATTTTCTCATTACATTACTAATTTTGTGCCACTCATCATGTAACTCATGCTTTTTAGTGCTTTGTTTGAAACCACATAAAAAGTAAATATATTGGCTAAAATTAAAAAAGTAATAGTTATGAGTTGTTAAATTATTTGCAAAGGACAGTTGTTATACTCGAGTAATATACACACACACCAGTGTTGCAGATAATGTTTTTGCTTCCAAGCTCTCTTGTACTACTGTATTCCCTTGTCTCCAATAGGATTTACTGTTTTAGATCGGTGTTTCTCAGCTATCTATTGTGGAGAATTGGCACCCCACAATATGCTGTCCCTATTGGGTATAATTGTTGTGTTTTTTTCTTGAAAAATCACTGGGCAGTCAAAGGCACCAGTCTAGGTACCACTAATTTGGGCTGCAGTGCTTTAGACAATGCTTTGGTTGTGACAGCTTCTTAATGTGGCTGTATTATTTCATAGTACAAAAATGTTTTATATAAGCGTAAAATCTGATATATAGGTTCACAAAGCAAAGTGTTATAAAAAATAGTATCTCATTGAATGGTGAGATAGTAGGCAGAACAGAAATGAATTATTTGTATCTGCCTTCCATTGTAGACAGATGGAAGGTAGATAGATACCCTATGAATAAAGATTGCCCTGAGCAGCCCCATCTCCAGCAAGTTGAACACCAATTCCTCAAACTTCAAATAAGGATTGAAGAAGGTGTTTTTTTTAAAAAAACTAAAATAAAAATAAAACTTTGTTGTTGATGTTTAAATTTTAAAAAACCTAACTTTTTTGCATGAATGTGTAAGACTATACCAGTATAGGACTAAATCAGAAAATTAAGTAGCAAAACATAGTTAAGGTGTTATGGTCACTAGCTTATATAATAATTCTTCTTTTTTAAAAGGTGCTCTTTTAAAGCAAGTTGTTAATTAAAGGATTTGTTTCTAAATAACATTTCTTGCATTATTAAAAAAGTGATTAAAAAGAAGCAAGTGACAATGAATACTAGTGTAACAATGAACAACTACCAATACACTGTTAAAGTCATTGTTGTTCCAGTAAGAGTGTTTGAAAATAGTAATAATAACCAGCCTATATATAAATATGTGAATAATCATATTTATGCTTGGTTTTTTTTAAAAGTCATTTGTTTTAAACCAACCTGGTTTAAACCAGCCAAGCCTGCGAAACTATTCAAAGTAGCTTTGAATGGCTTCATTTTATTGGCTTCATCTAATCCAGTTCAGCACCTCCACAGTGTCACCTAAATTAGATGACAAAGAATAATAGAAATGAATGTTTTCAGCATTCTGATGATATTTCACTGCTAACCAGGCTGACCCTGCTTAGCTGCCAAGATCAGATGGGATCTGACACCTTCACAGTGTCCTTAACATTGCTGAATTTGCTGCTCCATACTTTACTTTAAAAGGGGATACCTGCATTGCAGTGGTTCCGCCCCTTCCTCTGAGGCAAGTCCCAGAGGGTGCTGCTCGGGGACAGTTGTTTGGCAAAAAAAGATCTTACGTGTGGCGTCCCTCAGGGTGCCATTCTGTCCCCGATGCTGTTTAACATCTATATGAAGCCACTGGGTGAGATCATTCAGAGACATGGGGCTGGGTGTTATCAGTACGCTGATGACACCCAGATCTATTTCTCCATGTCTCAATCGTTGGTCTCGAATTCTGATGGTGTCTCTCCTCTCAATGACTGTCTTAAGGCAGTAATGGGCTGGATGAGGAAAAACAGATTGAGATTAAATCCAGACAAAATGGAGGTGCTCACAGTAGCGGCCCCGAAACCAGGAATTGTGTTGCAACCTCTACTCCTGGACAGGGTCACACTCTCCGTAAAGGACTGTGTTCGCAGTCTGGGGGTGCTCCTTGATTCTTGATGACTAATCAGGTGAATGTGATGGTCAGGAGTGCCTGTTATCAGCTTCCGCTGATACGCCAGCTGCACCCCTTCCTGGAAGTAAGGGATCTTGAGACTGTGGTGCATGCACTGTTAACCTCCCATCTGGATTTCTGTAATGCACTCTACATGGGGCTAGCCTCGTGCTGGTCCGGAAACTTCAGTTAGTACAAAATATGGCAGCCAGAGTGGTCTCAGGAACATCTAGGAGAGACCACATAACTCCAGTATTAAAATCTCTCCACTGGCTGCCTATTAGTTTCTGGACCCAGTATAATGTGTTGGTTACCTTTAAAGCTCTAAATGGCTTGGGTCCAACCTAACCTATCTTAGGGACCGCCTCCTTCCATACAATCCTCCCCGCACACTCTGGTCTTTTGGGAGGAATAAAAGAGCCCTGGTGGCGCAGCGGTTAAATACCTGTACTGCAGCCACTCACTCATAAACCATAAGATTGCGAGTTCAATAATAGCCAGGACTCAGGCTTGACTCAGGCCTGCATCATTCCGAGGTCGCTAAAATGAGTACCCAGCTGTTGGGAGGCAATGAGTTGTAAACCGCTTAGACCAGGGTAGGCAACCTTTCCCCTTTAAGGGCTGAGAGACTTCAGCTCCCAGAAGCCTCAGCCATGTTGGCCAATAGACCATGTTGGCCAATAGCTCCTGGGATTCTGGGAGATGAAGTCCCTTGGCCCTTAAAAGTGAAAGGTTGCCTACCCCTGGCTTAGACACTCCATTGAGCAGTATGAAGCGGTATATAAATGAAGCTGCTTTGCTTGCTTGTTTTGCTTTGCTCCAGCCAATGAAATCTAGGCTGTCAGCAACCTCCCAGAGGGCATTTTTGGTAATCACCCCTAGATTATGGAATGGCCTGCCGGACGAGATCCGTCAGATCACGATCTTAAGCAGCTTTAAAAAGGCTGTGAAGACGGATCTCTTTCGGCAGGCCTTTCCTGATTAGATTCCCGGCCTCAGGAGTCTGTGTGCCTTTACCATCTTAGTTTTTGGTTCTCCCACTGTTTGTTGTTGATTGCTGTAGTTTTTTCAATTGTTTTATTGTATTTTTGTTTTATTGTATTTTTTGATATTTTACGTTAAGGCTTTTAGTGGATGTGTAGTTTAATACTGTTTTAATGGGGATAGGGGTAGGGGATTTTATTTTGGATTTGTATGGATTTTAATTGTTGTAAGCCACCCTGATTGTTCGACAGAATTTTATTAATATTATTATAACTAGGTTATCGTTAATAGAATCTTCTGAGATCAAAGCTTTTTAAGGAGTCATCTCACAACCACTTCTTTCTATGTGCTGATCATATTTAATGACATTGTCAGAGGCTGCACTATAAAACATCACTGGCCTCCATCTTTTGTGATATCATCAGGGTCTGTCCCTGACAATCTTATGGGACCAACCTTGGATTTCAGTGTGTGGAATGATCTTAAACAGGCATACTTACTTGGAATCCATACATGACAGTTGTATGGGCTTTACTCATACTGGTTGTCCAGGGTATTCCTTCATAGACAATATTGCAAATTTAAATAAAGTGAATGCAACTTGGTTGGTTCCATAGCAGTTTACGAACCGCTGGAGTGTTAGGCACTGCTGCATTGTCCCCCTGATACTGCTAGGGACATCCATTTCCTAAACTGAGATAGTCAAAGTAACCCTGAATTATATGTACTCCAGTAGTCAGATTCCAAAACACCCCATTAAAGTTTATGGTGCATTTAAAACCCCAGGTTTAAGGCATTAGTTTCTGTTCCCTGACTATGCATTTCAGAAATTCTTCTGGATATGTTTCATTTCCTAAAAATCCTGCCCATTATTGAGCTTTTTTAAAATGGATGAGATCTTTTGAGGTGTACACATAAAGATATTTAGGATGGTTCAAAAACATTACTTTATTGACATGAGAGACGTTGCTCTATGTTCTACATTCTACAAATACACCTAAGCCTATTGTATTTCTCTTGTTTAATCCTCTTTGTATCTTAACAAAATAATTCTGTAGAGATATAGAATATTTGCATGGCCCTTTTACATTTTAGTTGGCCCCTGCTGATAAAAATCAAACACACCGTCCTCTTGTTATTTGTCAAGTTTGAAAAACCCAATTTTAATCACTTCATACAGGTATCTAATTTGAATCAGGCTGGCAAGCTGCGGGGCTCTTGTGCTTGTTTAATTGGTATCTTTCTCATCACATTTGAATGAAGTTGCACACACACTGCAGGACATCCGTAGAGACAACTGAATAGTCAAGGCTGTCACTCTGGAAACAGGATGGTGAGATGCAGCCATACTAAAGAAGGAACATGGGTCAGATTTTGTGTGTCTCTGTCTGTTTGGGCAAGTTGTGTAGTTCTTTGAAATTAGTTTGATATGACTGATTCTATATTTAATATATGGCATTGATGCAATGTACCGTGCTGCTGTTATGCCCAGCATATGAGTGAGCTCTGTACAACCTGCATATCTTTGCCTGTAAGGATATCAAAGCATTATATGATAATTCCTCAGATAGGTTTTGGCAATTCTCACAAGGTTTAGAATGTACAGTGCACCCTTGCAGATACAGTAAAAAATGTGGGATCTTAAGCCTCGTTCTTTTCAATGGGCACACACTCCCACTTATGGCATTGTGTGCGTGCATACCCATTGAAAGAACCAGGACTTGCCATCCTCAAAAGTTCAAACCACGGATGGCGAGCCTGCACTTGGTGTGGGCACGCTGTATTTGCAATGTTACTAGTATATATTGCTTTGCTGTTAACCATCCTTGAGTCAGTCTCGACTCATGACACCCCTGTCGATGAGATGTCTCCAAGACTCCCTATTTTTCACTACTTTTCTTACTTCTTGCAGATTCATACCCATGGTTTCCTTAATGCTGTCCATCCATCTAGTGTGTTGTCTTCTCTTTCTCCTTCCTCCCACCTTCCCTAGCATTATGATCTTTTCTAATGAGTTTTATCTCCCATTATGTGTCCAAAGTATAATAGCCTCAGTTTAATCATCTAGGGAGCTCTCAGGTGTGATAAAAATGTACTTGCTATTGTTCTAAGTTCTATTTGTCTTTTTGGCCATCCATGGTATCTTCAGCACTCTTCTCCATCACCACATCTCGAATGAATATTTCTTTTTATTCTTTACTTAATTGTCCAGCTCTCACATCTGTCCATTGATAACATGAAATACAATTGCCTGTTCGATTCTGACTTTGTGCTTAGTTGTATATCTTTGTTCTTTAGGGCCTTTTCTAGTTCTTTTATCACTACCCTCCCCATTCTTTGTCTTCTTCTGATTTCTTGACTGCTGTCCCCATTCTGATCAGTGTTTGATCCAAGGTACTCTTTTACTATTTCTATTTCCTCATTGTCTAGGTTGAACTTATGAACATCTTTAAAAGAGCCCTGGTGGTGCAGTGGTTAAATGCTGGTACTGCAGCCATTCACAGCCACAAGGTTGTGAGTTTGATCCCAGGTAGGGCTCCAGGGTTGACTCAGTCTTGCATCCTTCCGTAGGTTGCTAAAATGAGTACCCAGCTTGTTGGGGGCAATTGGCTTAAAAGAGTGCTTAAGTGCATTGGTAAGTGGTATAAAAATGTACTTGCTATTGCTATTGCTATCTTCTTTGGTCATTATTTTTGTTTTCTTTATGTAAGCCTGCCTTTGCACTTTCTTCTTTGACCTTCCTCAGTAGTTCCTCTAGGTCTGTGTTGTTTTCTGCTAGTAATTTGGTGTCATCTATGTATCTTAGATTGTTGATAGTCCATCCTCCTATTTTTCACACCTCTTACTTCTGTGTCCAAGCCTGCTTTTCGTATAATATTTCATATAATATTTTCTGCATATAAATTGAACAGATAGGATGAAAGGATGCAGTCTTGACTGACCCCTTTGCCAGTTGGGAAATTCCTATTTCTCTCTGTTCTGTTCTGACAGTAGCCTCTTGTCCTAAGTACAGATTCCTCCTCAGGACTATCAGATGTGTTGGCACTCACATGTCTTCAAGGGTGTTCCATAGCCTTTTGTGATCTGTACAGTCAAAGGCTTTGCTATAGACTATAAAGCACATGCTCATTTTTTCCTCTGTGTGCTCCGTTAGCCATCGTAGGTTTGCAATGTGTTCCCTAGTGCCTTTTGCTTTCCTGAATCCTGCTTGGACCTCTGGGATTTCTCTCTCCATGTATGAATGAAGTCTATGTTGCAGTATTTTGAGCATAATTTTGCTTGCATGGGAGATCAGTGCCATGGTCCTATAGTTGCTGCAGTCTTTTGTGTCTCCTTTTTTGTGGATGGGGATGTATATTGATTGTTTCCAATCTATTGGCCACCATTGTGTTTTCCATATCTTCTGACATATTTTGGTTAGGATTGGAGTTGATTCTGTCAGTGTGCATTGTAGCAATTCAATTGTAATGTCATCTGTTCCTGGTGATTTATTTTTCTCCCATTTCTCTTATTGCAGTTTCTACCTTGCTTTTTAATAAATAAATAAATAAATAAATAAATAAATTATAGCCCACCCAATCACAAGGAATCTGGTGGGTTACAGCAATAAAAGTTCATGGAATACAATAAAATTAAAAATTAGTCCCTTCCCACCCACCCACAACCCAATACTCAAAGTACAATAAACAATCACAATTTTTAGTATTGCTACCTGTAGTTTATTTTATTATTTATTAAAATTTATTGCTCTTGCTGTTATTGTTGCATGTTTTTGAGTCATTTCTGACTTATGGCAACCCTAAGGCAAACCTGTAATGGGGTGTTCTTGTCAAGGTTTGTTCAGAGCAGGTTTGACATTGCCTTCCTCTGAAGATGGGAGAGTGTGACTTGCACAAGGTCACCCAGTGGGTTTGTGTGGTGGAGCAGGGATTTGGTCCTTGGTCTCCAAAGTCATAGTCCAACACGCACACCACTACACCACACCTATGTCATAAGATTTCTGGACAATTTACAAATAAAATAAAATAAAATAGTATGCAATAAAATCAATTTAAATTTAAAATTTAAACAATCTAAAAGCACATTGAACAACCGAACAATTGTAAACAATAGTACTTGGCAAGTATCATAGTCTACTGCTTTGTTTCATGTGTGGCTTGACTTTCTCTCTGCAGGAGTGCTATCGTCCTAGGTAAATGTCAGGTCCTGCATTTCACCTTTCAGGAACAAGGGCTTCCTTCTCAGATGTTTAGTAATCCAAGTGTTCTGGATTGATCATTTGATATATTTGAATTTCCTAAGATGTCTTAACCATCTATGGAATTCTTTATGGAAATTAGCACATTGGCTTTAAAGTGCCTTATCCCCAACGGGATAAAGGCACATTTAATTTCCAAAATGGCATTTTGCATAATGCCCGTGGCTGGGAGAATTCAACCTGTATACAGCCCGGATGCCAGCTGGGCTTATCCTGAACCTTTTTCAAAAATGGGATTTTCCTGGCATACAGGCTGGCATCCGGGCTGTATACAGGTTGCATTTGCCTGGCCACGGATGAATGCGATAACATCCATTTTGAAAATTAAAGGCACCTTCATCCCATCGGGAATAAGGTGCTTTAAAGGCAATGCATTAGTCTCCTATGTCTCCCTATTTTCATGAAACGAATACAAATGTTGCATTTCTATGTTTTTCCAGGAATTAGCATGTCTTGGACTATGTGTACAATAGCATTTCGGGCTTTGTTCCTTGGGAAAGTACTATAATATGCCCAGTTTATCTTAGGTCTGGATTATCTGAATAGAATCTCCAGTATAATCTCCTCCCCCCCCATATTAAAGACTCCATGTGTGTTGTCTTTCAAAAGGCAGAGTACCTCTTCTGTTATAGCTGCAAAACTTTGAAATAACCACTTGCAAGAAGCCACTTGGGCTGTCTCACTGTCATTCTTCTGAAAAGAAGTTAAGACCTTCCTTTTATTTGAATGTTGAGGCTATTTTTGCACTGTAGCTTTCAGAATGGTTTGCAGGTAAGGACATAACATCCAATAAATAATCAGCAAACAAACATCATTGGGCAGTCAAATCCATATTAAAACAGAGATAATAACAAAGGTTAAAGATGTAAAGAATGCTCCCTCTCCAAGCTTGGGCAAAAAAAAAAAGTAATCAGTTGGTATCCCCCTTTCTGCACAAATAGCATCAGGACGACTTTCTGGAGAGGGAGTTTCATGGATGATTAAAAAAGCCCTTTCTCTTGTTGCCATTCACCTTACCTCAATTCATAGGAGGACACAGAGCAGAGCCACAAAAGCAGTGTCAGTTGCAGCCATATAAAATATACACAAGAACAGCTGCGCAATTTGGCAAGGTTCCCAATGTGTGTTGAAAGACTCTTCATCAAGAGAAAACAACATTGAGTATATACCTTAATAAGAAAAATCATTGAAATACAATGTTGGGCTGTAGAATATAAAAGGAAGCTCAATACATTGAATCTGTAGCACTGTATTTTATTTTGTCTTGAAAGGGAATTATAGAAAATGTGTTGAGGATCATGGGAACTTGTTCAGCCCTGTGATTGGACAAAGCAAAGGGGGATTGGAGGTTGATCTGTGTTCAGGCAGGTTGAGACAGATCCCAAGCCATCTTGATTCTGAAAAACCAGTGTGCTGAAATTGGCATGCTATCCTACTTCTATCAATCAATAAGACTAACACTTTACACTTGAATCTGTTGACCTATAGCTATCCAAAGATTTACTTTGAGGTCACCAGAGGTTGTACACTGTGGTATGCTTGGGCGGACAAGTCAGCAAAGAACTCTCCTCTGATCTGTTTAGGTCAATATAAAAAATATAGTTTCTGCCTCAGACATAAGCTCTATTTTATTTAGCAGCTACAGACATCCAAAATACAGTTACAGTCAACCAGTGGTTACTGTCAGTTGTTTTATCATAGTATCTTTGGTTCATTTCTCCAAACGAGAAGAAAGGCCTTCTTGACATATCTCAAGGAGACAGCCCAGAACTGTCGACTTTTTATAAAAGTCTTATCAGATAATTTTTAGTGGAACCCTTTTTATCTCCTGTATTCTCACATCCTGTTTCTTTCTGCAATTTGTTGTATAATTACTTTATCCAGGTATGATATCTAGCTGTTGGTCCATAATCCTTTTCTACTCTAACCAATACATAGTGTAAATGTCTTAACTAGAAAATAAATACCAGCAAGTGAAGCTCACTAGAATTAAAACATAGGTGAGACTGAAAGAACTTGTCTGTATTTTAATTCTAATATAACAAAAATATGAGGATCATCAGTCAAGAATCATCAACCAAGAATCGTAAGTCATTCTAGATTTCCCATCACACACATCCACACAAAATACTCAGGTTCCAGAGGAAATTGGTTTCATGCTGCCCAGTTTCTCCCACTTTGTTCCTCCAATCTGCAGCAGTCTCAGTAACCAGGAACTCATTTGGGGGATGAAGCTCAGCACTATATCCAAACTGAGACATTGCATTTGCACTCTTCTGAGATGCCAGAATTTGAGACCAGAGTTTCACAGTTGGGTTGTTGTTCCTGGTTTGTTTTGATACTACAGACAGAAGTCAGCTTCACATGTAACCCCAAACCAACTTGCAGGTGATTACCTGATCAGACAAGACAGTCTGGCATGAGATAAGTAGGAAGTATCAGGCAGAAATCATCATCATCATCTTTGTATGCCACCTTCCCCTAAAAGTGAAACTCAAGGCAGCTTGCATGCTTCATTGTGAAGAATAAGCTAGGATTCTAAGTTTGGTCTAATACGGTCAAATTTTCCTATGTCTGCATGCTAAGTCTGGTAAAGTGCTTGTTTCTTCTCTGCTGTGTTGGTTTTACAATGTGATATTAATAATAATAATAAAATTTTTTTATTTATAACCCGCCCCTCTGCACAGCAATCGGGGCGGCTTACAACAGATTAAAATACAACAGTTAAAACATAACATCTCCCCACAACCTCCACCCACCTCCCGCACCCCTTAAAACTGAAATTAAACTTAAGAGAATGAAAATATAACAAGTATAACAGTTAAAAAGATCAATAAATAACAAGAGCAGCCATAGTTCCATATTCGGCAGAGAGATTGGGGGGAGAATAGAATCCAAATATACTCTTCCCTCTGAGGACGTTGTTCCGGGAAGGCCGGAATAATATTGTAGTGAGGATGTTGGATCAGGACTTGCGAGATCTCTCAGGCTGACTTACCTCACAAATCGTTGTGGGGGAGAAGTCCCACATGTGCTGCCTTGAAGTAATTGGAGGAAAGCATGATTAAGAGGCAATTAATTAAGAAATACATCTTTTAAAACAATGTATATGTTTTTTTGTTATTTTATGATTATGCATGGCTTTAGAAATTTATATGGGGTGGTATTAAAATGTCATATAGTGAAAGAATAAAAATATCCTTATTAGTAACTTTGGCCCACTTGTCTTATATGAAACAATATTATATTCTAATTAGATTCTACCCACCTTGAATCCCATTGTGGTAGAAAGGAGGGATATAAATCCTTGAAATGAATAAATAATTTATATGCCACCATTCTGCATATAGAGCCCATGATGGCATATTGCGCCATGGACAGCATGGAGACCAGGCCTGCACAACATACGGTCCAGGGGTCGTATGCGGCCCACCAAGGGATTTTGAGTGGCCCCTAAGGATGTGGAACAATTGCAAGGCTCCTCTGCTGCTCAGCCTCCTCATGAGGAGAGGGCATGCAGAGGAGGAGGAGGAAGGGTGAATGTTTGCCCTGCAAGACTCCTCCACCTCTTGGCTTTCTCCTGAGGAGAAGGATTGGTGGAGAAGGACTACAGGTCAACACCTATCCTGTAAGGCTCCTCTATCACCCTGCCTTGTCCTGAGGAGAAGGCTAGGTGGTGGCAGAGGAGGAGGATAGGTGAACACCCACCCTGCAAGGCTCCTCCATTGCTTGGCTTTCTCCCGTGGGGACATCCGGGTGGAAGAGGAGAAAGACAGACAAGGCTGCTCTGCTGAGAGGGTTGAACCGAAGAGGAAACCTGCAGCGGTGACATAGGTAATTGCTCTGAAATAGGTTTAGCCTACAGGGAAGCCGATTAGAGGTCTGAGTGCAGCAGAATTCATGTGGGATGACTGTGTTGTAGTGGCCATCATACTGTGCTTCTAACATTTACATTTTCTTTAGGAGCTGATATCTTGGAAGAGAATGCCCAAAGAACTGCACTAGTGTATTCCGCATTGATTTTTCTCCTATTATTTACACCTGAAATCTAACTACTTAATAGCCATTTTAACATTCTGTGTTTCCAGTACACAGGTGTGTTACTGCTAGTTGCAGCAGGTGATTGTCATGCCCAGCAATGTTGTTAACTTGATACAGGAGAGTTGAAATAAGAGGTTAAATATTCCTTCATGAAGAATATTGCTTCATAGGAACATTTTCAGTTTGCACTGAACTTACAGGTGATTCTTAACAATGATACTTTATACTTTAAGATGGAGGTTTGGGGATCAACTGAATTAATTGTTCTTCAGCTTTTTATCACTGTTGTTGTTACTAATATATATATATGAGTTGCTGATAATCTTTCAGTGCAGGCAAACCAAGTAATTTTTATTTATATAGCACCAGCAGGTTAAAGAATAGGAGAGTTTATGTTAATGTACTAGCTATTTTGGGCTGTAGAGTACCTTACCCATTGAATACAAGCCTGGCACAAGATTGTAAGTGAGAGTAAAATAAAAACAAAAAACTGAAAAGCAAATAGCTGGAAACATTAAGACAAACAGTTAAAGAAATACTTTAATGTATTAATGTATTTAATGTCTTAATGTTTTAAATTTTATATTTGTAATTTTTATATTGTTTATGGTTTTGATTGTACTATTTTAATTGTTGTTTTAATGTGTTTATATATGTTGCTAGCCGCCTTGGGTCCCACTTTGGGAGAAAGGCGGAATTAATAATAATAATAATAATAATAATAATAATAATAATAATAATATACTGTATCCTGCCTCTCTGTGTAACACAACTGGGGCAGCTATAAAATAAAATAAAATAATGTAGCATAAGCAAAAAGCCAAGAAAGAAATTGATTGGGCTGTTAGGGGGAAAAAAGCAATGAAAGATATGC
The DNA here is from genome assembly GCA_020142125.1 of Phrynosoma platyrhinos. Lineage (NCBI taxonomy): Eukaryota > Metazoa > Chordata > Lepidosauria > Squamata > Phrynosomatidae > Phrynosoma > Phrynosoma platyrhinos. Next base: position 139,414,316 of record JAIPUX010001232.1, on the reverse strand, counting down.
TAAAGCAGAAGTGAGAGATTGTACAGCAGCTCAATGAATGGGTGAATCACATCTGCTTTGGTTGTGGAAGATATAGACCCTAAAATTTAGGTTAAGTAAACATACCTGAAATGATACCTTTGGGGAACAGAGTCTGAAGGACTGTGATCAAAAATTATCAAGAATCATGTTAAAAATTAATGAAACCCAGGGTCTAAATATTATCCACCAAAGTGTTCTTTAAAAACTCATACCTGGCAAGGCTAATATGCTGATAAAATAATGTAATTTGTCTCTAATATTAACTACTGGACTTCAGAATAGGCAGTGTAATGTAAACTTTTAAAGAAGATCTAAATGACAGTCAGATGATTACTAGAAAACTAACTTGGAGATAAAATTATAAAGTGTATAGAAGGATGAGTCTTGTGGAAGAGTGAATCTTGCTGAAGAAGAATCAACATGGCTTCTGAAAAGTAAATCCAGACTATCTGAAAGATTGTATTCCCTCATACAAACCTTCAGGAATTCTCAGGTCATCAGGGGAAGGCTTTTTCTTAGTCAGACTTGCTTGGTGTAGATCAGGGGCCGGCAACCTTTGGAAATGGTGCGGGGGGCCGGGCATGCGCAAGGCGCCGTTGGGTCTTCCAAACTGGCACCTGTGTCATGCACGCATACGTGCACGATGCAGGCGCCATTTTGGTAGCCCCCCCCCGCAACTGCGGTGGGCGAATTTGCCTGGCGCAGCTGCGGGCGGGGACTTTCCTGGGCCTTGCAAAGGCCCCCCCGCACCCGCGGCAGGCGAATTCGCCCAGCGCAGCTGCGGTGCGCCCTTCACAGGGCCCCACGGGAGCTGTGCAGCCACCGTGGGACCTTCTGAAATGGCGCCTGCTGCCGTGTGCATGTGCGCACGGGTGGTGGGACCAGCCTCGGACCAGTCCCAAGGCCTCCGCAGGCCACACACGGCCCGCGGGTCATAGGTTGTCAACCCCCGGTGTAGATACAAGAGAGACCCTTCTCAGTGGCTGTTCCCACCCTCAGGAACTCCTTTCCACTGAGGGTTGAGCTAGTCCACTCTGCTTTCCTTTCACCAACAGGGAAAAGGCTTTCCAACATTTTATCTATCTTTTAAACTTTGTATATTTTTAAAATATAGTTGGCCCTCTGTATCCACACAATCTGCATTCACCGGTTCACCTCCATGGCTTGAAAACATTTTTTTAAAAAAAAAAAAAAATCCAATAAGCAAACAACAACAATGTATTTCTTTCCCGCCTCTCCTCAAGTCTCAATGCTGGTTACAACATGTTAAAATACAAACACAATTTTACCCCCGCAAAAAAACCCCAACAGTACAATACAATACTATAAAGCCATTAAAATTTACTCATCTAATACATTATTTAAAATATACCAAGGGACCACTGTAATTTTATACTGTTTTTTGTGAGGATTTTAACTTTTATATTTTTTTACTGTTCTGTTTTTTTAAGTGACTTTCTGGGAGCTGCCTTGCATCTCACTTTGGGAGAAAGGTGGCATACAAATGAAATAAGTAAATAAAATATACCACAAATGTTTTATAATTCTCTGAGCATCAGTAAACATATGAATAATGGGGGTGATCGCATAGACACTGGATATGATTTTTTAAAAATTATCTCCCAAAGATATGGAGCAAATTTAGTAGCCATAAGATAAGAGAATTGGTCATCTCATAGTCTGATAAATGGTTAACGAATAAGAAGCAGACAGTTGAAATCAGTGGACAATTGTCAGAATAGAGACACATAGGAAGAGGAGCCCCCAAGCATTAGCCTCCAAGCAAAAACAGCATTGGTGGTATTTTTTTAAAAGGTGACCACCAAGTTGTCCATTTGCGCAGTTTCAAGAGATTTTCAGCTGTGTTGAACAGAATGACATATGTGGATCAAGTCTGAAGGGATGCATCTTTGGGCAAATAAAACAAAATCTGATTATCACCTATTCACTGAAGGAGTCTACTAACTAAACTAACTAAAAATGGATCTTACAGTAGTAAGAATTAATTCAGTGAATTAGATTCTATGTCTGGCAGCGATGAAAAAGACAGATTCCATGGAATATATTATTAGAAAAGGCATCAATAACACTGGCAATATCATAATGTCCTTATAGACAGGCCAATTTGAGCGGCTTCCGGATACTTCAGGGGTGTGGTGTTTAGATCAGGGGTAGGCAACCTAAGGCCCGGGGGCCAGATGCACCCCCCAAGGCCTTTGGACTGGCCCCAGGCCGGTCCTGCTGCCGCCGCCGCCGCCACCCACCATGATGATACTGATTATTGCTGTTATTACTTGTTCTTGGAGTTTTCTTGGCAAAATCTCCACAGGGGTTTTGCCATGGCTTTTCTGGGGATGAGAGAGTGTGCATGCATATTTTTTTAAATTATTTTTTTGTTAATTTTTATATTTATTTATTTATTTATTTATTTATTTATTTTTGGTGCTTCGGCCCTCCAATTGTCTGAGGGACAGCAACTTGGCCCCCAGCTCAAAAACGTTGCCTACCCCTGGTTTAGATGATGCATGCCTCTGAAACAGCTGGAAGCCGTTACGAGGCCACCTAAGTCGGCCTTAAACTGCTGGCAAAAAGAACAGATTTAATCTGCTCCTGCCAGGGGCCTGTTCAGGACCTTGGACGTAGGTTGCTTTGGCCATCCAGTCACTGCAGTCCTGGGGCGATCATGGCTGGAGATCTTCCAGGCCATCTGCTTCAGCCCAAAAAAGTTAGTATAGAGCTGGGAATTGCATCCAAAAGAGCAGTTGGTGTAATCAAAGGTTGAAGTACATTAATCATGATAAAAGGTCAGAGCTTAGAAGCAGGAGAGCATCCTGGAAGTTGTAGTTGAAAAAACTTATTTCTCCAAGCCCTAGGAAAGGTGAAAGCATGCGCGCAAGATGCAGGGCACCATTTTGGAATGCCCAATGGCGCCACCGCTGTGAGAATTCCAAAATGTCCAAAATGGTGCCCACAAAATGGCGGCGGCAGGACCGGGCAGGGGCTGGTTGGAAGGCCTCGGAAGGCCGGGTGCAGCCCCTCGGGCCATAGGTTGCTGACCCCTGTGCTAGATAGACCACTGGTGTGCTCCAGCAGGGCCCTTCTTATGTTCTTACTGGCTTTTGTCAAACCAAGGTTTTCTGTTCCAACTTAAGTGATGTTTAGTGTAGTGATAGAACAGTTAACGTCAAGTGAATTTCTCCAAAAACATTCATCATATTCTGTATTTGTATCTAAAACACAGTTAAAAGGAAATGCTTTCTCTTTTAACATGACAACATATGTTTGTTCCCATAACTGGTAGAAAATAATGACTAGCATTAGATTAGTTAAAATTATGAGAACTTTGTGTGAAGCATGTTGATTTTGAACTGAATTGCATGTTAGACTCTTAAGTGAGGAATGCATGGAATCTATCTCACAGCAGTTTGTATTGGTCTCCTAGGGAAGAGAGTAGGGTAGTGATCCTGGGAGTCATTTCAACAATCCTAGCTGCTGCCATTTCATCCCATCCCACAAGCTGTGCCCCACTCCTTCTCTGGTAGGAATTGCTGTGGGTTTTTTTTAAAGGTAGGTACAGTCTTATTCACTTGGAGGATGATAAATAGGCTCTCACTATAGCAAATGTCTTGTATACTTGCGAGAAACAAGTAGAACTTTGAAAAATGGAGAAGAAACAATTTTGCCTCCCTTCCTAAATAAAGGATGGCATGGCAGCGGTAATAGAGCAATGCATTTTAGCTGCCTAGTAAAATGAGAGTGTGTGCACTATGTTCTCTTCTTGGTTTTTGGGGAGGGCATTCACTCAGCTTCCAAGTCCCAAGGACTCCTGCCTTCATATTAACTCACAATATGCAGGTTGTTCTGTTACATTTCTTTTGGGCATTCAAGCTTTATATCACAGTATGAAATTTTGCCTAGTCAAGCATATATTTCAAAGTATGCTAGATTTGAGTTTCAACTTACTAGGTTAGCGCTTTATTAATAGGATCTGCAGTATACCTCTGCCATAAAGTATCGTCGTAATGTAAATTGTAATTATTGGAAATCTGAAATCTTCCTCCCAACCTCAGAAAATAATTTGGTTTATTTTGAGCCTATTTGGAACATGTCACAAACTTATGATGTAAACTGGGAGTATTGCAGAATCTGATACCTCTGCCCATCCCTTTCAGTATAACTTCAGTGCTCCCACTTCCTATCCACTGGTATATTTGGGTTACTCTTTCTAGCAGCCTTGAAATGAAAAGTAGAATGGCTCTTTTACTCTGCTCTTCTCCTCACTGGTATGTGGCATTGCTGTTACAGCTATGAGCTGAGCTATGATGTGTTTAGTGCTGAGGAAACTACACTTTCCAGTGCTTCTGTTGCCTGGTTCACAGCCATAGCAATATGCTAGATTAGAGTAGGGCAAAAGAATCCTATTTTTTTTTCCTACATCCCTTTATTGGACCAGAAAATAACGCAATTGGATTGGGAAGGTCTCCAGCTTGGATTGAAATCTGTGGTGGAGAACTGTGGAGGCAGTAATGTTTGCCTTCTCTTTGAGATGAACATTACAAGCTACCAAGATTTGTATGTATGAGCCAGGAAATGTTGATTTTGGCACATCACTTGTGTTTTACACCAATACTCTAGTGTCAGGTATTTGAAATGTAAGATTTTAGCCTAATTAAGCCATACTGAAACTAATTAAGCTTTTAATATATGTTATGTGTATAGATGTGTTTGGCACTTCAAAAGAACGATTCCTGACAAAAGAGGTTTACAATTAAAACATAGGCACAAAGGAAACAACAAAGGAAGGATAGAAAAATTGAGAAATGGGGCAAGATGGCAACATAACAAAAGCTGTAACAAGGAAAGGGCTTACAGTTATATACTCGATTATCAGACCAAGGAGATTTTCACACCAATCCTTTTGTCTCTGCAGTCAGGCCAGAAAAATAAAATGGCAACATACCAATTGAAGAGCAGCCATCACCACATTCTCATTCACTCGCATGACCAGGGCTGCTGCCCCCATCGCGTTCTCTTCCTGTCCTTTCCTTTAACTTCATCTTCCATCCTTTGTGCCTTACCCAGCATTGGGGTTTATTTCAACCATTTTTGTGCAATTCCAGAGCTCTGCAGCCCTGATTTAACTTTTTTAAAAAATCTTTTAAAATGTCAGAGGCTGCAGAGCTCTGGAAGGGGACAGCGACACCATGTGACTAGCAATCATTCAAGTGCCTGAGGAATGGCTTTTCGCACCTGGGGCATTGCATGATTGCCACTTCATTCAGTGGTTTTTGCCAGGGAATGAAATGGGACGGATGGGAGATGGGGCAGCTATGGATCAGAGGTGGCATCATATGATGAGCATTGTTGAAGCCACTTCCTTTCCAGAGGAATTACAGTTTAAAAGTTGTGTGTGATAATCTCCCAAGATACACTATGGCACTGAATCCCTTTATGGACTTGGATATATGCAGGTATATAAGCCACATAGTTGTTAGAATATGTAATAATGGACTGACTTGTACTTAACTATCCATCTGTGTAGTAATGTATTCTCAACCAAAACAGGTAAAAACGACTCTCAAAGTATCACAATATGAGTTTAGTCTTTCTCTAGTGAGACAGCCACTGGTAAAATCATCTTCAAGAGAAGATGCTGATTAGCATTTTACCTGCATGATCTCGCTGTGATCATTGTGTCCATAATTTTGAGTACTTTTTGAATCTGTTTCAATAGTTGTTGTAAGTTGACCAATACTTGTCTCAGCGTATCTACCAAGAATCCTCTCCTGCCCATCCCAGGAATGGTCCCCTGAGTGTACCATTTCCTTCTTTGGCTGTTCTGTCTCTGTGCCCTTCCTGGTTTCAGAATATAGTGCTTAACATGGAAGCTAAGAGTGCTGAGAGTGTCATAGAAGACACATCTTTTGACAAGTTGAGTTGGGGCTATTGTCATTAAATTAAGACAATAGTTTGATCTGATGTTATTGTTTTTCTCGGAAACTGGAAGCACAGAATTACCTCCCTTGTTGCAATTGCTTGTTCGTGTGGTCCTGACCCACCCATTGGAAGCATATCAGTGCGAGGTTTGGTTGCTACCATGTGGGAAATACTTATCTGTAGCTCAGAAACAGGATGATAGAATTTCATGTCACTGGAAGTTTTTCAGGCGTGTGCACAAGTTGAGAGCATGCTACGAAAGAAGCATGATTGGTTTAGACATGGCAAATAGTTGAACCATTTTTCCCCTTTGGATGATGAGGGTGGTTATTATTTTCCACTTTATGTATCAAACTGAGGATGAGCTGAAAGGGCTGTGTCTGAGACTTTATGGTTTAAATAACCATGGACTGTTTGTAATTTGAAATACGGTTTATTTCTGTCCTTGTTACAGTATGTACTATAAGTATTGCGCTATGTGCTATATACTACAAGTTGCACCTGTTGCGACATAAGTAGAAGACATTATTATAGCTCTGTGTATGTGTGTGTGTGTGTATTTGGGAGAAGTGAACAGTGGAAGAATGGCCTTCTCTTCATTTGTTTACTGGCAGCCTCTTCTAGACCTTCCTTCTCCAGCAAGATCAGTTTTCCCTGCTCCACTATTGTCTGGGGAAATCTATCTTCAGGAGTTGCTTTCTTTAAAAGATCTCATGCCCAGTAATCAGTGGGCTTTGTGTCGTTTGCCTGTCAAAAGAGATATGTTTACACCTTCCATGCATGCGTTAAAGCTATCAGGTTACAAAGCAGAGTGGCTGATGCCTTCCAGTCCTCTGAGCTAATATGCACACGCACATAGACACACACACACACACACACACACACACAAATGTATTTATGATAATTACGTGGACTGCTTGGAACAATGCATGCCAACATCCTGTAACATAAATAAGGAAGGTGGGGCTAGCTGACATTAAACGGCTTGTTTGCCAGCAATCCTGATCCTCCACTATAGATCTATCTATAGCTGTACCCTTCCTATGACAGGGTCTCAGCCTGGCAGCATTGAACCTGTTGCTGCATTAGCCGAGTTGTATTTTGCTAGATAGGGAAAGGAGGGTTGTCTGCTGTCTGGTAGGAGGGCTTTGTCTGTGTGTGCCTTTCTCTCTCTCTGTGTGTCTCTCACACTCTGGCTTGCACTCTCTCTCTCTCTCTCTCTCTTGCTCTCTCCCTTTCCCGTCTCTGTGGTTTGTAAGGTAGGTTGCAGTGTGTGTATATACACAACATCAAGAGCAGGAAAATGGACTCATTAGGGAGGCAGGCAGTCATTACCATTCACACTGCACTTCCAGGGAGGCAGCGACTATGAGGAGACAAACTGAGGACTGGGGAGCAAGGTAGGCCAGCCAACTTTTATAAAAAAACAAAAAACCCAACCAAAAACAAAAAGAAAGAGAAATATTTGTTTTCCTCCCCCCACTATCTCCCTCTCTCTCTCCCCCCCAACCCTTGTCTATTATCTCCTCTTCTCCTGCTTTTTAAATTTTTATTTTAGGGGATGCAAGTTTGTGGAACATATGTGGGAGCTTAAATTTGGGAACATCTATAGGCCTCTCCACAAATGCGCTCCTCCCCACCCTTTCCATTTATTTCAGGATGTTCTCTTTTATAATAATTCACTTGCATTACTTTTTATTATTTTAAATCTGTGCAGGAAACAAATATGTTTGTTTTTCCAACATTAGTTCCAAGTAAATCAATATCTTTCACTCCTTTAAAACAACATTCTCCGTATGTTTAGTGGCTCTCTGCTTTTCCCCCCTTCTGTTTATGCAATTCCATCTGTCTGTCCATATATTATGTTCTCCTTATTTACTGCTGAATTTTTTTTGTTGTTGTTGAGGGTTTTTGGGGGGTGGTGGTGGTTAGTATTTGCCAATGAGTTTTAACTATTAAAGCCAGTGTCCAGAGATTACAGTGCCTGCTCTTTGTTTGATATCTGTTGTAAGCCCATATTTACTGTACATGAAAACACATTGTAACCTGGAAAGGAGGCTGCTCTTCTATTCTGAGAGGGGCTTAAAAATAATTATTATATTTTGAGAATGGATGTTCTCGAAGGCTTTATTTGCTCATGCATCTGTCTCAGCCGATTCTTTCAAAAATTATTTTTTGCTGCCAGTTTCTCAGAAGGGCAAAAAAAGGGAGAAGGGACTGTATCTTTTATTTTTATTCCTCATTATACCAGAAGGGCCTGACTTGAGGAATATGGATTCAAACTTTCTGTAAGGGAGTCTCTGTCCCTGATTTCTTTCCCCTTCCCACCCCAATACACACAACTCTCCCCAGTACACTTTCTATCTTGCTTTGCCTTGATGCAAGGAGGTGATACCTTTTACAAAGTGGCCACATATCCTAAGATATATTACTCTTTCTTTCATTGTAACCCATGTATTGTTTCAAATATTGAAGAGGTTTGTGAAAATATTTTTATTTCACTAAGGAAGATGTTGCGGTGCGTGCCACAGCCCATTTAAAACTGTTTGAGGACCTTATCAAGCCAGTTCTCTTTCTATTTTTCTCCCTCCCCTCCCCTCCCCAAGGAAAAGCTTTTTATACAGATCCATTTAGAAGGGCTTTTAAACCTGAACTTATGTCAGGGCTGCCACAGAGTAAAACTGCTACTCTGTAGCTGTATAAAAAGAGAAGGAGAGAAAGTGGAAGGGAGTTACATAAAACCTTAAAGAGAATCCATGAGTAATTACTATGCTATAGGAAATGGATGCTAATCAGTGAGGATCTTTCAACAACGACAATCCATTAAAAAAAAACACAAGATTATTAAATAACAAGAGAGAACCTTTATTTCAAATTGTGTTATGCCTTTCTTGATAACACAAAGAAGGCCTTAAAGCTATTTGCCCAACCTACCTAGCACTGTAGAAGAGATTGTTCACTCATTTAATTCATTCTTTCAGGATGATAAAAAGTTTTTGATGCTATCAGTACGAGGCACTGAAAAACTGCTACACAGTAAGCTCTTTCTCTTTCTTTCTTTCTTTCTTTCTTTTTTTCTTATGTTTAAGCTTTCCACCTCTTGCTGGACAAGCCAAGTTAATTTAAACTAGAGCAACAAATGATCCAGTAGACTTGGCACATAGATCTCCTTTTTTGCTAGACTGCATTATTTCTAGCCCCCTAAATTTTAATCCTTTGGAAGAAAGTTCCTTTGAAAGCATTTTCGTTTCCTTCAAAGTAAATCTTTTAGGATTGGAGTTTTTTGCAGCATCCCACTCCACCCCCCCTTCCAAATTATTTTACTTCATACAGTATTTCATTTGTCCTTGTTCTCTTCTCTCACTTGACATTTAAGAGAAATACATCAAGAATTGCTTGTAAATCTGGATATATACTTCCTTTTGAATATATATGAATAGAACATGTGGATGTATAGGCTTAAATGAATACATGGTTTTCCTGTCATTAATTGCAAATCTTGGAACCTTGGCCTGGGAGATAAGAAAGTGAGTAGCTAAGTGCCTCGGAAGGAAAGCTGTTTGGTGAACAACTTGGTGGGCTTGCAGCAGTATTCAGGAGCCATTGATTCAACCCCTGGGAAGGGTGTGTGTTTTCAAACACCTGATGCTTGCCTTTGAACCACAGATCCATGCTCTCTTACAGGCTAGCTAGCTCTTTTACTTGTGGGAATTCTTTTAGGCCTTTTATTTTATTTAAATACATGATTTGCAGACTTTTGTGGGATGATGCCATACCAGCTGTTGTACATCTTTTAAAAATAAATAAGTAAAATATATTGCTTAATTCCATGAAAGCCTTGGGCAAGCAGAATATCACATTGCAGGAAGCAATGCTGTCTGTGAAATACTTTTGCTCTTTTCTCACTAAAAAAAACAAAAACAAAAAAAACTCTTGATTTTTTGTTTTTTAAGGAGAGAGCTTGCCACTGAAAATACTTAATTTTTTACATGAAGCCTATTCTTGTAAAATGGCTTAATCAATAGAGCAAAGTATGGTGGTTACTTGGTGCTGAGCCAAAGGGATGTCATCGTACCTTTGAGACTGGTGAGTGAAAGAAGTTTTAACGTAAGCTTTTGTAGACTTGGTCTACTTCCTCAGATACAGACCAACTCGGCTATGACTCTGAATTGGTACTGAGCAGTAGAAAGTAACTAGACAGACCCATTTTGGAGTGAGCAGCAATGAGCATTAACCAACCTTGTTGGGCACAACAACATCTACCTTGCAGTTTTTCATAGTCCTATTCCATCTAAAAGTAGAACATCCTTTGGTAGTTTTGGTTCGCTCGCGGTGTGCATTTTTTTTTTTTTTTAGTATTGGAAGAGACAGTTATCTAACACACCCACTTGAGGAAGTCCTCTGAAGTAGTTATTTCATGCTTTGCCATGCCCTTTAGCTAAAACAGTTTTAACTGGCTCCTGAAGGTGTATTCTTCTTTAACTCCTTTCAGAGTTTAGTCAAAGTCAACTTTTTCAGGAAACTAGAATGTAGAGATACTGAGTAGTCAGATTTGGTCAACAAAGTGCCACTAAAAGTTTATTTCAGGAGCCATGTATTTGGCTTTTAGGATCCTGACACAGAGTTCACTGACTTCAGTGGACTTTGCCTTAAGTCTTTAGGGAGAAGAGAAAAATCAATCCAATTTATTTTTATCTAGTTTATCTGGTTATTTTTTGTGATCTGGTTTTCTGATTGAGTACAGATATTTTCTTCTCTTGGTATTTTCTCCAAGTTCACATCTCAGTGAATAACTAGGTAGCATTAAAAATAGCAATAGAAACAAGATTTTTGAAGCCCCTTTTATGTTCTGTTTTGTAAGGTTTTAAGTCTCTATGTTCCGCAAGTCATCACTAGTTTTCAAGAACTGTTTCAAGCAATATTTTGTATAGTAATAAATGTGGGGAAATAGCCAGTTTTGATTAGTTTTATGGTTATGCAATTTTATTGGACTTATCTACGGCAACACAGCAAGGATAGTTCCAATTGTGAGGACTTGAGAAACTGACAATTTATGTTTTATTTCTAGTTATTTGATTTTATTTTAAAAATGTAAACACTTGTACTCTCCCTCCCCCTGCTCCTTTTAGACAGCAGCTCCTCTCTCTGCATAGACTTGGCAATACAAATCCTGCAGCAACAGGGAAACTGCCAATAAACAAAAGTGAAACTGGCTTCTTATAAAATATTTTGTCCAGCTCAAGTACACACAAAATAAATAGCCAACCAATATATATATTTAAAATTAAAAATCTTACCCCCAACACAGTAAAGTTTTCTTGGAGAACCGTGCTGTGGTAGGAAGAGTAAAATTTGGGGGATTTTTGCCGTATTTACTAATTTCCCCTTGCAGCAAAAAGTTTGTTTCTTTTCAGGCTTGGGACCAATTCAAGTTAATTGCAACGTGTCCTGGATTATTTTTGGTATTCTGAATATTTATGCTTGAAACTAACGTTGCAGCTTGTTTTTATTTATTTTAAGTATAAAAGAACACAGTTTGCTTGCCTATATCACTAGGGCCTTATCCTTTGGTTCCTTGGTGTAATCGTGCCTCAGCCTCTCAAATACATTAACTGAAGTGTTTGTTTTTGCTAGAATACAAAGAAGGTTTTCAGGAGTTAATTCATCTATTTTCTTCAGTTTCTCGAATTCAGATCAGAATAGGTCGATGGAATTAAGAAATGGAAGACCATATAAAGTGTTAATTAGACACAGAAAGAAGAATATCTTCCTTGCATTTTTTGAGGGCCATAGCTATATAAGGATACATATAGTAATACAATACCAGTGGAATCCAGTAGCATGGCATCTGTTGTGTATAAAATGAAATTAAAAAAAAATACTATTTACTAATTTTATGGCTTTGATTAAATGAGACAGAGGGGGAACCTTCTCATGCTTTTCTTCATTGAATTGTGTTGGTCCTCTCTCGCTTAATAGTGAGTGGTAAACACAGTTTTTAAGGGCAGAAACTTTTGTTGCTGCTGTGTCTTCTGTACCTGTTCTGTAAATATTATAGTTTGTTAAACTGGTACTCACAATATCAGAACAGTGTCCTGATTTAGTAACATTTTATTGCCATGTGTACGACTAAGGAGATTATGAAATCAGTTTCTACTTTACCCTGGTGAATGCTCTATTCAGAATTGAGTTCCAGTTACCTAATCCACATTTTTTAAAAAAAATTAGCTAACATTATTTCCTGTGGATGGTATGTTAGGGTAAAAATATGTATATGCACAGTTTAACCATTACACTGAACCCGGTGGCTCACTTGAAGTGCTTCCAGTTTTTAGACAACATTTTGTGGGTATTTTGTGGCACCTTGTTGTGCCATTATTTTACTCTTTTCCATGAAAAATTTTGCCTCCCTCCCATGGTCCATTGTTACTATAGTTTTAATATTATTGTACATCTTATCACTCTAGGTAGTCAGAGTTTTGAGTCATGATTGTGAAGCAAGCATGTTTGTTTGTCTCTAATAATATTTAGCTCTAGTATCAGCATTACAGTAAACCTTGGTTATAGCAGTCCAAGAAAGAGTGGGAAAGCAAGCAGGACTCCATGGTTTCAAAACTGGGATGTTATTCTGAACAGAGCCATTTTGGAGTATTTGATCCTACAGTTAGCTGAGCATAAATAAGAACTGCCACTCCCTAGTCGTCCCATGTTTCTGTGCTATTGCAGATAGTATAGTTTAAATGGTCATATTCTTTTCCACAGAAAATTATTTGCATTCCAGTCAGTATTTTTTGTTTCTGGTTTGAGTGCAATCTTTTGCATACTTTTACATGGGAGTCAAGTCCTATTGAATTTAGTAGGACTTGCTTCTGAATAAATATCTAGAGGAAATACACACACACACACACACACTATTTATTAAACTATACTATTTGGATATTTATTCAGAATATATATATTTTTATATAAAAAGAAATAAAAAAGAATATATATACACACACACACATAAATATATATATATATATATATATATATATATATATACTGTATATACAAATATATATTTGGGGGAAATACTTGGACATGATGTTGTCCTTCATTTCACAGCAAGTTTTTATCAGTAGATAAATCAGTGTGATTTGATAGAAGCAAGAAGATTTGCGTATAGATCTTTGCCTGTCACAATGGCTAGACTATTTGTTGTTGTGCACCTTCATGTCAGTTCTGACTTACAGTGAACCTAAGGCGAACCTATCATAGGTTTTTCTTGGTGAGATTTGTTCAGAGGGGGTTTGCCTTTGCATTCCTCTGAGGCTGTGACTTGGCCAAGGGTGGGTTTCCATGGTTAAGTGGGGATTCAAACCCAGTTCTCCAGTTATATTCCGACAAACATTATACCAATGCCCCAAACATTGATTACTGACATAAGTCCTTTCTTTCTTTTTCTTTTTTAAAGAAACTTGTTTTAAGAGACTGTTTTCCCCTAACTCGATGGAATTACAATTTTTTTTATAGAAATGGGAAAACTAGAAGAAATTGCATGCTTTCCTTTGATTTCTTTGCTTTTAAAGAGATATTACTGAGTCCACAGCGTAAAAAAAAAAGCTCCAAATTAATGTGTATAGATATCTGATATGCAAGGTAACTAAAAATAAAGAGGCATGGCTTAAATAGGAAAGCTGGTTGCAGAATATGGAGTAATAGAAATATCATTTTTGTTTTAATCTGAATTTGTGCAAATCTACAGATTTGGACCACACATTGGGTTGATAGGTCTACCATTTTGGCTGGATGGGACAGCTCTCAGTGAGGCACCTATGTAGATTCTCTGGAGAGCCCTGCTTTCCTGCTGTGGGCAAAGCATCCACTGGCCTGAGCTTTTGTTCATAGGGAACCCTACAGATTGAAAAATCAGTTGGACTTTCTAGACAGCCACACAGCCTTATGAAGGAGATGCTTTAGGCCTAAATGCTATTGTTAGTCCCGAGTAGAATAACCCTTTGAACCAGCGAGATGTACTTGTGTGTTGACTCACCATTCAACAATTGAATGAATAGATCTACTCTAGTTGGGACTAATAAACAGCCTTAGCTTTATCAGCTCTACAGAATGATACAGAGGCTGAAATGCCTTGCTTGGGAGTGGGCATTCTTTCACAAGGTGGAAGAAGTGGCCATGGAGACTGCTTTTTGTGTGTGTGTGTGTGTGTGCCTTCAAAATTTGGTGGTGGGAGTAGGACCATAGTGTTGGAAGTTAGTGGTGCTTTTCTTCTCTTGGGTGGCAATAACATCTTGAGCTACTGATGACTCTAACTCATAGAATCATAGAATCATAGTTGGAAGAGATCTCAAGGGCCATCATGTCCAACCCCTTGCCATGCAGGAATTCCCAAGAATCCCCAACAGATGGCCATTCAGCCTATGTTTTAAAACCTCCAAAGAAGAAGACTCCACCACCCTCCGAAGGAGTGTGTTTTACTGTTGAACAGCTCTTATTGTAAGGAAGTTCCTCCTAATGTTGAGGTGGAATCTCTTTTCCTCTGGTTTGAATACATTGCTCTGGGTCCTATTCTCTGGAGGTGCAGAAAATAAATGCTCCATCTTCATTATGAAACCCTTTCAAATATTTAAACAAAGCTATCATATCACCTCTTAACCTTCTTTTCTCCAGACTAAACATATTCAGCTCCCTATGTTGCTCCTCATAGGGCATGTTTTCCAGACCATTCACCATTTTGGTTGCCCTCCTCTGCACACACTGCAGCTTGTCCACATCCTTTTTGAATTGTGGTAGCTGGAACTGCATGCAGTATTCTGTGTGAGGCCTGCCCAAAGCAGAATAGAGTGGCACTATTACTTCCCTTTATCTAGACACTATAATTCTATTGATGCAGCCTATAGAATCTCATTGGCATGTTTCACTTCCACATCACACTGTTGACTCATGTTCAACTTGTGGTCTGTTCACAAGTACTGTCATCAATCCAGGTGTTCCCCATCCTATAGCTGTACATTTCATTTTTATTGCTTAAGTATAGTACTTTACATTTCTCCCTGTTGAAATTCATTTTGTTAGTTTTGTCCCAGCTTTCTATTAAAGTCATTTTGACCTTCATTATAACTCAGTTAAAGCACTGTGCACATGGCTTCTCATATTTCTTCACCCTATTTTTGGACAGAGAATTGAGGTATGTGGGTTTGGGTGTGGGTGTTTCATCTAGGCTGCATCCACATTTCAGAAATAATCCAGGTCCACACTACTTTAACTTCCATGTCTCAATGCTATGTACTTCTGGAAACTGTAGTTTATTGTGTAGCTCTCTGACAGAGAAGACTAAATGTCTCACAAAACTACAGTTCCCAGAATTCCATAGCACTGAGCCATGGCATTTAAAGTAGTATCAGCCTAGATTATTTCTGCAGTGTGGATGCAGCCTAATTTCTCCAGTTGGAGGAGACATTCTCCAGCAGTTTCTCTAACTTGGAGCTCACCATCAGCAATGGCTCTAGCCTAGCTTTGTTTTTCCATAAAGACTCTTGTGTCATTTCCCCCCCTTGCCTTTACAAGTACCAACAGTACAACTGACTTCCCAATTCTCATTATTTTTTTATCCTTCATAATGACAATAGTTATTGTCCTGTGGCTGTGTGTGTGTGTGTGTATAAATGTACCATCATAGTAGGAAGGTATTAACTCTTGTCCATACACGAACACCAAAATGGTATATAAAATTCTATTAAGTGAACTTTTTTTTCATGGAGACAAGAAAAAGAAAAATCTCAAAATGTTTCTCAGAAAAATATATCTTCTGAGAAATGTTGGTTGAGCTATCCTTTTGTTCTTGAGTGTTCAGCTCCTTCTCTAGGGTTACACAAATTTGAAATGTCTACAGCATAATTGTAGAGACTCTGATTTTGTTTCTCCTACTACATGTTTATGCAACATTGTAGAAATAATAAATAACCACCCTACCTCATCTAGAAGAAGACAGAGTTGTAGATAAATGAAGAATTGGCTTATGGGGCATTTGGTGGTATAGTGGAATATGCTTAGTAGAGCCTAGTGTAGTTGCAGTACCACTTGTAAAAGCTGGCATAATTGTAAGGAACATGAGAGAGTAAGCCATTATTTAAAGTATGTTATAGTGGACTATAGAAATATTCAAGAGTTGGGACATCTCAAGATTCTCCTTATCAAGTTATCTTTCCTATACATAATGTACATTGTCAAAAACAAATAAACTGATAATTTATATCCTCCTTTAACAATGTTATTAAGTGGTAATTATAATAAAGTCTGGTTACAAAACACATGAAATATAATTTTAAAGAAATAAGTGAGAGATATTGTAACAAAACTCAACCTCTGGCCTGGTGTGGCTAAAGCAAAGGCTTGCTGAAGTAGTGGAAGCTCAGATTCACGTCTTTTCATTCAGTAGGCAGGTAGCACTTTTGAAACTCAACCAAAGTGAGACTTGGAAGGATATCTGAAATATCTTATTTATTTCCCATCTTTCTCCCAAAGTGGGATCCAAAGCTTTAAATATTTTCAAAATAATTCCTCAATTATGAGCAAGACCGAAAATCCAATCCTGTATCCACTTACTTGGAAGTAATCCTCATTGAATTTAGTGTAATTTACTTCTTAGTAAACAATATATACTAACGTTGAGATGTGATTCTCAGAGGGAACATTTTAAAGTGTAATTTTAGAAATTCTTGTGTGGCCTAGATTGTGATTACACAAGCACATATTGTTTATCCATCCATTTTGTGTGAACATCCGACCATTCATATATTTTGATTACAGATCAATCAAATTGAAGATAGCATGATGAGTTGTAAATGTCTAAGACTGTCTATATCCAATAATATGGAACAAAAACAAACAAGTATAATAATGTTAAGATTTGAAAGCAGGTTGATGGAAAACTAGTGACTTCTTACTAACTTACTAAGATAGGTTTCCGAATGTACAAATATCAGAAGGTTACTAACTAGACAGAATTTAGTAGACCCAGAATTTTAATTTTACCTTCTTGGTTGCCTGCCAAAATGATGGAACACAGAGCCAGAAAAAAAAAAATCCAGAAGCTCTTTTGCTTCTATTTAGATGTCTTCATGACACTTGTATTTGCTGTATACGCATACTACATCATCAAGTGTTGGTCTGTTGCTAAAGAAGAACATGGGCTGATATAATTTTGCAATATAATCAGCAATATTTCACTTGTACCATATAGTCTCCTGGACATTGCTGTACAGACAATGAGCATCCTACCGCACACCATTCAGTTTTTCTCTTAACCACGGCTGACTGTTCAGTGCTCCTGGAGGAGCATTGCTATCTTAGGTGGAGGTACATTAACACATTTCAATCCATGCCTTGAATATTCTCAGACAGGAGCAGACACATTCCTTATTATTTCACAAAGGAAGTCAATTTGGTCATGCTTTAAAGCAATGCTTCTCAATCTTTGGTCCTCCAGATGTTTCCACCCAACTTCCAGAAGTACCAGTGAGTGTGGCTAGTGCTCAGGAATTCTGGGATTTGAAATTCTAGACATTTGGAGGGTAAACATGTAAAGATCACTAGTGTAAAATGTTTTACCATTAGACTGTTGTTTTTTAAACTGAGTTTTTCCCCTTTTTTGAAGGCAAGGATTTTGGACATGTTCAAACATGCATGCCAGAATTTTTGAAATAACTCCCTATGATTTATTTACTTATTTGTCTGGTTTATATCTGGACTCTCTTCCAAAATTGGGATTCAATGCAGCACACTAAAAGGGTACCAAAAATGCCACTTAGTACCTATAGCATGAGTAGCAATTTCATTTTCCTCAATTAGTATGAATTCTGCATAGGGGTAGAAGAGGATGTGGCCTAACTAGTCTTGATGTTGGAATTCGCTCTTTCTTCCTTGTGGATTTGTTATTTCATTAGTCTTAGGCTGAATAGTTCCTGCCTAAGAAAACCCTATAAAATTAATGGGGTTGCCATAAGTCAACATGCTACTTAAAGGCAAACAGACACATATACAGAGAGTGAGAGATTGAGATCGAGATAGAGATGAGCTATCTGTAATGTTTGGCCCTTTGTAGTTATATAGAGCAGCAATCAGTATCTATTTCACCCCTACTGCCCCCATGTCTTGCTGAGTATAGCTCAAGGACTAAGTAACACATATGCTTCTTCGTGGTCTCTGTGCCTCACAGAATTGGGTTTGCACCTGTGCAGAGACTCTATTAGGAAAGTTGAAAAGCTGAGCAGATTGGTGGGAGTCCTGCCCCCTCCCATGTACTGAGCATGCCCAATCCTATAGCTCCTCCATCAGTTCTCTTTTGTCTGCCGCAAGAGAACTGCTGTTGGATTGCTCTCCAGCTGAGTTCTTCTTATATACGATAGAATTCTATCTTTTAATTTTTTTATTCTTCTTAATTATCCTTTTGTGAGCATTGCCCTAGCGGAACTTGGAAGCGAGATTTTTTTCTGTTTTTCCACCTGGCTGGGTGCTTCGCTTCTAGGCTGCTTATGGCCTCCAACTCTATTTAAGGTCTGTGTTTCTTGCAACCGTAAGGTTGCCCTCACTGATGTACATTCTAAGTGCTTTTTTTGTTTAGGTGAGGGCCACGTTACCAAGCGTTGTTCCAACTGCCGCTCCTTTACCAACATGACTCTTTGCTGCAGGGCCCAATGTTTGAAACTATTTTGTTGGGAACATTTCCTTTCTGTTGCTCAAAAGTCTTCTTCTCAGAAGGATCCTCTGGCTTTGGTGCCAATTTCAAAACTTCTTCAGATCCTGAAGCTCTAAAAAAAACACGAGTGCCAATTTTTCTTCTTCGCCGTCATCGAGTCCTCCAAAGGCCTTAACATTGACAGTGCTGTCCTTGACATTGAGGCCCTCAACATCAAGCACTTTATAGCCGGCTTATTCTATGTCTGAAGCCTTGACTGGGCCTTCTGCTGGTCAGTCTCCATCTTTGCCAGAGGTTCCCTTTGTCTCGCAGGACAAGCAACCTCACAAGGCTAAGAGGAAGTCTGATTCTTCTGGTGACTGTGATGCCAAAAAGGCCAAGTAGAAGCACAAGTCTAAGGCCTCTACAACTATGGAACTATCCTTGACCTCAATTTTGCTACCAGCTTGTACACCAGCCTTGACTCTGGCTGTAGCCTTGGAGACTACTGTGGCCCTTTTCTTCCCGACCTCTACACCGACACCGACATCTCAATCCCCCATCTCGATTCCTTCTACAGACTCGACATCGGGGGTCCTGACCTTGACATGATTGAGTGTTTCCCTGCTACCAGCCTTACTGCCCACTCCACCTTTGTTACCGATGGTCTCTCTGTTGCCACTGGTACCTGCTTTGGTGCTGTCGCAGATATTTGCCTCTTCGGCTAGGGCCTACAGGCTTTCACTCTCACCTTTGGACCATCAATGCTGTGAAGTGTCCCTGGCTCAATCTCATCACTCCCCAACACCCTCACAGGACCAGATGGTGTCGTCAGGCTATACTATAAAGATTCGCCTTACATCTCAGCATCCTATCTTGATTGTTATTGAGCCGATGAATATTGGAGGGAACATCTGTCCTCTTATCGATCCCACTCTCCATCTTACAGTGATCACTGTCACCATAGGGAGCTTTATTATCACTCTCCCTCTAGAGATTGAGCTTGTTCCCACTCTTGATCTCGATCTCCTCATGATGTGCCTCGATCTGAGTCTAGGCCAGACTACCATTCCTTCACCACCCACCTCATACTACTGCCACGGTCTCTCATCCACTGACATCTCCAGTTTATCCACCGATGCTGGCAGTTCAGATCCTGCTTATGACGTCGATCCCAACATCGATTCCTACTGTCATTCCAATTGTTTCCTCTATGTCAATGCTCGCCTTCTCCTCTAATTGTTTCACCTTAGGAGAAAGTCAAGGATACGCGCCCCCCCCCCCCGTCTCCTAATGAGAATGTTCAATTGTTCTCTGATGTGGTTCAGAGGATGGCTCAGGCTCTAGGACTCCAGGTTGAGGTTGCTCCCAAACCAGCACGAGATCCGGTCTTTCAAATTGTTGACACTACTACGGTTTCGCCAGCTGCCCTACCTTTCCTGGCTTCGTTATCTGATGTCATGTATCTTTTCTAGTCAAAGCTTTCTTCTGTTCCACCTGCTTCAAAAGGCTCAAAGGTCTGTATAAGGTTCAGCCTGACACAGCACCTTATCTCTTTACCCACTCTACTCCGAACTCCTTGGTGGTTGAGTCTACCTCTAAATTCTGGCAAAATACATTCTGCCCCAGTTGATAAAGAAGGTAGACTGCTTGATATTTTTGGGTGACATTTCTACTCCTCAGCTACCCTTTCTGCCAAGGTGGGTAACATGCAGACTTATATGGGTGCCTACCAGAAGTTTCTGTGGGATAAGATGGCTGCTTTCATCCCCTTCTTTCCAGAAGAGCAAAAGTTGGCTGCCCTTGACTTCTACACTGAAGCTCTCTCTGGTCAACCAGCAAATCCACTTAGCAAGATACTCTGTAGACTGTGCAGCCAAAGTGATTTCTGTCATCATGCTTGGCTCAGGTATATTGATCTCTCTGAGGAGGCTAAGAAGCGTATTGAAGATTTGCCCTTTGAAGGAGAGGCCTCTTTGCTGCCAAAAATTACGAGTCTTTGGACACTTTAGCCCAGGGGTAGGCAACCTAAGGCCCGGGGGCCGGATGTGGCCCCTCAAGACCTTTGCCGCCACTGCCGCCGCCGCCTGCCATGATGATATTGATTATTGTTGTTATTACTTGTTCTTGGGGTTTTCTTGGCAAAATCTCCACAGGGGGTTTACCATGGCTTTTCTGGGGCTGAGAGGGTGTGCATGCATATTTTTTTAATTTTTAAAATTTTAAAAATAATCTTTATTTATTTATTTGTTTGTTTGTTTTTGGTGCTTCGGCCCCCCAATTGTCTGAGGGACAGCAACTCGGTGCCCAGCTCAAAAAGGTTGCTTACCCCTGCTTTAGCCAAAGCCTGTTTCACAGGCAAGAGGTTGGGTGTTACTGGCCAAAAACAACAATATCAGCCATACAAACACCAGTGGTGTTCCTGGCCATCCTCATCCAACTACTCCAGATCTCGCTCTATAGTCTCTACTCAATACAAGGGCTCTTCTAAACAATCTTCTTGAAGGCCCTATAAACAGTGCTACCCTCAAGGCCAACAACAACAGCAACAACAACAGTCTTCCACAAAAATCTTCATCCTCCAAAACACACTTTTGATGGATCCACAGAGACAACACCATCACCTGTTTCTCCAACCCCTCCCCACTGCCAGCTTATCATTTCTCAAAACTTCACTGTTTTTACGACAACTGGCAGCAGATCACCACAGATACCTGGGGCCTCACTATCATACCCTGGGTTACCCCACAGAGTTTGCAAGTACTCCACCTCTCTGCGTTTTTTGCTCTACCCTATCCTCCCCTCCTCTCCAAAAGGATATCTCCTCCTTTCTTGACAAAGGTGCCATTCAATGCATCCCAGACAGGAGCAGGATGGATGGTTATTTCTCCAAATATTTCACACTGATGAAGAAGGATGGTGGGCTCTGTCTTATCCTTGTTCTCAGGGGTGTCAACTGCTACATCTCACCACGCAAGTTGAAGATGGTGTCTCTTCAATCCATCCTCCCCTTTCTCCATCTCGGGGATTGGTTCATGTCAATTGACCTGAAAGATGCTTACTTTTACATTGCTATTCAGCCTCAACATCGCAGATATCTTCACTTCACAGTGAATGGAGATCTCTATCAATATTCCATCCTGTCCTTTGGCCTCTCTACCACACTGAATTTTCACAAAATGTGTGGCAGTGATTTTCTCTCACCTCCATGTCTAAAGGATCAAAATATTCCCTTATTTGGATGATTGGTTATTGGTGTCATCCTCTCGCACACCATTTGTTCTCAGATGTCCACACCACTCTCTCCCTTCTCACCAACTTGGGCCTCACAGTGAATCCCTCCAGCCACACACGGGGAGAAGCCGCGCTGGGAGACTCGGGCTTTCACCACCTGCCCAGGAAACCAGCTGTAGCTGGGAGGAGACCAGCTGTAGCGTCCTCCTCTGCCCTGCCCCCGCTGCTGTGGACTGGGAGTGCCGGCAGCTTAAAACGCAACCAGACACCATCCCCTCCAGCCACACACAGGGAGAAACCACGCTGGGAGACTCGGGCTTTCACCACCTGCCCAGGAGACCAGCTGTAGCTGGGAGGAGACCAGCTGTAGCATCCTCCTCCGCCCCGTCCCCGCTGCTGTGGACTGGAGCGCCAGCTGCTTAAAACGCAGCCAGACATCATTTCCTCCAGCCATATGTGGAGGGAGGTGACGGTTGGAGGTCGTGGACTTACCATCTTTGCCCCAAGGCACTTATTGGAGCAAGTGGGGGAGCTGAAAGTTTTATGTGAATTTTTTATCTTATCTCATCCACCTCATAGCTCTAATTTAGATAGCTGTCCCCATATATTGGGGTTATATACCAGGGGGTTGTTCTATCCTCTGTTTGAGATTGATTTAAGCTAGGGGCAGACATTCAGGTCATATGGGGGCGGGGAAGATATGGCGGCAACAGCTTCAACAGATGTTCCAAAAGAAGGAGGGATCGATGCCTAATATCTATTCCTCCTTCAGTTGATCCTGTTTCCCAAAGTAAGATGGAGAGCAAACTCGCCATTCCACTGACTCTCAGCCTGCTCCTTTGCAACGCCAGGTCGGTTAAGAATAAGACCCACATCATCCACGATTTAAAGCAGCCGACCAGGCGTGTTTTACTGAGACCTGGCTGGTGGATGCCAGCTCTGCAACATGGGCTCAGGCCCTCCCAGCTGGGTACTCAGTAAGTGAGCAGGTGAGAGAAAGTGGGCGGGGAGGTGGCATAGCCTTGGTCCATAAGAACACTTTGTCCTTGACCAGAAAGCCTATCCGGAAAATGACTTACATCGAGTGTATGTACCTTAGCCTGAAAATCAGGGATAGTTTGGGGATTCTGTTGGTATACCGGCCACCCCGTTGCTTAACAGACTCCCTGACCAAGCTGACCGCCCTGGTTTCTGAGTTGCTGTTGGAGTCGCCCAGACTCTTGGTGCTGGCTGACTTCAACATTCCACTCAAAACCAGTTTACAGGATCTAACTGGCGCGGCTTGGGAGTTCATGGATACCATGACAAGCATGGGCCTATCCCAGCTGGTCAATGGGCCCACACATTGTGCCGGTCATACACTCGATGCGATCTTTAGTACGGAGCAGGAATATCCGTGG
>JAIPUX010001232.1:139378195-139390948 GCA_020142125.1 Phrynosoma platyrhinos | reverse complement strand
TATCAGCTTCGGCTGATACGCCAGCTGCGCCCATACCTGGATAAGAAAACCGTTGTGCATGCACTGGTAACCTCACACCTAGATTACTGCAATGCACTCTACATGGGGCTACCCTTGTGCCTAACTCGGAAACTTCAGTTGGTGCAAAATATGGCAGCCAGATTAATCACCGGAACATCTAGGAGGGAGCACATCAGACCAGTGCTTAAATCCCTCCACTGGCTGCCAGTTAGTTTCCGGGCACAGTACAAGGTGTTGGTTTTGACCTTTAAAGCCCTACATGGCTTGGGTCCATCTTACCTCAGGGACCGCCTCTCCCCGTATGAGCCCCCTTGTGCCCTTCGGTCAGCTGGAAAGAACTTACTTCAACAGCCGAAGATAAAGTCCAAACAGAACTCGCAGAGGGCATTTTCCGTCATCGCCCCTAAACTATGCTATGGAATGGCCTGCCGGATGAGATCCGTCTTACTACAACACTCACTGCTTTCAAGAAAACAGTTAAGACGGATCTCTTCCGGCAGGCCTTCCCAGAATAATCTCCTTAGAGAATGAACGCTGGATTTTCTCCTCCCTTAGCTCTCTGTTGATTGTGGTATCCCTTTATATTGTTATTCATTATTTATTTAGTTTATGCTGCTTTTAATTTCTTTCATGTTTAATTTTGTTTTAAGGGGCGTGGGTGGGATGTGGGTGGAGGGATTGGGATTGGATTGTCTCTTAACTATTGTATTTTAATTGTTGTAAGCCGCCCTGATTGCTACGCAGAGGGGCGGGTTATAAATAAAACTTATTATTATTATTATTCTTATTCTTGGAACCAGTCAGAGTGATGGCACATCTCTGGATTTTGTTATGGCTCGGGCCTGTCTGCCCACCAGAAGGGCAGAAGCCCTTTGGGCTCACTTTCACTCTGTTCTCCACATGGACCATCCTCCAGTGAGAGACATTCAACGTCTTCTAGGCCTCATAGCCTCACCCACAGTCGTGACCTACTTGGCACACCTAAGGTTCCACCCGCTACAACAGGGGTAGGCAACCTTTTTGAGCTGGGGGCTAGGTTGCTGTCCCTCAGACAATTGGGGGGCCGAAGCACTAAAAATAAATAAATAAATAAATAAATAAATAAATAAATAATTTTTTTAAAAAAAATTGAAAAATTAAAAAAAATATATGAATGCACACTCTCAGCCCCAGAAAAGCCATGGCAAAACCCCTGTGGAGATTTTGCCAAGAAAACCCCACGAACAAGTAATAACAGCAATAATCAGTATTATCATGGCGGGGGGTGGCGGCAGCAGCAAGACCGGCCTGGGGCCAATCCAAAGGCCTTGGGGGGGGCACATCCAGCCCCCGGGCCTTAGGTTGCCTACCCCTGCACTTTTTGTCTTCAACCATCTCAATGACAGACAGTCCAAGAAGCTGACACTTCCTCAACATGTGTGTATCTCCCTTTTGTGGTGGTTGGTCCCCAGGAACATCCTCAGAGGAATGCCCTTCCAACCTCTGGAACCTTCCAAGATGGTCATCACAGATGCCTCCATGATAGGCTGGGGAGCCCATTATGCAGATCTCTGTGTACAAGATCGTTGGTCCCCTTCAGAAGTGGAGATGCATATCAATGCCCCGGAGCTCTTGGCTGTCATCAAGGCCTTTTAAGCCTTTGAGAATCATCTCCATCACATGGTTGTCCAAGTTGTAACAGACAATACCACCACAATCTGTTATATCAACAAACAGCATGGAATCCATTCCTCTGTGCTTCTCCATCTCACTACATAGCTCTGGATGTGGTGCCATCGTCGCTCCATTCACCCAGTGGCCATTCATCTGGCTGGCAAGGACAATGTTCTAGCAGACTCTATCATAGGGGGCATTTCATCTGATAACATCTCGATGGGGGACACCTTGCCTAGATCTCTTTGCCACTCCAGAAAATGTGCAGTGTCCACTATTCTGCACCAGAGAAGGTCTAGGGACAGGCTCCCTAGGAGATGCCTTCCTTTTGAGTTGGAGCCATCACTTCTTTTATGCTTTCCCTCCCCTCGTGCTGGTGGCGACGGTTGTGACCAGAATGACCAAGAACCGATCCAGTGCAGTTCTGGTGGCTCCTTACTGGTTGAAGCAACCTTGGTTTGCCCCTCTCCTCCACCTGTACCTTAAGCTCCCAAACTGGCCAGACCTTCTCTCTCACTCCAGTAGTAAAGTCCTTTACACAGACCTACACAGCCTCCACATGACAGAATCCGGCCTTGACCACTCCAGAACTTCTGCGGGTCCTCTTTGCTTCCAGGCAAGACTCTACCAAATGGTTTTATTCCTACAAATGAAGCATTTCTGTGCCTTTGCCAAGGCCAGGGCTGAGCTCTCTTCACTATTCAACTCTTCACAGCTTTACAGTTCCTTCTCTATCTGCGTGGCTGAGGACTGGCCTTCTTATCCCTCTAGGTCTACTTGTCAGCTGTTGTGGCCAACCAGCCCCCTGGTTCACCATCAGCTAAGCTCTTTACCTTGCCTACTCCAAAGAGATTCTTCAAGGTCTACATCACTTGTATCCTCCAGTTCCTCCGCTGGCTCCTTCTTAGTCACTCTCATTGGTGCTCACGCCTTTTGAAGGGTTCAGCCTCTCTGAGACTACTCATGCTCAAGGTGTGTTCCTTGTGTCCATCACTTCAGCCACGAGGTCCTCTGAGCTGACTGCACTGTGCTCAGATGAACCCTTTCTGATCTTTCACGGAGAAAAAGTGGTCTTCAGGCCAGACATCTCTTTCCTCCCTAAAGTGGTATCCCCTTTCCACCTTTCTCAAGACATTGTATTGCCCACCTTTTATCCAGATCCTTCCATGCTTCTGGAAAAGACATTGCACACCCTTGATGTTAGCTGTGCTTTGACATTTTATGTTCTACATTCTGCTGGGTTCAAGTTGACCTGCTCAGCTTTTCAGCTTTCCTAGTGGAGTCTGTGCACAGGCACAAACCCTATTGTTTGAGGGTACAGATGACCACTCGAACTAAAGTTGCGGGTAAGCAACCTGTTCTTTCTACATTTGGAGAACCTATTTTCTGTTAGATTCCTGAAGTCATTAAGGACATCCTACCTTTCTCAGTATGACTGTTTTTTTTAAAACCTATACCTAGAATTAACCATGGAAAGGTAGTACAGGGCAAGGATAGGCAAAGTGTGGTCCATAGGGTGCCTGCAAACTCAGTATAGCTCTTCATGGCCCCACACATGCTCTCTGATTCCCTCCCACCTTGAAAAATGGTTGAATCCCCAGGAAGGCAAATTGTGCTCATAGATGACTTTGGAGGGTGCAGTTTTCTCTCAAAATACAATTCCACCCAGATTTTTATTGGTCAAAACAACAACAACAACAAAAACAGCCTTTTTAGAAGCTGGTAGTGACCAACTGGGACTTTGGACCTCCAGAAGCTGGTCATCCTTGCTGAAGGCAATCCAAAAAGTCCATTTACTTGTTAAAGTATTACTGTGACTGAACAAGTTCACCTCTCATTTCCCATTTGCTGATGAAATCAGAGATATGCCATCTTCTTCTAATTTAAGGATATATGGAATTGTTCCTTCCTCTATGGCATATTTTCCATTATGAGTGAACCACTCTCTCTCTTTCTCTGATATTTTGGCAGGTCACGGGGATTTGGTGTTACTTTGACCAGCAACTTTTTCTTTCTCAAGAAAAGAGGGTCTAGCTCTCTCAGGATTGAGTGTTTTGCATTGGAGGTATTTTGACCAAGTACTAACACTAGTATAAAACTGACAATATTTACTGCTGGAGCCCTTGTATCCTAAGTCTTTTTTTTTTTTTTAAATATTGAAATTGTTTTAAATCACATTTATAAAATACACCTCTTGTACACAAAAACATACATGTTCACAACAGAGATTAAAAACATCTAACAACAAAAAATCCTAACTTTTTCCTTGTATCCTAACTTCTAGCACTTCATATATTAAAAAAATTTAAAATATTAATAAATCCTGCCTCCCTCATCTCAGCCAATTGCTGCCAGTTTTTCAGGATTTCAATACTTTCTCCATTTGGACAGAAGATGGTTTGTTGTTATTTTTAGTTCTTTAAAAAATAACTGTCATTTCCTAAAGAAGCCAGGCCATGCGAACTTCCTACAAACTTTTTGTCCTTGACAGTTCTCTCTTAAATATCACACCATTGTGAAAACTGCTACTCTTGCATAGTTCAGAAGCGTGCAGTATTTATGCAATAACATAATATCCAGCTAAACCAGACAATTTAAAAATGTCTATGAGACAATATAGGAACCCCCCCCCCCACACACAGGATTTGTTAAGTTATCTTCTCTTACTGAGTTCTCTAGTTTCTTCCACCAAAGCATTTTCTTCCAAAGCATTTTGAATTTATTTGTATTTAATCTCTTTTTTCCTGGATAGTTTTCCTTTTGCATTCAAAATGAAAGAAATGAAAGAAGATGAAAAGCGGAAAGAATATGTTGTCCTCTTTATTCATCCGATGCTCCAATTCTTGGCAATGTAGGTGGGATAAAAAAAACTTGTTCCTTTCAGTAGAATTTTCTTTTAAATATGTATGTTACAAACAAGGCATCAAAGAATTAAGTTATTGATAAATAGGTAAGTTTGATGAGGATGATGTTTTGATTTAAAGAATACAGTCTGAGACTGGTGTTGCTTCTACAGGGTAGCATAGAGGTAGAGCTAGAAAATATTTGAGGGAAAGCTAGGACCTCCTTCATGCTAGGATAGCCCCTGGTAGATGTAGAAAGCTAGATGCTTGTCTTATAGAACTTACAGTGTCTTGTACAGCCTTATGGTATTAGTTATGGCTACAGTTGTAGCTAATCTGAATTGCAAATACTAGAAGTACTGAAACAAAACTTCTGATTCCTGAAATGGGAAACTGGATAGGACCTGAAAGTCAAGTCGACATGGTACTACACTTGTGGAAATGGAACATTTATTTATCTTTCATCTTTGACCCATGGCCTCCATCCTGATAATTTGGAATACAATTTGCCACTGCACCTGCAAACCAAAGAAGATCTCTAGGTGGGCCCTTTAATATTATATTAAGCATGATAGAAAACCTTGTTTTTGTACTGATGAGTCTATGAGAGGTGAATTGCATATTTCAGTCTGCCTTAGTCAAGCATAATCAGAATCTATTATATGTGTCCTTAAGCCTAGAGAATGTGTGGCTTTTCAGATGTGGATAGACTGTGTCTCATCAGCCTTAGCCAGCCCAGCCAATGATCAGAAATGATGCAAACTGCAGTACAACAGCACTTGGAGTGCTACATGATCCCTATTCCTGCTATACATGTATATAGATCAACCATCTATAGGTGTGTCATGGATATACAGTGGACCTACCGCATTGGCAGGCTAGCTATACTCTGATTGGAGCACCTATGACTTGCCACGCTCCGTGTGGTGATGCTTGTGCTCTGCTGAGGATGTGCACACATCTCCACCCACTAAATAACTGGGTTCAGCTGGACTTGGCTGTTTCCAGAAGCGGCCTGATCCGCAGTGGTGGTTATCTCAGATGAGGAGCCATTTTTCTTTCCCTTCCCCCAGTCTCCCTCCACTGCCTGGGACCGAAGTGTGAGGTGCGGGTCTGAGGTGGTGGCAGGATGGAGGTCATGTCCCACATGCCCAAGGAGGCAGGAGATTTCGGCTTCTCCCAGGCCGTCAAGGAGAAGAATAACTGGAAGTTCATATCCTATTCTAAGAAGAACCTTCCCTCAAATCCATCTGATACCATCCAGTCCATCAAGCCTAGGCTAGATTAAGAAGAAGGGCCCTCCCTCCAGTCCATCTGCCATAGTCCAGGCCTGAGAGGGAGAGAAGAACTTCTGGACTTATTTCCCTTCCCCACTGTCATTCCCTTTTCTTTTTCTGTCATGTCTTTTTATATTGTAAGCCTGAGGGCTGGGAACCATCTAATTAACCATTTGTAAGCCACTCTGAGAGCCTTTGTGACTGAAGAGTTGAGTATGAATACTCCAAATAAATAAATAAATAAATAAACAAACAAATAAATGTGGCTTCAGTATCATTGTTTTTTCCCATTGGGGTGGGCCTGAAATGGAACCCCTCATGGATTAGAAGGGTCCACTGTAATATAAAAATGAGATCATAACTAATATTAGGCTTTATACAATGTTTTTCCTTCAGCAATCTAAAGAAATAATGTTGACATAAATTCACAAAGGTAAAATCCATCTGTGAGATTAAATTGTGTCTGGAAGTTCACAAAGATAAAATCCATCTGTGAGATTAAATTGTGTCTGGAAGAATTATCCTTATATGTGGCTGATATCCCCAAATTTCTTGTAGTGTTTCAAATCCTAGTATAATCATGGTCTAATTTCGAACATTTATACAAGTGAATATGTGAATCTTATTACACATTTGGGACTGATTTCATGGGAATTAAATTAAATATTACTGGTACTCTCTTCCCTTGTTTCTATTGTCAAATTTCTAATTACTGACTATGCATATTCTTGTTCTGCCTAAAATTCTAAAGTTCTATTCTTGTTTATTACAGTAACATGGAAAAACATAGATAAATCTGTATTCCATGACACCAGTTCTTTAAAATATTCAGCACCCTCTTGCATGGAATTCTATTGATACATCATTTAATGAAGCATGGCTATTTTTGTTTGTTTGCTCTCATGAACCTACTACCATTTCACTGGATGGTCCAACAAATAGTTTTACCATGAGTCAACTTCTGCACAATTAAACATGCTTCAGCTATGTTGTTGTTGTTATTGTTGTTGTGTGCCTTCAAGTTGTTTCCAACTTGAAACTCTAAGGTGAACCTATCACAGGGATTTCTGGGACAAGAATATGTAACTCGTTGAATGTCACCAGTGGGTTTCAATGGATGTGCTGGTAATCAAACCCTGATATCATGCCTTCCCATAATCACTTTTTGATAGACTAAAACAAGTCCAGTAACTTTAGCCATTGTTAATCAGAGAAAAATGTCAGACCCCTGATTATTTTAATTGTTCTCTAACTCTCTGTGTCTTTTTCTTTTTTTTTGTATGAAATGCACATGGTAATCCAGTTATGGAGTACTTGAATCATAGAATCGTAGAGTTGGAAGAGACCTTCAAGGGCCACCCAGTCCAACCCTCTGCCATGCAGGAATACATTATCAAAGCACCCCTGACAGATGGCCATCCAGCCTCTTTTTAGAAACCTCAAAAAATGGTTTCTAAACTTTTTTTGGTTTCTAAACCACCACACTCCAAGGGAGCATATTCCACTGTCAAACATCTTTTACTGTCTGGAAGTTCTTCTTAATGTTGAGGTGGAATTTCTTTTCCTGTAATTTGAATCCATTGCTTCAGGTCCTGTTTTCTGGAGCTACAGAAAACAAACTTGCTCCATCTTCAGTATGCTGACATCTTTTCAGATATTTAAACAGGACTATCATATCACCTCTTAATCTTTTCTTCTCCAGGTTAAAAAAACCCAGCTCCCTAAGGCTCCTCAAAGGGCATAGCTTCCAGACCTTTCATCATTTTGGTCACCCTCCTCTGGACATGCTCCAGGGCAAGTGTCTGCTCTTTGCTTGTTGTCCAATTTGCAACAACCCTGTCTTTGCAGTTTGCTTTGGACTCCATAATCCTGACAAGCTTGTTCTCATCTGTGAAAATGAGAATGTCTCCCTTGTCATACCTGATACCAAAATACTCATTATATGGTATAGGGGATATCACTGTTGGAGGAACTGAGGGTCTCACAGCTTACTCACTTTCACTGTAAAAACTGCCAATTTATTATTTCCTTCTGTCTGCTGTGTTTTGCTGATTGTTAAAGCACATGTATTCAGGGCCTCTCAATTTTTTGATACATGATTTTATCTTTTTGAAAAGTTTGTTTTATAAATACAGGTGTAGGTATATTCTGTATTATCTCTATCTGTGTGCCACATTGACTTAGATCCATACTAAGCCACTTATGCTTTCATTCCATTCAAATCATGGGTATAGTAATAATGGCTGCCTTGATTAATTAATTTCAAGCCTAAGAATAAGTCACTACAAAGTCAATGGAGCCAAAGTCAATGAATTCAAAAAAGTTAGTGGGGAAAGATTTCTCATTGTTAAAGCCATGCTGATACTTGTTCTTTTCAATGTTTATCAGCTATGCATTTGTACGGTAATTATTTACTACCAGTTTATATGAGGGGGGAAGAAAAACACAGATTGGTCTGTTGTTTCCTGTATCTTTCTGATTCACTTTAAATATTTCTTTCTCCTGAATGAGTAAATCTAAGTAATTGTTCCATATTTACAATTCCTACTTAGGGCCTCGGCAGACGACTAATAGAGTCGTCTCCGAGCCCAGGAACAGGAGGAGCAGCCGCATGCACGGCGCTCCTTCCTCTTCCTGAGGTCGCCCTGGGAGCTGCCGGCCCTCCGCACGGCCGGCGCTCCCAGGGCAACCTCCCACCGCAGCGATCGCATGCGCTGTGGCGGAAAAGAGAGCGAAGGTGCGCCCTACGCATTTAGGGCGCACTTTCGCTGTCTTGAGGAAGGAGCGCTGATTTAGCACTCCTTCCAGGGACGCCGCCGGTGCACTGAGGTGCGGAGGCTGCAGCCCCGCGGCGCGCCGGCCCAGGGCGTCCTGGACGCCCTCATCTGCTTCCCCCCTTAGACATGATTTTAACACCATTGCCATGATCATAACCCCCCCCCCCCTGCAAATTACTTTACTGGGCATCAGCTGTGATCCGAGCACAGGTGAATGCTGTTTCTGTAGTTTTGTGTGGGGATGCTCAGGCCAAGAGACGTAATTTAGCGAAGTATAACAAATATACTTAACTAAGTAGCTGATAGAGAATACAGGCTATTATTATTATTGTTGTTATAATTATCATTATCAATATTATTATTGCTGATTTCTACCTGACATTGTAATTTTGCCACTGCACCTGCAAACCAAAGAAGATCTCTAGGTGGGCCCTTAGTGAGAACGCATCTAATTTATCTCATATATTAAAACTTTTTAGTTAGCTTTCATACTGGCATGTTGCTTATGGTAACAGGTTCCAATTTTTTAGACAGTTTTTTGCTCTAATGAAGGCAGGCTTCTCCCATTGAGTTACCAATTTGCACCTGACATTTAGATTATGATATAAATGATGATGATAAAATATAATAATAATAATAAATTTTATTTATAGCCCACCCCTCTGCTCAGCAATCGGGGTGGGTTACAGCCTTTTAAAACATACAAAGTTAAAAATATTCCCTCATCCCAAAATCTCCCCACCCATCCCATTAAAACAGGATTAAACTACAAAGAAATTAAAATGCCGCAATAAGACAAACAAGACAGTAGGCAACCATAATACAAGGAACACTAGAAACCCATCTCCCCTGGAGCCAGGAAATTATTCCGGGAAGGCCTGCCAGAAGAGATCCGTCTTTACTGCTTTGATGATTCCTTCTTTGCTGCATGCATTGCGTCTGTGAAGTCTTGTCCGTCAGAACTGTTCAGGGTGGTCAGGGAATTAACCAAAGTACCTGCCACCCAGGACTCATTATTACAACAGTAACCTGCTGTGACGCTTTGAACAACCACTTCGCAGATAAAATCTCTCAGATAAGAGCTGACTTGGATGCAATCATTATTACAGAAGTAGTAAGAGGGGCATCCAAGAACTCCGTATATCTGTTAAACTGGATCAGTTCGAGTCGGTGAGTACCAATGAACGTGGAGAAGCTCCTTGGCAGTATGAGAAAGATGACTTGCTCTCTCAACCCTTTGCCCCTCATGGCTGGCTGTCCAGGGGGGAGAAACAATTAGGATGCTTTTAAGTTATATAATCAATGCATCCTTCAGGGAAGGCTGTTTACCATCTTGTTTGAAAGAAGCGATGGTTAAACTGCTTCTGAAAAAACCTTCCCTAGACCCCCTGGACAAAAATAATTACAGGCCAGTCTCCCATATTTCATTTTTGAGCAAGGTAATAGAGAGAGTGGTCACAAATCAACTCCAAGTAGTCTTGGAGGAAGCAGATGATCTAGGGCAGGATATGGGTTTTAGGGCAGAATATGGAGTTGAGACTGCCATGGTTGCCTTAGTCGATGATCTATGTCTGGGTATTGACAGGGGAAGTGTGACCTTGTTGGTGCTCTTCGACCTCTCAGCGGCTTTTGATACCATCGACCATGGTATCCTTCTGAAACGCCTTAGAGAGTTGGGCAGATTCCAGATGGTGATGCTTGGGAACAATTGTTCGGCCAAGAGGGAGCTTAAATCAGGTGTCCCTCAAGGCGCTATTCTATCCCCAATGTTATTTAATGTGTACATGAAGCCGCTGGGCAAGATCATCCAGAGACACTGATGACACCCGAATATATTTCTCCATGCCTCGGACTGCTACAGTGACTAAGGATGGCATCTCTCCTCTAAATGAATGTCTTAAGGTAGTAATGGACTGGATAAGGGAAAACTGACTAAAACTAAATCCAGATAAGACAGCTGTACTTGGTGTGGGAAATCCAAAGCCAGGTATGGGGATATGTTTACCAGTCCTGGATGGGGTCACATTTCCCCTAAAGAACTGTGTTCGTAGTTTGGGAATGCTTCTGGATTCGTTACTCCAGTTGTTGGCTCAGATAGATGTGACGGCCAGGAGCTCTTGCTATCAGCTTCAGCTGATATGCCAATTGTCACCTTACCTGGAGCCAGGAGACCTAGATACAGTGCTACATGCTCTGGTAACCTCTCAATTGGACTTCTGTAACACGCTCTACATGGGGCTACCCTTGTACCTAACTCGGAAATCCAATTAATTCAAAATATGGCAGCCAGGTTGGTCGCCGGAAAATCTAGAGGCAACCACATAACACCAGTTTTAAAATCTTTACACTGGCTGCTTATTAGTTTCTGGGCACAGTACAAGGTGTTGGTAATGATCTTTAAAGCCCTACATGGCTTAGGTCCAGCTTATTTGTGGGAGCGTCTTCTTCCATACAATCCACCCTTGCACACTTAGGCCCTCTGGGAGCAACTTATTACAGCCAAAGAAAACCAGGCTTGGTGAAGTTACCCAGAGGACCGTCTCATCGGCCACTCCTAAACTTTGGAATGACCTCTGGAGGAGAACTGTCATACTACAACTCTTGATGCCTTCAAGAAAGCTATCAATACGGATCTCTTCCGGCAGGCATTCCCAGATTGATAGATGGACTCTCCCATTGTCCCATAAGTGTGGTTGCTCTACTCATCCCACATTGCCTCATTTTAACGAGGGTTAATTTTAGATTGATTTTAGTAAATTGATTATATTTTATGATGTTTTCTGTTTTAATTGGGGGTCAGGGAATTATATTTAATTAATGTCATTGTGATATTTTATGATTGATATCCGCTTCAATTCTGTGGAGAGGCGGGCTATAAATTTATTATTATTATTATTATTATTATTATTATTATTATTATTATTATTATTATGGAGTTTCTTACACAGTGGAAAGGAGAAGCCAGGCATAGTCAGATATTCATTCTAGACTTTAGGAGAGTCAATTTCAGTAAACTTAGGGAAATACTGGGAATGGTCCCATAGGCAGGATATTGAAAGAAAAGGGAGTTCAGGATAGATGGGAGTTTCTCAAAAGGGAGATACTGAAGGCACAATTTAAAACAGTTCCAATGAATAGGAAGAATGGGAGGTGTCTCAAGAAACCAGGATGAATGACTAAGGAAGTTACAACTGAGCTAGGTTTTAAACGGAACATATATAAGAAATGGGAAAAATGAGAAATCACCAAAGAGGAATTGAAACAAATAGCGAGCACATGTAGGGGTAAAGTCAGAAAAGCTAAAGTGCAGAATGAACTCAGGCTTGCTAGAAAGGTTAAGAACAACAAAAAGGGCTTTTTTGGGTATGTCCATAACAAAAGGAAGAGGAAGGAAATGGTAGGCAGTGGCGCAGAGAAGATGGAAAAATGCTAACAGGGGACAGAGAAAAGACAGAACTACTCAACACCTTCTTTACCTCAGTCTTCTCACAAAAGGAAAATGGTGCTCAACCTGAAGAAGATGGAGCAGAGGACACAATAGGGGAAATGCTGCACAGAATAATTAAAGAGGTAATGCAGAAATACCTGGTTAATCTAAATAAATATAATCCTCCAGGACCAGGTGAACTGCATCCAAGGGTATTAAAAGAATTGTCAAATGAAATATCAGAACCATTGGAAATAATTTTTGAGAACTCTTGGAGAACAGGAGAAGTCCCAGCATACTGGAGGAGGGCAAATGTTGTCCCCATCTTCAAAAAGGGAAAGAAAGATGATCCCAACAATTATCATCCAGTTAGTCTGACATCAATACCAGGAAAGATTCTAGAGCAGATCATGAAATAGAGAGTCTGTGAACATCTAGAAGGCAATGCCATAATCATAAAAAGTCAACATGGGTTTCAGAGAAACAAGTCATGCCAGACAAATATGATCTCTTTTTTCGATAAAATTACCAGCTTGGTAGATGAAGGGAATGCTATGGATATGGCATACCTTGATTTCAGTAAGGCCTTTGACAACATTCCCCATGGTATTATGGCTAACAAGCTAGTAAAATGTGGGCTAGACAAGGTAATTGTTACATGGATTTGTAATTGGTTGACCAGACGAACCCAAAGGGTGCTCAACAATGGTCCTTTTCAACCTGGAAAGAAGTGACCAGTGGGGTGCCACAGGGCT
>JAIPUX010001232.1:139354934-139366244 GCA_020142125.1 Phrynosoma platyrhinos | reverse complement strand
TGCCGGAGAAGCCGGCAAAAAAACCCGAAGCGGCGGTAGTGCCGCCGCTGCGGCGGCGGGGGCGGCAGGAATAAAACGGGGCCGGCAACAAGGCCTCTCTGGGCCGGATCTGGCCCGCGGGCCGTAGGTTGCTGACCCCTGCTCTAGCTTCTCAACATCCTTTTTGAATTGTGGTGCCCAGAACTGGACAGTATATTCCATGTGAGGCCTGATTAAAGCAGAATAGAGTAGCACTATTACTTCCCTTCATCTGGACACTATACATGCCAAAACATTTCCCCTATAGTATAATCAATACACATAGCAAAAAACAGTGTAACCATTCCTGATGATGATTAACATTCTCATAGGAACACTGGAATTTTAAATGCCTTACTAACTAAAATATACATAGTTGTAGTAGCAACAAGCCAGTAAGGACTTTCTTTGTGTTTGAGGATGCTATCAACATAGTGTCCTCTGGTGCATTATTTTTTATGTCAATGTATTTCACGAGGCAGGAATGCTGGGTTTATTGGGCAGTGGTGAGGATGAACAGCTGTAATGAGCACTGGCAATAGCTAAAGGTAAAGGCATTCCCCATTGACAAGGTTATCAAGTTATGTCTGACCATAGTGGGCAGGACTAATCTCTATTACTAAGCCAAAGAGCCAGCGTTTCCAGAGACTACTCTGTGATCATGTGGCAAGCATGATTGCACAGAATGCTGTTTACCTTCCCACCAAAGTGGTACCTATTTATCTACTTGCATTTGCATGCTTTCAAACTGCTAGGTTGGCAGAAGCTGGGACTAGTGACGGGAGCTCACCCCATCATGCGTCCCCTGGGCGTCGAACTGCCAACCTGCCGATCTTGCAGTCAACAGAGTCAGCATCTTAACCACTTGAGGCACCACATCCGTGCGATCCCTAGCAATAACTAGGAGCCATTTAATTATTAAATGTTGTTTCATTTCATTTCATTATCAGGCAGTGCTACAGCATGCCTCAAAAGTAGTGTTCTGAGACATTGTTTTAAACTTAACTGGTAGTCCTCAGGTGTAAACGATAAAATTTATGGGTTCCAAAGTTGCCCAGGAATGACATATGCTGACCCTGGATATGAAGAAGTGATGTTTAAATATTCCCTTATTGATATCCAGTGCAAAAAATATATTAAAAAAATTCTTGCTGTGTTTCCCATCAGTCAAAATGCCATTGCAATGATTTAGTATTATATGTCAAATATGACCATTTACGGTGCCATGGATAATTACATTGTGTTCAAAACACGTTTGGGATTTTCCTGTAGACTGCCCACATTTTTCTTCATTTTTCATATCCTGCCACTGATTATTTTTGTGCCGCATAACATTTTTGCCTGGTGCCACGACTACGTATCTAACAGTATTGGCTGTCTCTGAATAAGAGAGCTGAACTATCCTGCTGTACTAGCATGACATCCTGAATTGGCTTGCAGTGCTGGCACAAGGCAACCAGTTCTGCTGCTTTTTTTTTTTTTTTTTTTTGGGTGCAGCATTATTTTTTCCTCCATCCTGAATATTTATTTGCTTGATCAAGTCTTTAGACTTTGGGAATGAACAGATAATATTCCTCAGTTGCCAGGCATAGTTTTTTGAATACTGATTAATAAGAAAATTGTAGGATTGAAAAGTTTTGTTAATGGCTGAAGGAATATTTTGGAATCACTGGAAATCTGAGGATAAAAGGCAGTTGCTTCCCTTTGTGTATTTCAGGCTCCTTAAGTGCTTGTCTCCCTTACAGATCCTGTAAATGAGCTTCCAGGGTTACTGGGAAGTAAAACTGCCAACAAAAGTAATGCAAACATATTCAGTTATTGATTGGGAAATGAAAAAGGGGCTTAATAATGCACATTCTTCCCTTTCCCAAAGCCTAAACAGGGGAATAGTTGTTATAGTTCCTACGAATCTCTACTCTAAATCCTATAAGTACTGAATACTTTTTGCATTTTTCCACAGGGAGATAACTTGTATATTCATATTGCTGAGATTAATATATTGAAACATAAAACTTGTTTTCGAAATAAATAGTCTTATGACAGAGGAACGTCTAGTAGCTTTCTGTGAAACTAAAGTCCAGGAAGTACGGGTTGACTTTTGTTGCTGTTTTTCCAATTTGGACTGTAGTCCTGTTCTCAGATAGGCTTATTAACCAAATCTGATGGAATGCTAGTAAGGGCACTTTCATACTCCTTCCTGCAGCCTGCTAGGAGCTTCAAAGTTTTTTCTGAAAGATATCTTGTATTTGTCTAGGGCTATAACTTTTAATCAATATAATTAGTAAGTCCAGTTGATATTCACACTTACTCATATAGCCCCTATTAACACAGCGTGACTTACTTCTGAGTAAATATGCATCGGATGGCACTGCTACAACACTTTTTTTTTTGTTCCTTAAAATCCCTGTAATTTTTGCTTCCAAAAACTGTGATATATGACACTATCTTAAAGAAATTTACTCTACATCAGGAAGGAGCACTTTTTGCAAATAAATATTTGCTACAACATGTTTGTATCATCTTCAAAAAATTACCGTATATAAAAATAAAAAATATTGTTTTAATCACAGTAACATTTAAGCATGTTTAATTTTAAAACAAATTTGGTTAATAGAGGCTGTAGTTCAGTATATATCTACATGGGTGTTAGTCACATTTAACTCAGCAAGTATATATTGGATTACATAGTAAAATGTATTTAATCCACAGTTTGGGAATGTTTAGGTCTCTTGACATTTTGGACTACGACTCCCATCATCATTTACCATACTGCAGAGGTCTTTGGGATTTGAAGTTTATGGGCTGAATCAGGGAGGGGAGACATGTGGTCGGAACTGAGTTTCCACCATTCTTCACTATTGGCTGTGCTTGACTGCTTGAAGCTGTAGTCAAGTGCCATCCTGTATGACTCACACTCCTCACCTAGATCCAGTATAACACTAGCAAAAAGCAACAACAAAAAACAGAGTACATAACAAATTCTGTGGACAACTTTGTGGTTCTTCATCACACTACCAGTTTCACATTTGATAATTGTTAGATCCTCCCACTGCACAAAGTCTAGAACTGTGTCTGCAAGTGTAGCTTCATTTCTGCAAGTGGAATGGTAGCTAGGAATACTGGCCCCAAACACCTAGAAAGCCACCCAGTTTTTAATCTGATGTCATCCCTATTGTATTTCCCTTTGAAGCATGAGAGAATTTCAGCTCAGGATGCTGTTAAGCCTTTAGGAAAGGCTTAATTTAAATTCAATAGAACGGCCTTCAAATATTAATGGAAGATTAAAAGTATGGGCATTGGCAGTCAATCAGATGTTGCTCTCTTGATACCTTGACAAGGTGTGCATAGATGTATGGTCAATAAAAGGTCCATATTAATGAGGTAAAATATGTATAAAGATTGAGGCAAAGATCTCCTCCTCCCCCACCCTTCTTCTTCTATCACTGGAGGAAAAAGATAAAGCCACCTAACAGCAAAACATTCTTTAGGGCAGTGGGTTCGACTAGGTAATGTTATGGTCCATCCATTATTAAGATTATTATAACTCTTCTATCAATTGTGGGAAGCAAAGGAAAGGCCAGCTACAGTAGAGAAAGCACTGCACTATAACAGGCAATTTGGTATACTGGAGATTAACTTTGTGGCTGTGTATACCAGCCAGTCTTTTGAAAACAATCTTTCCTGTAAATGATATTTGTTTGTGCACAAATGTCTCATTTGGGGAGAGGCCAAACAAGGAATTATTGTTACTGGGCAAAGTACGTACTGATTTTGTGGTCTGGATTTAGTATAGTGTTTGCACTATGGTTGAAAGGAAGCATATCCACCATGATTAGTTTGTGTTTTATATACACTCTTAGCCTCTGCCCAGACACCTTCTTTAAGCATGCTTTGGTAAATTTGCATTACAGAGACCTAGTTATTCATCTTCTGTTTCAGTAGAATGCTTCTCTTCCTAACTAAGGATGTTGGGCTGTGTGCATCATCCAATCTTTTGAGGAGAATCTTTCCCATACTTGCTGGCACACCCCTCTGGCACGCATGGGCAACTGTAGGCTAAACTCTGTAGAATAAGGATTCTTTTATCCCTTTGTCTGACACATTTCATTTTATGACTTTGGATAATCCTGTTCTGCAAAAGCAGGCATTGTTATTTTCAATAAGCAGCCTGGGTTCACCAGAGCGAGTGTTGTAGGCAAAGATACAAGGTTTTAGGGCTAGTCCCTCTGTGCTGTGTTGCAACCGATCTTGTGACCACAATGGCCAAAAGGACTATAAATAAAAAAGAGGAAAGGATAGATAGATGGATAGACAGACAGATAGGAAAGCTAGATAATTATCTGTTATAATGACTGACTGTGTTTGTGTGTGTTGTTTAAAGAAGATTTAACAGTGTTCATGCATCCAACCTTGGCAAGTATGTAAAGGCTAGATTACGTGGGTAACCATGGCTCTGTATAATATACTATTCACCGTAAGGGATGTTGCATATCATTTGCCCACTCTTAAATAGAAGTGTGTGTGTGTGTGTGTGTGATTACATTATTTATAATATGTTTGTGCTTTTCCTCAAGGAACAGGGATACCAGCAGTCCTCCTGTAAAATACGTATAGTTTGATTTTGCTAACCATTTTCAAATCTTGTGCTGCTTTTACTAGAAGAGAGTGAAAGTACTTCTCTGAAGATGCCAGCCACAGATGCTGGCAAAACATCGGGAATAAACTCTTCTAGAATACAGCCACATAGCATGAAAAACCCACAAAAAATTATAGATTTGAAGGCACACAACAACAACAACAATAACAACACTGTTCTGCCCTCAGATCATGAAGGGTTTTAAAGGCCTTAAAATAAAAAAAAAAACAACCAAGTAAAATCTATGAGATATGCCTTCTGCTCTTGACTAAGGTAGTACAATCAGCCCTCCATATCCATGGACCTATTATCCACAGATTTAAGCATCTACGGATTGAAGATATTTTAAAAATATATATTTTCCAAAAAGCAGATCCTGATCTTGCCATTTAATTTCAGGGACACCATTTTATTATGGCATTGTATTAAATGGAACTTGGGCATCCACAGATTTTGGTGTTCACGGGGGGTCCTGGGACCCAACCCCAGCTGATATCAACAACCTACTGTAATTGAACTGCTGCAGTCATCAAGGGCATCCCTCATATAAATCACATTACAGTACTCTGGAAATAGTAGGGTCTTGCATTACAATAGTAAGGCCCTTAGAATACATGAAAGATAAACAGAATTGCATTAGGCCAGCTACACCTTGTTTCTAAAGTTCTCAAACAGCCTGGTTTCATGATCTGTTTGATTGTAGCTTGAGACTGTTATTAAATGTTTAAACAGTTTAAACACATTTGCTAGCGATATTATAAAAGTAACTTACCCTCTTCTTTTCAGTTTTCAGTTAAGAGTCTGCCTTATTGCAATGACTGAGATGACAGTTGTTAAAATTTATTTGAAAATATCAAAAAAGAAATCACAAGTATAAACAATATTTTGTAAGCCACCATGAGAGCTTCGGAAATAGGTTGGAATCTAAATATTTTACTACAATAAAAATAATAAAATAAGTGTTAAATTTATATTCTTTTCCTAGTCTAGAACACTGTTAGCTCAGTAAAGATGGAAAACTTTGGTCGTAAGCATTTGGAATAATAGTCTATAACAATCTGATTTAGACTCTGAACTTTAAAAACTCTTCAAAATGTTTCTATCTGAATTGTGTCTACCTTCCCCCACTTTTTAAGATGAATTCACTGACTCACTGACTAGTAATCCTATAGTTAATGTGAGGTACTTTTATTATTTATTATGCATGTTTATTATGTAAGTCAGTTATAGTTTAGGACATTATCAGAAAGATATTCTGCCAAATACAATATTAAAACCCTACATAAGATATTAAATGTCTTTAATTTTGTTTTTAGGTGCAGTATTAAAAGAGGCTATATAATTATAAATAAATCATAAAACTACCTTTTACATTCTTTGGGAAACTAGAAGTACTGAAAAATTTCACTTTTTATGGTAAAGTCAGCCTTTATCATGTTACTGCAAGATAATTTTATCTTTAATTTTTACTAAAGCCTTTGTGGGAAGTAGAAATCTCTCCTTTTTAAATGGTTTTGTGCTTCATATTAATATTTATTTACTTGTTTATTAAATAAGTTAGAAAAGAAAGAAGAGATCATCAACACAAAATTCTAGTAGTTCTGTAACTGCAAGGCACATTTTTAAAATGTGTTTTTTTTCTTTGTAGATTGCCTTACCTCTTGGATTATTGATATTGATAACAAGAGAAAAGTAGTGCTTGATTCTTAATGAAAGCATGTTCGGTTTGTTGTTTGGACCTGTGAGATCTGAAGAAATAATTTTGAATACAGTATTTACTTTTTGCAAGATTTCTAGCCTATATAACAAAGGAATAATAAATAATCCTATTCATTTCTGGAACTTGCATGAGGTTTTCCTCCTTCTGTCCTTTTTGTTTTGTTTTGTTTTGTTAGTGTTGTGCAATTTTGGTACTTAGTACTGTTGGCTTGCAAGAAAATGCCAGCCCCAAAGGCCAGCTTATACAACTCTTTTGTTTCCACTATTAAGCTATGTGTTGTCTTTGGCTTTTAAAAATTCAAATAGTTTTGGTTTTGATTTTTAAAAAGAAATTCTAATATGAAAATGTTGGACAGTCCATTAAGAGACTGTTTAATTTTCAGCTGGAATGATCTCCTTCCCATATGGAATATTTAATACACATGGGCATCCATGCAGATCTTTATTTAACATGTCCCTTTGTCTATCTGCAAATCTTCAGACTGTGTAAGCCTCTTCCCACATCAGTCTATTACTATGAAAGAAGACTGGCTTAAATATTTAAATGCACTTATCACTGAAACAATTTGATGTTTTGGAAACCTTAATTGGTCACCAGATATCCTTTTTCCTGGTTTATGGCTGGCAGGTTATTTCTCTCTCTATTTGAACCTGAAGTACAAGAAAAGAAAATTTCAAAAAGCAGACAGATGACACCTTCCATGTCATTTCCTGATAAGGTAGCCAATACCAGCGGATCAATAAGTAAATATGTATACATGTCTGTCTCTGGACTGATATATAATGTGGTATAAATGTGAAATATTTCTTAGCTGTTCAAAGTGGTAGTGGGGCAAGGAGGTCCAGCCAGGGCAGCTACTTTTGTTGCTGATGTGTTGATAATAAAATCAGGAGGTAGAGGGGGCTATTTTTACATTAAAAGGTGTATGCAGTTTGCAAGCAGGATCCTTGTCACTTTACCCAAGGTTTGAAAAAGTTACTTTTAAAAGATTGGCCATATGCTAGTTGAGGTTTCTGGGAACTGCAGCCCATCCTTCCCTGTTTTCAGCCCTGTCCTCTTCAAACCTCTTCTGATCCAGGTCACATCAGTATTGGAGCCAGACTTGAAAAAGTGTCTTGAGTTGGAGGAGTAGAGTAATGGAGAAATTCACATCATCTACACACATTTTTTTGGTATAATGGAAAACACACATAGACTGTTTTCTTCGTGGAACAATTATATACCTGAGCAAACAAAGTTTTACTTGGCCTTAGGTGCTGTCATTTGATGTTCCCATGACTGATTACAAATATGTTCATCTGATTAAGGCATCCCTGTTAGTTTGTTGTTTTCATTTATGATCCTTGAGAAAGAATATGATAATTGAAAGAAATCTAAATCTAAACATCTTTGTAAAGCTAAAAATGTTTTTAGATCTAAAAGAAAAAAATCTGAAAGCCAAAAACATTTGCTTTCCCCATCACCAGAAATTTCAAAATATCAATTAATAAATAAATTTTAAAATACTTAACTTGAAAAAACACAGAACAACACTAAATTAATCAGTATGCTAACTAGGAGTTTGGGAATGGGAACATGTGTTTTCCTCTGAGTCAGAAATCCAGGCTTCAGTAATTAAAACTTAGAAAATCTTTATTAAGGAAACTATAGATCCAGTCCAGAGAT
Source organism: Phrynosoma platyrhinos (assembly GCA_020142125.1). NCBI lineage: Eukaryota > Metazoa > Chordata > Lepidosauria > Squamata > Phrynosomatidae > Phrynosoma > Phrynosoma platyrhinos. Next base: position 139,358,205 of record JAIPUX010001232.1, on the reverse strand, counting down.
GTTAATTGTAAGAACTGAATAGCAAATGTTGGCATTCCTTAATTAAACTTTGCACAATTACAAATCTATGGTAGGATTAATTCTCATTCATTATATTGTATAAACACATTTTGCCCCTCTCATTCCAATACTGCCCATTCAATTGTTACAGCTAGATTTTCCCACAGAAGCAAAGCAAAGCAAAGCAAAGCAAAGTAGTTTCATTTATATACCACTTCATATCACTCTATGGGATGTCTAAGCGGTTTAAAACTGTAAGCTCATTGTACCCAAAAAGTTGGGTACTCATTTTAGCGACCTCGGAAGGATGCAGGCCTGAGTCTAGCCTGAGCCCTGGCTAGTATTTAACTCACAACCTTATGGTCTATGAGTGAGTGGTTGCAGTACAGGCATTTAACCACTGCGCCACCAGGGCTCTTCTTGACTCAAGTTCACCTACCTTCCATTATTATCTCCGCACCTGTGCCTAAGATTACCATGCCTCAAAAATAGCTGTTTATTGTATAACCCATTAAATCAACTTCCCAATAAATTCCATTAGGCAAGGTGCACATTCTGTAGACTGGGAAACAGGAGTTACTATTGGGTGTATTGGCTATCCATGGGTCTTGTAAACCCCATGAAGGTGGATTTATTGCAGGATCAAGGAGAGTTCCACATGGATGGTCCTTTTGCTGCTCCTTCTGTACTCCTCTGTTGTTGGCTGGTAAATGACAACAGTTCCCAGTGAAATCTCTGGGACCTGGCACATAGAATAAATCCATTGGCTGTGACTGATCATAGATCGTAGTAGCTGGCAATAAATATGTGCTTCCTGGCCTGAATATGGAGGGGCTGGATTGTGCTAAATAGGTGGTTGATTAATATTTAATCTGTTGAACATAGTGTGGCTCATATCTCCTGGCAGAGTTATTAAATTGTGGCATGGAGACCTTGTGGGTGTAACCCACAGAGGAAGTTGGAGTAAGACTATTGCTTATAAAAGGATTTAAGGGATTTAGGACAGCCTGTCTGGGTTGTAATTCACAGGAAGAAGTGTCCATTCCTTGCAGATTCTACTTTTTAAAAATCACACAATGAACTTCAGAATTTAAGACTTTGGTTTACATTTAAGACTTTCTACTGGCTGTCCGAGCAATACCCAACCCATCAACAGGATTATGCCTTGATTCTTGACATTATGGAGAGTTTTCTACTCTTTGACTTTATCTTGTAGATATGCCACATTTCTAGGAAAATGGGATTGTTAAGACTCTGAGCAGGGGAAAGAGAATTCTTTGGCAAAATTAAAGCTGTGCATTTTTAGTTTGGCACAAGAGTAGTCCTAAAGAATAAACAACAATAAAAGATGAAGATCTGCCAGGATAGTAGGAATTTAGTACTGGACCCAAGCCAGTATCCTTTAATAGAAAAAGCTCTCTGAATGCTACTTTGGAAGATATTAGTTTGGTTTGGTTCCACATTCATTCTAAAGGATGATTGTTGAAACACACCTTCATGAAATTGCTGGTACACAGGCTGACAGATTTGCTCAGTACCTTTGCATTAAAGAAGAACTTGATTGTGTGTAGACACCTAATATATAATAATAATAATAATAATAATAATAATAATAATAATAATAATAATATGACAAGTAACCTAATATATGACAAGTTTACTTGTTAGTAAAAAAATTACCACATTAAGTCATGACAGTTTCTCAGCTTAACTTTGGGCCTCGGCAGACGGAGGCCCTGGAGCCGCCGCCGGACGGAGCGCCGGCGGAGCGGAGCCTCCGCACCGCGGCGCACCATCAGCGCATCTAAAAGGAGCACCAAATTGGTGCTCCTTTTAGATCTAAGGGAAAGTGCGCCCCAAAAGCGGCGGGCGCACTTTCCCTGGCTCAAACGGCGCAGCGCATGTGGGCGCTGCGCCGTGAGGTCATCCCCGGTGAGCCGGCCGTGCGGACGGCCGGCGCTTCTGGGGGCGACCTCGGGGAGAGGAAGGGGCGCTGCTCGTGCGGCTAGTGCTCTAACTAGAAAGCTTAAGATTACAAGATAATGTTTGCATGTTACAACAAAATAAATGTGAAACCTGGTTTGTGTGTGAACCTGCCTTACTAACAAGCCATTAAACATCCACAAATCACAATTTGAACCTATGGTTGAATTTTGGTTTGTTTAAATTGCGGCTAGTTGTGGTTTACTATTCCCACTGTGGCTTGTTCATGCATTATTTCCCTAGCTGCCCACCTTGAAACAGGAGTTAATAACAGAAGGAGAGAAGCAAATGAGAAATGGGTAAGAAAAAAATCTTGGTTTCATTTTACTCATGAGCCCTGAAGTTTGTAGCTTAAAGAAAAATCCATGTATAACACAAATCAGTGACTTCCTAGCAACTATTCTACTTCTTCAAAGTTTATTTTCCCAATAAGCCTTATCTTATGTGCCTTCAGAAATGATGGCTGTCTTAAACTTCTATTTCATATTTCTTTATTTCAAAGATTTATATCTTTGTTTATTTAAAGGATTTATATCCCACCTTTCTCTCACAATGGGATTCAAAACATTCAGAGGTTGAGAAGCTGGTACGGATGTAATTCATTACTAAGTGTTTTCTTGAAGGAGAAATGAAAATTTTTAACAATTTTCTCCTGACTGTGAGAAAGTCTTCAAAACCACACAATTCTAAATGTGGTTTAGATGTGGGACTTTTGTGCAAAATTTGCATATGGTTGTTTTGCACAGAAAATAGCATTTTCCACAGTGGAAATAGTATTTGTGCAAATTTCTACAAAGGAAATGTTTTCTATGCAAATAAATCATGTGTGAAATGTGCATAGAATAAATATCAATTTTCAGCATTTTCAGAATAGGAAATAATATGTCTGCATAGAAGTATTTTCTGTTCAAAAATTCAGTTTTCTAAGCAAAACAAGTACTATTAATTTTGTGCAGAACAAGTCCAAACTCTGAAAGGTTATTGTTGATCCAAAATTCCTCTCATCGGGGTTTCTCAACACTTGAAAAACATGCTTTTCATCAATTTTGCAAATATTTTCAGATATTCTTTCCATTCCTAAAATCAGAGGCTATGAAACCTAATTGGGTGACATTCTACTCCTTTAGAGTTTATTTTGCCAATAAGCCTTATCTTGGACTAACGATTATCTTTTAGTTAATCTACCTCTCAGAGTTGTTGTAAGGATAAAGATGTGAAAAAGGACTATGCATAGCATTTTTTCACTATATAATAATAATAATAATAATAATAATAATAATAATAATAA
>JAIPUX010001232.1:139299988-139319411 GCA_020142125.1 Phrynosoma platyrhinos | reverse complement strand
TTTGCCATTGCTTTCCCCTGAGGCTGAGAGTGTGTGACTTCCAAGAATGTTGTTGTTGTTATTGTTTTTTGCCTTCAACTCATTTCTGACTTTTGGCAACTCAAAGACGAACCTATCCTGGGTTTCCTTGGCAAGGGTTTACCATTGCTTTCCCCTGAGGCTGAGAGGGTGTGACTTCCAAGACTGTTGTTGTTGTTGTTTTGTGCCTTCAAGTCATTTCCAACTGATGGTGACCGTAAGGCAAACCTATCATGAACTATCATTTCTTGCCTATGTGTTTTTTCTGGCAGGGTTTGCCTTTGCCAACCTCTGAGGCTGAGAGAGTGTGACTTATATGATAGTTGTTGTATCCATTTGAGTCGTTTCCAACTTACAGCAATCCTGCCCTATCATGGTGTTTGCTTGGCAAGGTTTCTTCAGAGGGGAGTTTTCCATTGCCTTCTCCTGAGGGTGAGAGAGTGTGACTAGCCCAAGGTCACCCAGGGGGATTCCATGGCTGAGCCAGGATTTGAACCCTGGTCTCCAGAGTCATACTCTGTTATTCAGACAGGGTGACCAAATCTCTTCAATGCAAAGGAGGACAAGTCACTAAAAAAATGTAGGACATACAAGAAAAAAATGTAGAGAAAGCTAAAAACGCTAATATAAATATAAATCCATGCTTCTTAGCCATTCTCAAAATGGAGGATGTTTTGGAATTCCTCCTGGAGAGAGAGTTTTGACATGGAGGGCATGTCCTGGAAAAGAGAGGGCTAAGTAGCTCATCAAACTACAAATCCAAGAGCTCTCATGATATGGAGCCATGGCAGTTAAAGTGGAGTCAAACTGCATCAGTTCTACAGTATGGATGCAGCCTGAATCTTTACTGCAGAAATAATGCAGTTTGACACCGCTTTAACTGCCATGGCTCCATCATATGGACTCCTAGGATCTGCAGTTTGTTTTGTAGTACCAAAGCTCTCTGACAGAAAAGGCTAAATATCTCACAAAACTGCAAATCCCAGAATTCCATAGCCTTGAGCCAGGGCAGTTAAAGTGGTGTCAAACTGCTTTAATAAATTTCTGCAATACAGATGCAGCCAAAGTTGATGTGTTGCTTGGGTATGGCTTCTTTAAAAAATAATTCTGCACAATGAGAGTGTGTGTATGTGTACCTTTGAAGATTTATCTAAAGAAGAACCAAGTTCCTTAACTTGGAAGTTATATGTGTATGTTGTATGCCTTCAAATTGTTCCTGATTTATGGTGATCATAGGGTTTTCTTGGCAAGATTCGCTCAGAGGAAGTTTGCCATTGCCTTCCCTTGGAGCTGAGAATGTGTGACTTATCCAAGTTCACCCAGTGGGTTCATTGGCAGAGTGGGGAATCAAACCCAGGTCTCCAGAGTGGTAGTCCAACACTCAAACCACTACATCGTGCTGGCTCCTCCATGTACTACCTAAGAAACAATTGCAGACTTTTTTTTGTTGTTCTTCAAGTCCTTTCCAACTTATGGTGACCCTAAGGCAACCTTATAATGGGGTTTTCTTAGCATGTTTCTTCAAATGTGGGTTGCCATTACCATCTTCTGAGTCTGAGAGTGTGTGACATGCCCAGGGTCACTTACTTGGCCGCAAATTGTACATACCCCAGAATGCATCATCTAGTATATTGGCAGTCCTTCCCCACAACACTTTCTCATTTCCCCCCAGCCATCTCATAGCTGGGAGATGGAAATAATTTTTAAAGCAACATTTAAATCTGGACTATTTTTTAAAAAGTAAGGTCCAAAACATACTGCAGAAATAAATGCTAGGGAACATGGGAGCTGTAGTTTGTTGTGTTTTTAAGTGACAGTTTTCCTGCTAAGTACCTACATGTCATAAGCATTTGAATTAAAATTACCATATTGAAATCAAATCTGATATTTTTTAAAATTTTTATTTGGTGTGCGTTGGAAGAGGGCTAGTCTTATATGGTGAGTAAATCCCAAAGTCTATATTTTACCTGGAAAAGTTGGGGGTCGTCTTATACGTCCAGTCGTCTTATACACCAGAAAATATGGTACTAGCACTGTGGGATTGTCTACTCCATTCTGTATGAGTTGTGGCATTTTCCCTCATGATCTTTAATATCTTTATAAAGCCACTGGGTGGTCTCATCTTAAATAAAAATATATAAAGCTTTAAATTTACTTTCATATTTTGAATGCTATTCAACTTTATTTGAGACACCTGAGATATGTTTTGGGCATATAAATATATGGACTTTGCTATTATGTTGAAAGCATTTGAGAATATGTTTTAAGATTCTTGATTTTACTATTTATGTTTATGTTAAATCCTGTTGTAGCACATTTTTAAGTTTTATCTACAGCACTCTGAAATCTTTGGGATGAAACTGCAGTTTAATATAAATGTATGAAATAATACAAATGGTTACAATAAAATATTGAATAATGAAATTAAAAAACCCCTCTTTTTAAAGTTTTTAAAGTTTGGGAAATAAGTGGATAGTAAGGTCTTCCAAATAAGGATTCCTGAGCCATATCATATAGGACTTTGTAGTACGTAACCAGCCGTTTGAATTGTGCTTAGATATGGATAGTTCAGCTGTTGCAACAGAGAAGTCATATGCTCTTTGTCATCAGCCATAATCTGGCACGGTATCCTAAACCAGCTGAAGTTTCCAAAGATTTTTTCAAGAGCAGCCACATACACAGTGCATTACTGTAATGCAAACAAGATGTAATTAACTCTTGTGTTACTGTGGCTAGAATATTAAATCACTTAAAATATCCTAGGTTTACATCAAAAGTCAAAATGTTACAACACACAGTATGTGTTATCATACATATATGTTTGTTGGCAAGCTGTAATGATCTTTGGCACATAGTTGACCATATCCTTAGGACTACAGTGTAACCTGTGCAAAAGGATCTCAGAATTCAGTGTTTTTCCTTCTTGTCCAATTATCAACACCTAGTTTCAGATTATAAAAATTCAAAGGTGGAGAAAATTCCAGGATACAGTCTGCCAGAATTTATTTCTTATGTGCTAGAAAGCAACAGAGGGCTCTCTGAGAAACTTCTGCTAAGATTAAAAAGGGCCGCTAAAGAAGAACGGCTAAGATTTGTGCTAAGATTCTTGACATTAAAGAAAGAACAGATGGGGAAAGAGAGACTGAGAGAGAGAGATAAAATGGAATAGAATTGTTTAAGTATTTTAACTTTTGTACTGATAGTTCCACCCCCACCCCCCGCTGTACTTGTTTTAATTGGTTGTAAACTGCCTTAGATCCTATGAAAAAGATGGGTATGAATCGATTAAAGAGAGAGTGAATGGGAGTATTTCTGTTGAAGTACTGCTGGTAAGATTTCTGAGGTTAAAAAAGGGAGAGACAGTGTAAATAGAAGTAGCATCACACCAGGTGACACCCCAGAAGAGGGGTGACACCCAGCTGGTCCCCCACCCCATCCGGAGTTTCCCCACGGCTGTAGGCTGGCTCCCTGGGAGCACGCATGGCTTCTTTGACCCTCCCCAGCTTTTCCCTGGGGCACGTGGGGCTTCTTTACCCATCCCCGGCCTTTTCCCGGGGTGCATGGGGCTTCTCCAGCTGCGCGCTTGCGCTCCTGCATGCACTGGAAGTGCACTGCAAGTTTGTAAGTCCCGCTGCCATAAGTCCTTCCCCCTCAGTCCGTGACTGCACCAGGTGACACAAACCCTAGGGACGCCACTGGTAGATAGAAGGCTGCATGGAGCCATTTGGGGGATTCGGTATGGCTCTGGATAGCACTAAATAGACCTCAGCTGCTATTGAAATTTGTCTACTACAGTAAATTAGAATGATTGCAGTAGTCTGATAATCCCACCACCAGTGCTTTTTCCTGCATTTTCTTTATGTTATCTTTTGACCCAATTATGAAATCAGTATGGGGATCTTTTATGTGATGTAGCGATTTGAGCATAGGACTTAGACTCTAGAGATGGGGGGGGGGTTGACTCCTTGCTCGGCCATGGAAACCCACTGGTTGACCTTTGGCAAGTCACACACTCTCAACTCCTGAAAAAAATCCATGATAGGTTTGCCTTAGAATCGCCATAATTTGAAAATGATTGAAGGCACACAACAATAACAGCAACACTCAAAATTCTGATGCACTGCCAGAGAGTAGCCTATTATATAAATGAATAGTAAACTTGGAAAACCTTTTGTACAACCAAACTAATTAGAACAAAAAATAATATACGGAGTTTGATTTTTGAGGAATGCACCAGATTTGCCTTGTTCATGCAGATGAATGAGGTGATCAAGTCCAGTGACATAATATGGTTTGTATGACTCAAAAACTACAGATAGGTCAAACAATAGTTCCAAAAATGCAACTTAATGCAACAGGAAAACTAGAAAATTGAGAAGTTTCCAATGGTGTGCTGATTTTCTACTTGCATATGTAGATGTGTATGTGTGTGTTTTCTATGTGGAGTGTTTCAAAAGGGTGATCAACGCTTACAATCTTCAGGGGATTCAGTGACTTCATTGAGATTCCCCTATGAAACATACAGAATTTCCTCTGCTCCTGCCTCTTTCAGTAAGCATGTCCAGGTCTAGTTTCTTTCGTATGAATGTTCCTCCTCCCTGTGTAGTTGATTTCTACCTGTTACTTTAAGCTTTATGGATCTTGGGATGTAGCACTGGGTTTTTCCTCCAGTTTCTTTCTTTGTCTTGGTTACTTTATTCTGTCTCATTTTAAATGCCGCATTTAAGAAAAATGTGCCACCTTCAGCAAGGGTGCCTCACTCATTTAGCTGGGAAAGAAAGAGTATAGCTAAACCAGACTGGCAAACATGGCTTTCACCTCTTTTCATATATTTGGGGCATACAATATGCTCAAAACATTTGAGTTTTTCCCCCTTTTAAACAATTTAGCCTTTGAGATATTTATATATGTATTTGCTAAGATTGAACCGCCTCTTCCACTGCCTCAAAAATGAGGGCTGTGCTGATTCACAGCAAAAGCAGAGCCAGGAGTCCAAATGGTGTTGTGATGGTAAACAGTTCTTTCTTTAAAATTACCCAATAGGTTTCACTACTTTTCAGCATTTTTTTTCAGAATTATTTTTCCATTAATTCCTGTCATATCAACTTAAAACTATGCTCCTTCCAGAGAACTTACTGGGAGAAAGGGGAGGAAAGAGATTGAGATAGATCATTGTTAGAGAAACTCTTTCTGATGTATTTCAAGCTCTCTTTTTTTTAGATTTGTATATGAGTTTTTCCCCCTTTCCCTCTCTGGAAAGGAGAGAAACTTGAAAAGAAGGCCTGTTTTCCTTTGAAAGAGATGCAATAAGAAAATACCCTTGAAAAGAACAGAAAAAGCCCAAAATGCATTGGGGCATTTTTAACAAAAATGTTCCACCTTCAGCAAGGGTGCCTCACACATTTTTATAGCTGTACAATTAAAGTACTGGAATAATTAATACAGCATTGCTCTACTACAATTGATGTTTCCTAGAGCCTTTATTCTACACCATTTCTTTTTCTGTGTCCTTCACTAGCTTTCCTCTCGCATGGCATCTTAAGGAAATCATTTCTTCAGGGGGAAAAGAGGGGGGAAACCCCCACACACAACAATTTTGCATTTAGGTGAAATCTCATGTAATTACAGTTGTACTAAAAGAATTAAGCGCTCGCTAAAGAAGTTTGGTGTGCAATACCAAGTGCCACTTAGAAACATTTGATTCTGAACAATGCTCGCTACTGTGCCTCAGTGCGCACTGAAGTACAACTGGGACAATGACAGCATGGGGTTAACTAAAATACTGTATCCTCCCCCCGCCCCCACCTTAAAAATGCTTTTCTGAAGGAATTGTTTTGCATTCTTAAAGAAAGCACGTATTTCATGCTCTAAAAGTCTGAGGTTTGTAGTTGAAAAGGATTAAGTAAATAATTCAGGATGCGATGTGTTTACCTGTTAATAATTAAGCAGGTTGCTCTGTGTACTTTTTATAGACTTTAGAGGGTTTATTTTATTTTATTTATTTCTGGTTGTGCTGATTTTTAAGTGAAGAAAGCTTCCGTGAAGGGAAGAGAGAGAGGCTCAGAATGAAAAGAGGATATAAAGAATTGAACCCCAATAGTTCAGCAGCCATATTCAAATGGAAATGTGACACACACACCCTCGTGTCCCATAGCTAGAAAGGAGATGTGTTAGAACCCCTTTCACCCTTGTATTGATCACACAAATGTTCTTTGTAATTCAATAAATAATAATAATAAAAATAGTTCCTTTTATCCTGATTTAATAGTGTACCCCATTGCACAATAGCTTAGAACACCTCCCATGCAGTAAAGATTTGGCCTTGAATGCTATTGTGTAAGGTGTTAAAAACAATTAAATTTGAAATACCAAATGGATATGGTATTTAACAGTCTTACTCTATTACTAGAGTTGCCAGAATGAAAACTGGGCAGGGCTCCTGCGCCTGTAATGGTTGTGTAGAAGAGGGAATTTTATCAGCTGTTGCTTATTACCTGATTGCCTGATCAACAACACCTGCTGACATCCCCCCTTTTCTGCACAACCATTAAAGCCACACAAACCCTCTCCAATTTTCGATTGACAACCTTGTTTTGCAGTTATTTTTCAACTCACTAAATGTACAAATATCTCTCCAGTTCTTTCTTTCTTTCTTTCTTTCTTTCTTTCTTTCTTTCTTTCTTTCTTTCTTTCTTTCAGAAAAGAAACATTTCAGTGGGAGGTACTTGCACTTTTTGAGAGCAGAAAGAACTGTAGAAAAATAAGAATGTTAAATACCATCATATATGAAGCCAAATAGAACTAGACCTCACCAATATCTAGATGAAGGACTGCCAGGATCTTAGTGTAATACTGAGTGCCTAGGAGGGAGGGCAGAATATTAATGCAGCAAAGGAGTGAAATGCTACCCCTTTGGAAGGAACTGCACATTCCTTCAACCTTAATAGAGTTAGAATTGTCTGTCTTATCACTTTTGCCATGTAGATATGGGACTAAAGTTTCAAGGAGGTACTAGGGTAATAGAATATTTTTGCTTTATCCCCTCTTTCTGTGCCAAGGTAGCCTTGAACTGATACCATGAGTGAATGATACCCCTTCATCAACAGAAGTTGTAATATGTGTTTGTGGCAGTTTGGCACTCCCATTTGAGAGAGCAGTGCCCAGGCTGAAAGGTGGTTTGTTCATCGTATTCCATTTAATACTTGTTTTTTATGCTATACCTGCAAATAAAGGGGGTCAATCAAGGTCAGCTTGATATTTCCATGGAAATAGTTGCTACCTCTTTCTCCCTCTCCCGCCGCCCCCCCCCCCCGTACCAAGTAACTAGACATAGATAATCTGTGTCTAATTTGATATGTGACACCTAATAACTTTCAGTTGCTATTGACATAAGCTGAATATGAAATTGCAGCATAAGGTAAAGCTATTTGAACCTTCATTACAAACATTCTGCTAATAATGCTGGCCCTTCTTGCATTTCTGCTGTTCTGCCATTCTACTCAACTACAATGAGAAATAATTAGATTTATATAGTCCTTCTATGAAATATGGCCCTTGACATCTACACAGAGAAATATAAATAGAACAAATCCAGTTGAAGGCACTTTAAAAGGCACATACTTTTTTTAAAATTAGGAGGCATCATTAGTGACAAATTTTCGAAAGTACCTCCTGAACAAAAATAAGCTTTCAGACACTATTGAAGAATGATACAGGTAGAACAGAAACAGCTAGCTAGAAGAATCAAGCACCATTCTTGAGGGGCATTTATCATAACCACAGTCCATTTGCCTGTTGATTTACTGTTTTTCTGGTTTATCCAACCCAGTTTAATTGTGTCAAGTGAGATCTCTGTATTTCCCAAAAGCAATTTCAGAGTTTATCTGATTATTCCAGTGGTGCCAACATCTAAAATATCTTGTGCTTTGCAGTAGAGATGGAGGTGGAGAAGAAAAGAGTAATTACTTCATTTCAACTACAGTGACATCTCACTTATGGCTAAGGAAAATTTAATACTCTTCTACATATATATATATATTTAAAAATACATTCAGTGAGTGGTTTCTGATATTTTCTGACCCCATGGGAATTCCAGCATATTGCAGGGTATAATATTACCCCATTTCCACAGGAGTGCTTACAGATGCAAAATCAAGAACCTTCCACAATGCCCAAACCACAATGCTAATTAAGGTATACATAGAGTAGAACATTTGTTTAGAGGTAGCTGACAGATCTCCTGTTCTAAAAAAAGGGAAAAGGGGAAAAAAGGTAATCAACATATTTCATGTGTTCAAAACAATGCCACCTCTGCTACTTTCAACTGAAAAGGGAGGGTGGAACCCTACCATCTTGTATACTCCCAAATTAGAAAAGAGATATCAACTCAGAAGTTACACAGCTGTTTTTGTTTCTATTCAAGAAGACTAGGTACTAATGGTATTGTGTGGTAAATTTCTTTCCCAGTAACAAAATAGTCTCTAGTGAGAGAACTATCCCCCTCTGCAGACCAGGGCGTTTGGGACGCCCTGGTCCGGAGCGCTGCGGGGCTATGGCAGCCCCACCGCGGTGCTCCTAGAGCGACCCTGAAAGGAGCGCCAAAAAGGCACTCCTTTCATAAGTCAGAGAAAGGGCGCCCTTTCTCTGACTTATCCCCCGCAGCGCGTCCGGACGCTGCGGGAGGATGTCGCCCTGAACGCGCCGGACGTCCGGTGGCCCGGAAGCGTTCAGGGCGACCTCAGGAAGAGGAAGGGCTGCCGCGCGTGCGGTGGCCCCTCCTCTTCCTGGCCTCGGAGACGGCTCAATTAAGCCGTCTGCCGAGGCCCTATCCCACAATGAAGGGCCATTCCTGGCACTCTGCAGATACTACATGTCCCACGTGTAGTTTTCTTATGTACTGCCCAACTGAGAAGTAACAACAATTTGTGGTTTATGGCTTATTATGTTGAATGTTTCCAACATACATAAGGTTTTTGGTTAGCATAGACCTGACAGTTCTGATACAGTAAAAGATTTGTCTCCCACCACATTTCATCCATGGTAGAAAAATGGCTTAAGTGGTATACATCAACAAAACATGAATTGTGCACATATTTCCCATGCTGTACAATACTGTCTGAGCAGGTAAATGAGTTCCTTCTGAAGAGATGATTTCCTATCATTTCAGCACCACCATGCTTTTATACCACAGTTGCCTGGTCTACCTGGCATATACCTCCACAATGGATATTTATGTCTGAACTCAACCAGCTGTTCATCAGTGGTTATTTATTAATTTAATATTACAGTGGGCCCTCCACATTCACTGGGGTTAGGGACAGAGGACCCCTGTGAAAGTGGAAAAATCACATTTAACCCCCACCCACCCCACTTTTTATAACCTGAGAGAACACTTCTCCAGAAATCTCTAGGTCCTCCAGCATAACTCTGCAGCCAACATCTATCAAACGTTGACCATAGAATCATGCTGGAGGACCTCCAGATGCCTTTAGAAAGATGTTTTCTTTAGTAATCTCTAGGTCCTCCAGCGCAATGTTCTGGTCAACTGGCAGAATTGCACTGGAGGACCTAGAGATTCCTAGAGATAACATATTAATAAAATCTGCCCAGCCTCCTCTGGGAAGGAATTCCACAATTAGGAGCAACCATCAGGAATGCCCTCACTAAACATGTCTGTGACAATGGTAAGACATATCTGTGACAGTGGCATCAAAGCCCTTCTTCAAAGATCTCAGAACTCAGATGGACTCATTTAGGCAGCCATGGCCTTTCAGATAAGCCTTGATCCAAGTTATGTAAGCTTTTTTTTAGGTTCCAAAAGGAGTTCATCAGTGACTTATACACATGTCCTGAAAGGAGTTAGTTTATCAGCATTGCTCTTGTGAATGCACCAAATGTCTTCAGGATAATCAGTGGTCTAATGTGGCAGCACCTTGATACTATATATCTCAGATCCTCCAAGGCTTTGTGCTTCTTATGATACATTCCCAGCAGGAGCAGTAGGTCAGTGTATGCATTCGCCTCAGTGATGTCTAGGGACTTTGCTTTTGTCAGGATTCCACTTGTTCAGTTCCTTGAATATACTCTATGCTTCTTTGTTTATTTCATAGATTATGTGGTAAAACTATTTCTGTGAAGAAGAGTTCAAAAGTTTATTTATTTATTTATTTATTTATGATGCCTCTATCTGATATACTGTACATTGAAATTGCACATGCATTTCTGACAGTCATTCATATTAGTATTACCACTTAGTCCTTAGACAGGATCAAGTGTATGTAGACGTGCTGTCTTACCACTTTTGGATAATGGGACAGGTTGTTTCAGTCATCCTAGCCCTACCTCCAGCTTTTCTGCATCATATTTCAATCACAGAATTTAATGGAAGGTTTTTCATTCCAATGTGAGATATATTGGAGGGGGCACTCCAGTGGCAAAACAGTGGATTTGCTGAGACATCCACCCCCGATAATTGTTCTCATTTAAAAGAAATATTGCATGTAGCAGGTGGCTGAACCCCAGGGGCTTAAAAAATAAACTCTTGAGGTGACACTGTCATAAAATGTCTGTCTTTTAGGTCTAATTCTCTGTGGCTTTTGAAGCATAATATTCTAGCATGCTAAAATGTCCCAGTTGCTGAGATGAGGGTTAAAAAACATAGCTGCACTTGAAGTGAAAGGTTAAGCCTATCTCCGTTTCTCTTGGTCAGATCTCAGTATGTTAAAAACAAACACACACACACACACACACCTTTTTATCGGTATTCCAAATAAAGGTCAGAAATGCTTATTATTATTTATGCCATTCAACATTTTTGGTAATAATGAAAGAAAAAAAAATCTAAATTAAGAAAGGAAGTGTGGATTATGTTCTGTGTATTCTTTAAAAATATATTAAAACATGTTCCATTTGCTCCTTAGGATTTAAATTTCTCTCAAATGGTAGACCTTCTTATGGTTGCCCTTGCATGGTAAAATACTTTGGATTAATGTACAGACATGGCTTCTTGAAGCTCACATGACAGCTAGTTGCATAATAAAAAAAGATAAAAATACACCCATTTTCAAATTTATAATTAAATTTATCATATACTCTAGCTTGGAAACTGGGAAACAGTCCTTTTGGGATCCTAAACAATCTTAAAATATAAGCCACCCCCTTACTTATATCTGGTAGGAGCCGTGTATCCTATAGACATTGGCCAAGAAAAATAAAATGCATACTCAAAAAGGCATCCATCCTAAATGACAAGAGAGTGTCATATATTTTGTATATTTTATTAATATGTATTAGTGGAAATTTAGAAATATTTACTGTACTATGATTTAAATAGAGATATTATGCATCCCTTCACAGTGGGGAACACAGTGACATGGGGATGTGCATGCCTGTTCAATTGATGAACAATTTCAAGGCCCCTGCTCTCCCACCTTGTTCTTTCCCTTTAAGTTGGACAGAAAGCACTTTCAGAGAGATGATTGCCCTCTCTTACAGCCCTTCAAACAGAGACCTGTCCTCTGCAAAGTAAGACACATAGGCTGCATCTGCACTGCAGAAATAATCCTGTTTGACATCACTTTAACTGTCATGGCTCAATGCTGTGGAATTCTGGAAACTAGTTTGTTGTGATTCCAGAGCTCTCTGACGTAGAAGGCTAAATATCTCACAAAACTATAATTCCCAGAATTCCATAGCATTGAGCCATGACAGTTAAATTGGTGTCAAACTGGGTTGTTTCTGCAATGCGGATGCAGCCATAGACACCCTAATTACACATTTTTAAACAAATAAAAATAGAAGGAAACACTGTCTGCCATTTCTGGGAGGAAGGAGAGCATAATCACACAAGGTAAACCTAAAATTTCTTCTTGGATTGCAGCTGTTGTGTACTAATTATTGTGATGAATGGCCAGATTCAAGGGAACTTTCCAAGAGGATAGTATGGCAGCATCCCATGCATGTTCTTTCTGAAATCCCATGGAGACTTAATGTACAAGTAATTGCATTGGGCTCCAGCCTTACCCCATCCCAGCAGCAACAGTCTCCATTACAGTAGGAGGAATTTCTACATTGGTGATGCAAGCTGTTCAAAGGCAGAAAAAATTAAAGCTTAGAAAGTGGTTTTGGGGAGGGGGAAGGGACCACAGTTCCCAGAATTCTCAGCCAGCATGTCAAGTGGCTGTATTCTTGAGAGAGTCTAGATGCTACAGTCCAGAATAGTAACTTTTCCAAGATGGGAGGGGGGAGGAGAGGAGAAGTGAGCAGATTCTGGTGAGCCTGTGCAAGACTTTGAATGTGCCTAAAATAACTCTTTGGCTCTTAGTGGTTAAGTTTATAGTGACATGTGGCTGGTGCATATGTAAGCTGTACCATTATGTAACTTGTTTATGTTGACAGTCTCCTTGTCGCTTTGATTTTGTTTGGCTTTTTCCATGTGTGCCTTGCTCACTAAGATCTGTTTTTGTTTTGAGCAATGCTGATGTGTATCCGCATGTATGTGGTGATGCCCATTGGGTGAGACCAGCCATCTCAAAATTTGTGCGGCTGGAGTATTAAAATGTTTACCATGAGTTTTAGCTTATTAGTTAACTGAAAAATGTGACAGAAGTGTACATATAACAGTGGAGTATAAGCTTTTCATGGATAGCAACCCACTATGAAGTATAAGCTTTCATGGACAGCAGATGTTTCATTATAACTATGTATGTTTAAACTTTTGTTTTTAATGTGCTAATAGTTTCTAGGAACCAGCATGGCATAGTGCTTTGAGCGTTGGACTATGACTTTTTAGACTAGGGTTCAATTCCCACTTGGCCATGAAACTCACTGTGTGACTTTGGTCAAATCACATTCTCTCAGCCCTTCCTTGGAACAAATCTTGCCAACAAACCCCATGATAGAACTTAGGGTCTGATAAAACTTACCGTAGATAGAACTTAGGGTTGCCTTAGGGTTGCCATAGGTCAGAAACTACTTAAAGGCACACAACACACACACATACAAAATAGATTTTATCTTGATGTGGAACTCAAACTATCATGGATGAAGGGAATAGAGGTATTTCCATTATATCCCTCAACCTGTACATAATTTTTCTGAAATATATAATTCTCTCTGTGTGTGCAAATGTGTGTTATATCTCAAGAGCATCTCCATTGCCCTGGTTTTGCTTATGTCTCATGAACAGGAATTGAAGGAGGGATGGGCTGCCTGAACATTAATTTTGCTCCTGCATAAGGACATGGTTCCTTAGTGGTTAAGACACCAATTCCAATGATCTGAAGCTTGGAAGGTTGGCAGTTCAAGGCCCAAGTGCTGCATGACGGGGTAAGCTCCCCGTCACTAGTCCCAGCTTCTGCCATCCTAGCAGTTTGATAGCATGCAAATGCAAGTAGTTAAATAGGTACCACTTCAGTGAGAAGGTAACAGCGTTCTGTGCAGTCATGCTGGCCACATAATCACAGATCTGTCTTTGGACAACACTGGCTCTTCGTTTAGGAATGAAGATGAGGACCGCCCTCTACAGTTGGTTATGACTAGAAGTTCCTGTCAAGGGAAACCTTACCTTTTACCTTTACTGGGCCACAGTGCACCAAAAATGGCTTGATAATGAGCTGGCATTGAGGGTCAGCCTCACCTTAAGGATCAGTTGTATTTGTTCAATATGGTAACATTGGTGGTAAAACAAACCTAAGGGTTAAGGTTTATTTTTCTCAAGGAAACTAGAGAAAACTGTCTCCTGGAGTTGTGCAACTAGTTCCATATTGTTTTTGTGTACCAAATTCTCTACAATATACTGTGCTGAAATGAAGTGTGCTTTTCTGGTGTTTGAATAGTATGTTACCATGCTGCTGTTTTGAAATGGAGGGTTTTCATAAGCACTTTTTTGATATGGTACATGGACTCTGTGGTTCAAAGGAAAAATGTCAAAAATTCCATTGGACACACCCAAGGCCTTGGGCAAGCCTAAAATAGGTCTTTGGCATTTGAGTAATTCTGAGTAATTCTGAATTTCTTGCTGCAAAGTGACTTAAGACTTAACATTTCCAAACAGGACATATCTATTAGGATTGTATTGACTTTCTCTGGGGAGCGAGTTCCAAAATGAGGAAATTTTAAAAATAATTTTACCCTTTTGCTTTTTGGCTATGTGCTTTCAAAGTAATCATCTTGACTAAAGGATGAAGCTCACACTTGACATGTTCATGAAATCTTTCCCATTAATATAAAGCCATTTGTAACTTAAGGAGATTCTAAAAGCATTATATATATATATATTTTGGATTTTTAAAACACACAAGTTTTAGCTCCTAAATTATTAAAAGTATTTACTTGCAACATTTTTCTTAAATGCATCTTTAGGCTAAGCGAAAGTATAATAATGCTCTCTCTCTCTCTCTCTCTCTCTTTTTTTTTTTTGTAAGCAATTACTTTTGTTTGTAATAGAAAAAGAATCTTCACTTTTCCTGAAAAATAAGTGGCAATGTTAACTATGGGCCTACTGAGATTTCCACAACATGCACCCATGTTTATTTTTTTTTTACTTCCTCTAAACTGCATAGCTATATGGTGACTACAAGTGCATCATAGTTCCTTGTTTATCACCTACCCAGGAAATGTGAGTGAGTGGGGGGTTTGTTTTATCTTGTTCAAACAGATGGGCTATATGTTGCTGTACACAATAAGGCATGTACTTACGGATAAATGCCTAGTCATTTGAATGTTATGTAAATGAAAGATGTTGTTTGAGATGATTTCTCAACACAAGTATTTTTTTTTTCTTTACAGAAGCACAGAAAAGAAGTATTAGGAACTGCTTTTAACCCTTTTGGAATCAGAAGAAGAAAGGTAATATATATATACACAGTACTAAACTATTTAAGAAGACATAGTTGATATGTCCTTTTATTTCAGGATTCTGCAGATGGCAAGGAGGCATTTCAGTATAGTGACTGGAGAATGAGAGCAAAATCACAATTTAGACATAATTAGGAATATTCTCTAATAAAATTGAGAATATCTCATTTGCCCAGTCCAACCCAAGACCTGGAAAAATGACACTGTTTCAGCCTGTGAAATCAGTCTCCTATTCACTGTGAAATGGAATGAGTCAGTGAAGAACTTTGCAGAAACCAAAACACCACAAGAGGACTTTCTGAAAAGTCCAGCTAACCTCAGAAACAATTGTAGAATGAAAAGCAATGATAGATAACATACCAAAAAGATTGAGCTTAAACAAAAGGTACTCTACAAGACAAGTAAGCAGTTACTTATATATAGGTTCTCCAGAGGAACCTCTTAAGGAAAAACCTTAAGATCATAATTTAATAGAAAATTTTCAAATTATTGTAAAGCTGTTTTTTTTTCATTTCTATTTTTGAATTTGTCAATGGATATAACACAGAGTACGGGCCTTTGCAAACTGCCAGAAATAGTGCACATTAAATTGAGGCACTGCCCTGGCTTAGTGCTAGGGAGTCATGGGAATTGTATTTTTTTCTGAGACATTGAGCCGTCTCTGTCAGAGAGCTCTGGTGCCACAATAAATTACAGTTCCCATGATTCCCTAGCACTGAGCCAGGGCAGTGCCTCAATTTAATGTGCACTATTTCTGGCAGTCTGCAAAGGCTGTGGAAGTTCTGAGCAGAAATTGCTAGAAAGTAATAGAAGTTGCTATATTACTGCTGTGGTAATACTACTATAACCATACATATTTCAGATGTTGTTTGGTGCTGAATCTTTTGAAGGTGATTTATGTTTGCACTGTGGCAGACATTTATAAAATACATCTCCCTACAGCTTTACTTAGATGTTAGATGTCTTTATGGAAATAATCATTTCATCAAATGGACCATGGAATACCCATAAACTGGTGTATATGCAAGTCTTCCAATGCATTTCAGCGAAAACTGTGCAGAAAAACCATGTGTACCATTAAAAATTATAGAATCAAAAATGCATATATTAAAAAATTCACACACTTGTTCAGTGTGAAATTTATACAAAAATTCATACATATGAAAAATTTCTGTGTAGGAGGGAAAATCTCTTTCACAACGTGGAATGAAAACTGAATGGAACAAAAAACATGATGGGAAACATATTGAGAAACTAATTGAGAAACTCAAGAACAAATCCGTCAGATTTTGACTATCCTATTTTACTGGTATATTTATTTCTGAAAGCTCAGATTTAAAATTCACAACACACCTATAGAATATGATCTAGAACAGAATTCAGGTTGCTCTGGATATCTGAGGTTTATCGTGCTGACCAAACCTGTGCTTACTGAAACCAACAGTCTTGATTCTCTTCATCACATTAGTTTCAGTTTGATGTTAAGAGACATTTAAGCATAATGTTACTCATCACTTCCTCCATTTTGTTTCTTAAGTTTAACATAAAATACCATTTTAATGAATTTGTCATGTTGTATAGTCCAAGTCTTTCACTATATAGATTCAGCCATCATTACAGGATTTTATACTGAATATCTCAAACCTGTGGTAATCAATGTGGTGAGTTATCACTGAAAATGTGGTTAGTTATTACTTGCAAGTTAGAGTCAAAATAATATTCGCTGCTAAGAGTAAAGTTTACAGTCAACCTCACAGGTATATAGGAGAACGAATGTTATAATTATTTCAGAAAGTTACTTTATGTTTACATCACATATTTGAGGAAGAAAATCCTTACTGGATTCCAAACATAGTGAAAAATGGTCTTGCTTACCTTAAAACTCTTGTATGGTTTAGTATGCGAAACAGCATTGATACTCTTAAGGCCTCAGCAGACAGCTTATTGAGCCGTCTCCGAGGCCAGGAAGAGGAGGAGCAGCCGCACGCGTGGCACTCCTTCCTCTCCCTGAGGTCGTCCTCGGAGCCACCGGCCCTCCGCACGGCCGGCGCTCCGGGGATGACCTCCCGCCGCAGCGACCGGACGCACTGCGGTGGAAAAGGCAGGGAAAGTGCACCCTACGCTTTTAGGGCGCACTTTCCCTGTCTTATGGAAGGAGCGCTCATTTAGCGCTCCTTCCAGGGATACCGCAGGAGCGCCGGGGTGCGGAGGCTGCGGTCTCGCGGCGCTCCGTCCGGCGGCGTCTCCGGGGCCTCCGTCTGCCGAGGCCCATAATGTCCAGCCTGTGTATCAGGATAAGCAGTAGTGGTTTTCCATCGGGAATCTTTGACCCAGGGTGGTATAGTGATTTAAGATTTGGACTAGGATTTTGGGAGACCAGGGTTCAAAACCCTGCTTGGCCATGGAAACTCATTGAAGTGGCCTTGGGCATGTCACAGTCAGTGTCAAAGGAAGGCAGTGACAAACTGTCTCTGAAAAATGTTGCCAAGAAACTCCCATTGGTTGCTATAAGTCAGAAATGACTTGAAGGCATACAACAACAATGGTCCTTGACATCTGAGGTAACATCATGGTAACACATGCCTTGATTATGTCCTGATTGGATACCTGTCTATGTGGGGCTGTACTGGAAGTTAGTCAGAAACTTCAGCAGGTCCAAAATGCTGTGGCTGGGCTGCTGACTGAGACTGTTTAGAGGGAACATCCTCTTGGATCGCCTGAGAGGGTTAGGAATTGAAGGCACTGCTTTGCAGTGGTTCCGCTCCTTCCTCTTGGGCAGATCTCAGAGGGTGAGGCTCGGGGACAGTTGCACTACTAGAATAGAGCTTAATTGCAGTGTCCCTCAAGGCGCCATCCTGCCCCCGCTGCTATTCAACATTTATATGAAGCCGCTGGGAGAGATCATCCGGAGACATGGAGAGCGGTGTCATCAGTATGCTGATGACACCCAGGTATATTTCTCCATGTCTTGGTCTTCAGCTTTGACTTCAGATGGTGTCTCCCTCTCAATGATTGTCTAAAAGCAGCAATGGACTGAATGAGGAAAAACAGATTGAGACTGAATCCAGACAAAATGGAGGTACTAACAGTTATGGGCCCAAAACCAGGTTTGGGAATACAACTTCCAGTCCTGGATGGAGCCACACTCTCCTCCAAGGACTGTGTTCGCAGTCTGGGGGTGCTCCTAGATCAGTCGTTTCAGCTGTCAAATCAGGTAAACGTGACGGTCAGGAGCACCTGTTATCAGCTTTGGCTGATACACCAGCTGCGCCCTTTCCTGGAAACTAAGGATCTTGAAACTGTGGTACATGCACTGGTAACCTCCCATCTTGATTTCTCTAATGCGCTCTACATGGGGCTACCCTTGTGCTTGACTCAGAAACTTCAACTAGTTCAGAACATGGCAGCCAGATTGGTTTCTGGTATTTCCAGAAGAGAGCACATTACACCTGTGTTAAAATCTCTCCACTGACTGCCCATTAGTTCTGGGCACAGTACAAGGTGTTGGTTATGATCTTTAAAGCCCTACATGGCTTGGGTCCAACTATCTGCAGGACTGCCTCCTTCCGTATGGCCCTCCCCATGCACTTCAGTCCTCTGGGAGGAATTTGTTACAACCTATGAAAATGAGGTTGTTGGTGACCTCCCAGAGGGCCTTCTCTGCCACCACTCCCAGATTATGGAACAGCCTGCCGGGTGAGATCTGTCAAATTACCAAAAAAGCTGTCAAGACGGATCTCTTCTGGCAGACCTTTCCTGAATAACTATCCCAGCCCAAAGAGTCAGATTCTTCTTCCCCTTCTTGCTATAACGGTTTCACTGGCTAACAGTGTGTTTCTGGATTATGACCTTTAAAGCCCTACACACCCTGAGTCCACATTATCTGAAAGACCTTATCTCCCTGTTAGAACCTGTCCAAGTTTATGGATCTTCAGAGAAATGCTTTCTTTCAGTCCCACCAACACCCTGTTCTTGTTTGGTGAGGACATGGGACAGAGATTTCTTGGAAGTAGCTTCCAGTTTACGGAATTCCCTCCCATGGAAAATCCAGTTAGCTTCTTCTTTCATTTCTTTTTGCTGGCAGGCATCTCTTTGGCTTATAATTTATGTAGCAAAAAAGGTTTGGGATGTGGTTGTATTTTTATCTTGTGTTTTTATCTTTTCATTGTATTTTTATACCGTATTTTCCGGCGTATAAGACGACCGGGCATATAAGATGACCCCCAACTTTTCCAGTTAAAATATAGAGTTTGGGATATAATCGCCATATAAGACGACCCCTCTTCCAATGGGGGAAAATGAGAAAGTGTTGGGGGGAAGGACTGCCAATATACTAGGTGATGCATTCTGGGGTATGGACAATTTGCGGCCAAGTAAGCGACCCTGGGCATGTCACACACTCTCAGCCTCAGAGGAGGGTAATGGCAACCCCCATTTGAAGAAACATGCCAAAAAAAACCCCATGATAAGTTTGCCTTAGGGTTGCCATAAGTAGGAACGAACTTGAAGACACACAAGAACAACAAAAAAAATCTGCAATTGTTTCATA
>JAIPUX010001232.1:139278309-139291676 GCA_020142125.1 Phrynosoma platyrhinos | reverse complement strand
CCCCCCCATAAGCCTTTCCCCTTTGTAGGACCTGCGGGACAGAACTTCATGAGGTGAGGTGGATCTCCAAGTTGCTCCAGAAGCACAACCCACACTTGCACCCACATACACCCACAGCTGCTGCGAGGGAAGCCTTCTTTCTCCTCCTTTTCCCTCCATCCCAAATGCCAAACTTCTCCTCCGTTCCAAACTTCCCTCTCCTGGGCTCCCTTCCCTTCCCTTCCCTTCCCTTCCCTTCCCTTCCCTTCCCTTCCCTTCCCTTCCCTTCCCTTCCCTTCCCTTCCCTTCCCTGCATGGCACTGAGGAGGAGCCCGGGACTCTCCCTCCCTGGAGGCCCCTCCTCCTCCTCCTCTTGGCTGTCCTCCAGGTTTTAAAAGAGAATTGTCCGTGCGTATTTGTTTTCAGATTAAAGTAAATGCACAATTACTGTAATTTCGCAAATGCATTTCCTCTAAACTCTAGAAATTAAAAGGATCTCAGATAATACCACTTTCTGTGCGACATTGTGTGAAATCGTCAGGCACAAGTGCGGCTTTTTTTGGGGGGGGGGTGTGTGGGATAACTAATAATAATAATAATAATATTTATTTATAACCCGCCCCTCTGGTCAGCAATTGGGGCGGCGTACAACAAGTTAAAATACAACAAGTAAAAACATTCCATCTTCCCCCCTAACCCCCCCACCCCTTAAAACAGGATTAAACTCAAGTAGAATTAAAATTAAATTACATAAATACAATACAATACATTATTGCTGGATATGACCTGTCTGTCAGGCTGGCAAAGGATATCAGGTAGCCTCCAGTTTAGCCGGGTAGTTATTCCGGGAAGGCCTGCCGAAAGAGAACCGTCTTTACTGCCTTTTTAAATGCAGCAAGGGTGGTGATAAGACGGATCTCATCCGGCAGGCCATTCCACAGTCTGGGAGCAGTCACAGAAAAGGCCCTCTGGGAGGTCTGCGAGAGTCTGGTCTTTATCGGTTGTAGCAAATTCCTCCCAGAGAACCAAAGTGCGCGAGGGGGATCATACAGGGAGAGGTGGTCCCTAAGATAAGATGGACCCAAACCATGTAGGGCTTTAAAGGTTAACACCAACACCTTGTACTGTGCCCAGAAACTAATCGGCAGCCAGTGGAGGGATTTAAGCACAGGTGTTATATGCTCCCTCCAAGATGTTCCAGTAATTAATCTGGCTGCCATGTTTTGTACTAATTGCAGTTTCCAGGTTAAGCACGAGGGTAGCCCCATGTAGAGTGTGTTGCAGAAATCCAGACGTGAGGTTACCAGAGCATGTACCACAGTTTCCAGATCCCTCATATCCAGGTAAGGGTGCAGTTGGCGTATCAGCCGAAGCTGATAATAGGCACTCCTGACCACCACATTCACCCGACTAGTCATGTGAAGCGATGAATCTAGGAGTACCCCCAAGCTGTGAACACAGTCCTTAGAGGAGAGTGTGACTCCATCCAGGACTGGAGACTGTATTCCCAAAACTGGTTTCGGGCCTGTAACTGCCAGTACCTCCATTTTGTCCGGATTTAATTTCAATCTGTTTTCCCTCATCCAATCCATTACTGCTCTTAGACAGTCATTAAGATGAGAGACACCATCTGAAGTCTGAGTCGATGATCTGGTCATGGAGAGATAGATCTGGGTGTCATCCGCATACTGAAGACAACGCACTACATGCCTCCAAATGATCTCACCTACAGATTCCCCCTGTGTGATAACGCCCTTAGAAATAACTCCCTCAGAACCTAGCCTTGAGGATCCACACAGACAACATTCACCAAGCAACTAACTCAACACAACAAAGTTGGCCATTGGTGGTTGCAAGGGTGCTACTATCAGCTTCCAAGCTTGTTACTTCTCCCTGGGCACTCTGCCAGTCACAGCTTCCTTTTCTTCCCTTGGTGGGCAGAAGATATAACTGGAATAGTTATTACTGTTTGGGGCAATTTTTCACATTAGGTTTAAGAGATAAAGGATATGACCTAAAATTAAGGAATGGCTTTCCATAAAAGATTTATCTGGCCCCTTCATTGCTCATTTTTAAACTGTCTTTTTGTACCTACTAGGGAGTAAGCAGTAATATGTTCAATGAAATTTACTTCTGAACAAAAGGAGGAAAATCCATGACAATGTGAACATCTTTTCCCATGCCATGCTGGCTTAATGAAGCCAGAACAAGAGACAGAAGAGGAAGAATAATGTTCCCCTTGCACAACACATCTCCCAATGCCAATGGGAGACTTAGGGGGGAAGCAGACGAGAGCTTCCAGGACGCTGCGGGACGGTGCACCGTGGGACCGCGGCATCCGCACCGCGGCACACCGTCAGCGCCTCTGAAAGGAGCGCAAAATCAGCGCTCCTTTCAGAAGTCAGTGAAAGTGCGCCCTATAAGCAAAGGGCGCACTTTCACTGACTTATCCGCTGCGGAGGGCCGACGGCTCCGAGGGCAACCTCGAGAGGAGGAAGGGGCGCCGATTGTGCGGCTGCCCCTCCTCTTCCTTGCCTCGAGGACAGCCCAATTAGCCGTCTGCTGAGGCCCCTAGTCCTTGGTTTTGGAGAGGATCTTTTTGAGGGGACAAAGAAGTTTGTGGATCTTGTATATCCAAGGCTGATTCTGATTCCTGATATATCCATGAAATGTTTTCTTTTCAGTCCTGTCATTGGCACCATATCCTATCTAATCTTGGAAGCTAACCAGCATCAGCCCTGGTTAGTACTTGAATGGAAGGCATCAAGGTCTGTGCTGTGGGCTATATTTCAGAGGAAGGAACCAGCAAGACCACCTCTGCGTATTCCTTGCCTAAGAAATCCTGTGAAATTCATGGGGTCACCATAAGTTGGCAGGCAACTTGATGACACATAGATACAAGTGGTGGGTACCTTGATATCCAAGGAGCTTTCTAAGAATGTACCAGAGACTATTTCATACTACACAGTTACAACAACATGATTGCACTTAACTACTATGGCTACATACTACAGAATTCTGGGATTTTTAGTTTGTGAAGCATTAAGGTTCTTTGGCTGAGAATCCTAAATACCCTCCCTAAACTGCAAATTACAGAATTCTATAGAAAGTTACTGTGGCACTTAAATTGGAATCATCATGTTATAACTGTGTAATGTGAAAGGGTTCCAACCAAACATGTAGATTTTTTTAGCACCCCACACTGTTAACTGCTTGCTGTTATTTGTTCAGATAGATTGACTATCTGTCTCTGAAAATATTATGGTGACTTGAGTCATTCAGCATAATCTGAAAAAAATATATTCAAGAACTTGTTTTAATCTTCATTTTGAATAATTGGCTTCAGATTCATTATTTAATCACATATTTAAAATACCGTAGTTACAATATGAGTCTTTACAAATAACTGTGGTAAAATACAAATTCTGGTTAAATGGAAGCACTGTGACAAGCATTTTAAATTGTTGTCTCAAGAATTATTTTTACATTTCTCATGTTCTGCCAGTAGTGAGAAGTCTGTGAATTGGGTATAGCATTCTCTCAACATTAAAAATAAATTAAATTAAAATAATACCTGAACCTTGGTGTCACACTTCTTTAACTTTAAACAAAATTCTGCAAATTGTAACTAACATTTGTATAACTTTATATATTACTTGTTTTTGCTTTTCTCCTTGTGCTTTCAGGGAAGAAATCAAGCCAGAGACCTCTTGTTTGTGATTTGTTTAGCATAATCTCTGAACCAGACTACCTTGTTTTTCTGAAAAGCTAGGATGATAAGCCAAGAAAAAAGGACTGGTTTATGTCTCTGGCTTGTTAAGAGAGAAACAGCCCAGAAATTTCAGGTTGGACTTCATGTTAAGCAGACCACAGATGGAAAATCCTTGGCCTGTTCAACTGTTCTTGCTGGGAGGAGGAGCCAAATCAAAGTGATCAAACAGCATGCCCATTCTCAATAAACTGGTACTCTAAAGAATAATGGCTTACTATGACTTCCAAGTGTACCCACTGTGTGTGTTTGCTGTAGTGACTTGCAAACTAAAAATAATGGAGAGACTTTGGGATAATAAAATAATATGGAAGAAAACAAGTCTGCCCCCTCCAATTTTCCTGTATTTTTTCAGGTGCTCTCCAAGTGCTCCAGGTGCTCTTTCTTCCCTGCATCATGTAATTATTCAATGCAGGGGTTGAAATCATTTCATATGAACACTATTTTTGCTGGTATGCGTTAAAGCATATAAAACATAATTTTTAAATAATGAAATAGACTGGAGTTTACAAAAGCATATGCTGGGTATTTCTTCTCAGTTTAGTATTAATAATGTTCTTGTTTTTTTTTTTTTTTTAATCTCACTGTATGATGTTCTTTCATTCATCTATAGTTAAAACTATTGGCTACAGTGAAATTACCAAGTTTTGAAAGTTCTGGATCTATGTTGTGATATTTAATATTTAAAATTTTGAAATATAAAGGATTGACTAAAATGTACATGTGACTCATTGGAAAAGATGGATAATGCTTGGTACAGTGAAAGGCAATAGGAAAAGACAGAAACCACATTACATGTGGATTGATTCAATCAAGGAAGCCATGGCTGCTCTGAGTTTGCAAAACCTGTGTAGGACAGTTGATGACCAGTAGTCTTGGTGGTCTATCATTCATAGTGTCACCATAAATCAATGTCAACTTGATGAGAAATAACAGCACAGCAACAAAATATGAATCTTAAATTAGGGAAGCAAATTGGGGCAGAGAGGTCTGGCTTTGTTGTTATTTCCAGCTGCAATCAGGCCAAAGTAAGAAGAAGAGCTTTTTTGTGGGTTTTTCAGGCTGTGTAGCCAAGTTCTAGAAGAGTTTCTTTCTGACATTTCGCCAACATCTGTGTCTGAGATGCCAGCCGCAGATGCTGGCAAAACATCAGAAAGAAACTCTTCTAGAACATGGCCACACAGCCCAAAAAAACCCACAAAAAACTATGGATGCCGGCCATGAAAGCATACGATTTCACATAAGAAGAGCCCTCCCTCTAGCCCAGGGGTAGGCAACCTTTCCCCTTTAAGGGCCGAGGGACTTCAGCTCCCAGAAGCCTCAGCCATGTTGGCCAATAGTCCCATGTTGGCCAATAGCTCCTGGGATTCTGGGAGTTGAAGTCCCTCGGCCCTTAAAGGGGAAAGGTTGCTTACCCCTGCTCTAGCCCATCTGCCATGATCATGGTCCTAGAGACGGAGAAGAACCAATGAACTTGATTCCTTCCCCACCACCATTCCCTTCTCCTTTTGTGGCATATCTTTTTAGATTGTAAGCCTGAGGGCAGGAAACTGTCTATTTTTTTTTTAATGGTAAGCCACTCTGAGAGCCTTTGTGGCTGAAGAGCGGGATATAAATACTGCTCATAAATAAATAAATAATTTTTAAATGCTTGAAATTTTAATATGTTCATTATATTTTATAAATGGTGTGACCTACACTTCAGACTTCAGTATAAAAGCAGAATATAAAACTAGACTATAAGATTACAAGTAAAAGGAAAGGGGCAGGAAGCATTATTGGACAAACTTTAGTAAACAAACTGTGGCAGTTATCATACATGGGAGACTTTGGGAGTCTCTGTACAGCCTGGAAGGACACATTTTTTTCTTTGTAACACTTTGTACAAGAATGCACTTGATAAGAAAGTCCTCTCTTCCACATAAGGATGCCATTGTTTGTTGCTGTGCTGTTCTCCAGCACCTCTGCAGAAAGGTGCCTCACTTATTTGGTGCACCTGAAGAGGTTTTATATATCAAAGTCCTGCTCATGCAATGTTTCTATAGCACTATCAAGGTAGCAGAATGAGGTTGAGAAGGAAACTAATCTATGAGTTGCACTCTTAGGTATAGTTAGTAAAGAGATCCAATAATTCTCATTAAGCTTAATTAAACCTAATATTGACTGTAAACTGCTTCTTACCCTTAACATCTTTGCATTTAATGTAGGAAGGGGATTAAGCAGCAGACGGGCACACTAATTACAGTCTCCTTTACATTAAAGGTATGATCAGGAAGGTCTGTATTCATAAATAAAACATACTATGGGGTGAGAGACTGAGAAATATGTAAATGTGATGCAGGAAAAAGAGACAAAGGTAAAAAAAAAGAAAAGAAAAAGGGGAGTGATGCTAGTGGAAGCAAAATGGCACTCTGGCTAATTACCATGAAAAGCATGATAAATCATGGACTTGTATCCTTGACTTCTGACTGATAGAGCCTGCTGAGTGCAGCCTCTCATGCATAGCTGCCTCTTCTCCTAATTTAAAAGAGCATTGCTATGGGTACAACAAAAAGAGCAAAAGGAGAGAAAAAAGAGTGCAAAACTATTCTTGGGATTGTTTTCTATGTTTTTTATAGCATTATATTGTTGGCTTCCAGAAATAAATTATAAGCCCGCTAAAGTAGTCTTAATAGCTTTTATTTTTGTGTGTTTTGTCTTGGTACATAGAGGCTGCTGACAAAAGGACTTCATAGTTGGCCTTTGGCTAAGATATGGTTTATTAGTATGAACTGAAATGAGAGAAGGATCTTGCAAATCTCCTATCCCTATGTTATCAATTGCTGTCCCACTCCCTTTTTTATGGCTTTTCCCACACATTCTTAAAACATGTGACATTGCCTGCCTGCTAGTGTACAGTATAAGGAAAAAGAGAGACTACATCCCAGTTGCAAGTGTGCTTTTCCTCGACTCAGTCATCCTGAGTTGACCATAGAGGTAGAATACAAGTGGGCCAAACTTCTGGATGAATATCTTGGATGCACATCTGATGAAAGTAACATGTGAATGGGCAATACTCGTGTGGCTGCTGAGGTTGGTCTTGCATTGTTTTCTGTTGCATGTTCATGTGGTTGCATATCCAAATGCAGATTCCATCTGTGTTTCCCGTCACCTAGTTATATTTAACTGTATGTGACCAGAGCTGGATTCAGGTGACAGTCATGCTGTACAATACTAGGACACAATTAAATTTAATGTGAAACTGATTTTCTGGGCAATGGAGATGCATTTTCTTCCCTTTTACTATCCAAAACAGCAGCTGCAAATATTCAAGAGGATGTGAGCAAAAAACTAAAAGGCAGAGGACATTTTTAACGTTTTCAGTTCCCACGTTGTAAATTTCTCAGCAAAAATGAAATCTTATAAAAAAAAATTTAAAAATCCTTCCACCTTACCATTTGAGGCATTGTTCATATATGTCCCCATATGTATTTCCTGTCTGCAGTGCTACCTTACATTTTAAAATTATTTTTAATAAAAAGGACTTTACAATTTATTTTAAGGAATAAGAAATTTAAAAGAACATTGTGGACAGGCAACACATTTGTGGGTGCAAGGGATTTAGACATACTCTCTTAAGCCAGCATAACTCATGTTGAAGCACACTCACAAATAATATCAATTTAGAAAAATCTTGCCTTTTGGGTAGGAATAAAAAGTGCCCTGGAAATGGAGGGGAAATATCAAGTTTCATTTGGATCAGGCATCCCTAGAGCCTCTTTTTAAGCAAGTAGGACTGTTTTTGTGTTGCTATATTAAAGGTTTTAAATATTAGCATAAATCCCATGTTTATTTACAACACTTTCTTACCAAACATGTATAATAAACTTATCTTGGTGTTAAAAGGTTTGTTGGGATCATTTGTAGAGTTGGAAGGATCATCAGTGGTCATCTAATCCAAATCCTTTTGGTAAAATAATTCCCAATCAGTTTTACCTCCTAGATTCTAATATCCCATGATTTTCCTGGATCAGCTTGCCTCAACAATGGGAGTTTATTACATGGGGACAATTAGAAGTATAAATGGTGATTAACTTGTCAAAATCATGCATTCCCGATTAACATTTTCACATGACATCGTGCAATTATCCCTGGAATATCCTGTGATAATCATTTAATTGTGCTAATGGTTTTCACATGATGTTGCGATGAAAAGCAATTAAAGTGCCATTATCCCGTGAATAACCAGGCAATAAACGGCAACAAATCATTCATGGGAATTTCCTGTGAATTATTTTTTGCTGTTCATTGCCTGGTAACTCCCTGGTTATTCCCGGGATAATGGCTCTTGTGTGTGAAAATGTTAATTGTGTTTTAATTGCGTTTTAATTTCAGTTGCACAATTTTGACAGGTTAATCACTGTTTGAACTACCAGTTTTCCCCTGTTTGATAAACTCCATAGTTAGGTCTTGCTTCCTGTTGTTGTTGTTGTTAACTGCCTTCATGTTGACCTTGACTCATGCCGACCCTGTGAATCAGTGATTCCCAAACTTTGGGTCTCCAAGTGTTTTGGACTTCAACTCCCAGAAGCCCCAGCTAGCTTGGCCAACAGTCAGGAATTGAAGCATCTCCAAAACCCCCCTGTTCTCAACCACTTTGCTCAGGTTCTACAGACTTAGGGTCCTGGCCTCTTTAATTACGTCTATCCATCTGGTATGCAATCTCTCTCTCTCTCTCTCTCTCTCTCTCTTTCTTTCTTTCTTTCTTTCTTTCTTTCTCTGTCCACCTTTCCTGGCATTACTGTCTTTTCTAGTGAACCCTGTCTTTTCTAGTGAATCCTGCCATTCCAAATATGTTTGGTTCATCTTAATAAATCAGTATTGAACCTATTGAAGTGATATATGGATATTTCCTTACATTTTTCTTTCTGATAGACTGTTTCATGCTCTGAAAGTGGGTACAGAGAATTTTATTTTTATGCAGAATTTTTCAAATGATTTTCTTTTTTCTCTTCTCCCTATTACCACTTTACTTAAGAATTGTATCTGATTTGGTTCTGACTCAAAAAGCTGAGACCCAAACTGGACATAACATTCTAGTAATACACTCTCTAATTATGATTTTTTAAAAATAGCCCACCAAAACTTGCTGATTCACACAGAGATTATGATCCGTTGTAATGTCTAGTCCTGCACAACTTCTATTAAGCATAGTAATTTTCATTTTAAGGGAATTGGTGGCTCAAGTAGTTAAGACGCTGACTCTGTTGATTGCAAGATTGGCAGGTTGGCAGTTTGATGTCCAGTGCTGCATGATGGGGTGAGCTCTCATCACTAGTCCCAGCATCTGCCAAACTAGTAGTTTGAAGCATGCAAATGCAAGTAGATAAATAGGTACCACTTTGGTAGGAAGGTAAACAGCATTCTGTGCAATCACACTGGCCACAGATCACAGTGTAGTCTCTGACAATGCTGGCTCTTCGGCTTAGTAATGGAGATGAGTAACACCCCCTACATTCGGACACGAATTGACAACCATGTCGATGGGGAATACCATTACCTTTTTAAAATTTTCCTTTTCCTTTGAAATTTTCATTTAATTGTATTTCATGAATCTATCCTTTCTTACATATTCAGTATTGTTCCAAGCCATTAGTGCCAAGGCTAGTAGAATCTTTGTGGAAAACCACGTATTGCAAATGAGCATGAGTGGGCAACTATGGAGAGACCAAGGACTGAATGCCACATTTAGTAATTGACAAAGATCTGCATTTTTTGTTTGTTTTTCTTTTCTTTAATTTATACCCCTCCCCCCAGTAGAAATACAAATTTAACATGTAACACACAAGTATTCAATAAATGCCTATTCATTGTAGTTGTTGTTGCTTTGTGCTTTCAAGCCGTTTCCGATTTATGGCAATTCCAAGGTTCTATCATGAGACTCATCGAAAGTCACCCAGTTTAGTATTATTTCTACTTACAAACAAAATACTTTTCCTACTGAAGCCACTTTATTTTGATTTAATTTCAAATTAATACATTGCTTCTAATTTAATTGTAATTTAAATTTTTGCTATGATTAACTATAAAATTGATCTCACTTACTTGGTTGACGTGAGAGCTGAAAGGTGTGTAACAACTTCAAGATCTGAGGGCAGATCTTGAAAGCATCAGGCACTCTATGGTTCCTTGTTCCTCTGCTAACTAGAAAATATTGAAGCTTATCCAGCCACCAGGATGGGGAACTCATTCTCTTGCTGATTGATTGCTCTCTTCCTGACTGCTCTTTTCCTTCTCCCTCTGGTCACTGTCTCTGTCTGACTTATCCTGCTGTTTTCTTTTCATTATTACTCTATAGCCTCACTGGTCTTTTTGACTTATTGATATAGTCAGTTAAGCACCTTTGGTAGTACAGGAGACGTCTCCCTCCCCCCCCCCTCCCCGTCCCACCTCCGTCTTATCTTTCTCTGTCTCTGTCTCTCTTATCTTGGTTTTGCTCACTTGCTCTTCCTCTGGTCAGGTGGGAATTGTGTCATCATGATCATCATTATTTCTTTCTCACCTCTCCTCAAGGCTCAAGGTAGGGTATACAACATGTTAAAATACAAAACACAATTAAAACAAGAAAAAGAAAAAAAACAGATAAAACTCACAGTTAAAATACTATACTATAAAATTGTTATAGTATACTAATATATGAGTACATTTTTTTAAAATTTACAATTTAAAAAGTCATGATTTAAAATTGACTGGATAGGCCTGTCAGGAGAGAGATGTCTTTAATGCTGTTTTAAATGCTGACAGCATATTCAACTGTTGAATCTTTCCCAGCAGTTCATTCCACAGTCTGGGGCAGCAGATAAAAGGATCCTCTGGAAAACCATTGCGAGTCTAGTCCTGGTAGTTGGTGCAAACATTTCCCAGAGGACCTGGATATACAGGGCAGATTGTATGGGAGAAGGCAATCCTGTAGGAAACCTGGACCCAAACCA
The DNA here is from genome assembly GCA_020142125.1 of Phrynosoma platyrhinos. Lineage (NCBI taxonomy): Eukaryota > Metazoa > Chordata > Lepidosauria > Squamata > Phrynosomatidae > Phrynosoma > Phrynosoma platyrhinos. Next base: position 139,280,957 of record JAIPUX010001232.1, on the reverse strand, counting down.
TGTCGTAGTAGTTCTGTGCATGTCTCTTGCTCATGGATACTTCTCTCACAAATCTCTCTGTCCCTCTGTTGTCTATCCATTGCAAGGTTGGGTGAGCAGTGAAATAATTGATTACTGGGATGAAGAGTAACTGGAATGAGGTTACTATTAGTAGTAGTTTGCCACAAAATTTCAACAGCAAACTGCATACTCATTTATGGTCACCACTGAGTTTGGGTGGTAGATTCATTGAAATAGAATTGCTTTTGTGGGTCTGAGGGATTCTTGTTTGGGGCCACATGCAGCATGCAGGCCATATTTTATCCATTCCTGCTTTAGAGGATTGATCAATGACTGAAAGAGTTTAATTAAGCCCTAATTTGTTAAGTGTTGCTAAAATGCAGTATTTTTCTAGCCAGTCATGAGCTATTTAACCCTCATCATCATCATCACTATCATCATCTACAACTTGTGTTTTCCCCTAAATTGGGATTTAAGGGAACATCTATCTGCTCTGTACACTCACTCATCCCTCCACATTTGCAACTTTGACTTTTGTGGATTTGATTATTCACAGATTTTATTAATATGTTCTCTTTACGAATATTTAGGCCCTCCAACACAACTCTATGGTCAACTTTAACCAAAAGCTGCACTGAACAGCCTAGAGATTCCTAGAGAGAACACTCTACTAGGCATTTGTAGCTCCTTCAGTACAATGTCTGGCAGATGTTGACCAAAGAGCTGCACTGGAGGACCACCTAGAGAGGTGTTTTCTGAGGTAAAAACATAGGTTTGTTTGTTTGTTTTTGTTATTGTAGTTTTTCCACATTCACAGGAGTCCTGTGTCTCTAACCCCAGCGAATGTGTAGGGACGAGTGTATTTCATAGAATCATAGAATCATAGAGTTCGAAGAGACCACAAGGGCCATCCAGTCCAACCCACTGCCATGCTGAAACTCACAATCAAATCACTCCTGACAGATGGCCATCCAGCCTCTGTTTAAAAACCTCCAAAGAAGGAGACTCCGCCATTGTCTAAGGGAGTGTGTTTCACTACTGAAGATCTCTAACTCTCAGAAAGTTCTTCCGAATGTTATTTGCTTCTCATTTTTGTGTGGGATATTTTATGCCCGGGGACCAGTCTCTTTCATATCTATTGCTAGTTTGTTCTCTCAACAGACACGTAAGATTATCCATCTCCATTATGTCATATAGTCTAAATAACCATTCCTCTAAAGTGATAGCTCTTAAGGAATACAGAGATACAGAGAAAATTACAATACAAGTAAAGTAAGAAAAATATTATTGCTCGATCTTGGCTAACATGTTGAAATGTCCAGGTCTTGTATACAGCATGGGATGGGTAAAGAGAAATTATATGATAGATGGAAATAGAAGTATAATATAGATTTAAGAGTGATCTATTGTATTAGGTAATAAGAAGAAATAATGAGAAAATTGGAAAGTCAGTATTGTAAAGGAAGGGAAGTTATTTTTATGTTTGTCTTTTAAGTAATTGTGTTTGTAAATATGTATGTGTAGCGATTATTTATGTTTTTATGTTATAATAAAAACATTTTTAAAAAAGGAAATTCTTCCTAATGTTGAAGTGGAATCTCTTTTTTGAGTTATCAAATGAATTGTCCCATGTGAAGGTGTATCATGGCCACTAAAGTACAGATTTAGTTCCGTTTTTATACATATATTCAGTCACAGCACAAGAGTGCATGTCACATCTTTCAGTGTTAAATTAGGCAGCCCCCTGCCTCAAAATATTTTTCTGCACAGATCAGCATAGTTTGCTTATAAAGTGTTTTTGTGCATTTTTTGGCAAAAAATTACCTGAAATGTACAGATAAATAAATAAATAATAGACAATTTCACTCACCATGCATAAACTTTTTGAAATTATTCATTTTTATGTGTGAGGGGAAAAAATAAGCAAAAGTTTGCATCCTTATTTGATATTCAAGTTATTTTGCTTCACATAGCAAAGTTGGGAAATTCTTTAATTGTGGTTAAATAAGTAAGAAAAACTTCATAATGGTAAGACCTATTCATCAGTGGAACAGACTACCTCAGGAGATGTTGGCCTTTTTTTTTTTTTTTTTTACTGGTAATAGTTAAGTGTAGGCTGGATGGCCATCTCTTAGGGATGTTGCAGCTATTATCTGTGTTACAGATCCAGAGACTATAAATAGATTGAGAAGACCCATGTTAAAGATCCAGACTCTAGAATATGGACCAATAGATTCAAATTACATGGAAAGAGATTCCACCTAAACATTAGGAATGATTTATTTTATTTTATTTTTTATTTCCAGATGGAAAGAGCAGTTCCAAGTGGAAAAGCTTGACTTGGAATCTCCATCTGGAATTTTTTAAGTGTAGGTTGGATGGGCATCTTTCACAAGTTCTTTAGTTGCATATTTTTATATGGCAGGGTATGGCCCTTATGGGCCCTTCCAGCTCTAAGATTCTATTATTGTGTCCTACACTGAGCAGAGAATTAAACTCAGTGGTCTCCAAACTTTGGTCCTCCAGATGTTTTTTACTTCAGCTACCAGTATTCCATAATTCCTAACTGTCGACTAAAATGGCTAGGACTTCCATGTCAGGGATGATGGGAGTTGTAGCTCTTCACCTCTGGCTCTGACTCACCACCT
>JAIPUX010001232.1:139265243-139276418 GCA_020142125.1 Phrynosoma platyrhinos | reverse complement strand
ATGACCACAGAGAACTTACATACATTCAAACTAGACAATGAAGAAATATAAATAGTAAAAGAGTTCTCATGTCTGGGATAAAACATTGATCGGAATGAGGACTGCAGCCAGGAAATCAGAAGAAGATTAAGAATGAGGAGTGTGGTTATAAAAGAACTAGAAAAGATCCTAAAATGCAAAGACATACAACTCAGCACAAAAGTCAGAATCATACAAGCCATCATATTCCCTATTACTATTTTTGGATGTGAGAGCAGGACAGTCAAGAAATAAGATAGGAGGAAAATCAACACATTTGAGATGTGGTGCTTGAAAAGAGTGCTGAGGATTCCATGGATAGCAAAAAGACAAAAAATGGGTCCTAAAGCAGATCAAGCCGGAAACCTCCATGGAAGCGAAGACTTAGACTGCTGTATTTGGACACATCATGAGAAGGCATGAATAGTTGGAAAAGACAATAATGTTAGGAAAGGTGGAGGGAAGTAGAAAGAGAGGAAGGCCACATGCTAGATGGATGGACTTTATTAAAGAGACCACGAATATGAGTTTACAGGAGCTGGGCAGAGGAGTAGAGGACAGGGGAGCCTGGAGATATCCATAGGGTGGTCATGGGTTGAGACCGACGTGAAGGCAGTTTACAAACAAAAAAATTATTTTTATTGCATCATTGGTTCATCCATTGCTTTACAGAGTAATTACAGCTTGAGAAGTGTTAGTACATGTGATAAATAATAAAGTAATAAATACAGTCATCCCTTCCAATTTTCGGGGATCCTTTCCATCCCCTCCCCATCCCCCCACCAAATTGGAAATATTACTAATATTCAAGTCTCCATTGTTTTCAGTTGGTGCACACACCATAGGCACGCACACCATTTTATTCCTTCTCACTTGCCGGTCTGCAAAGACCAAGACTGCAGACTTCAAGTCCATGAACGGAGATGGAAGACTGTAATATAGTAATAAAGAGGGCAGTGCCATTGTCAATGGACGAATTTGATGAATTTGCATGTATACTGTATTCATGTAAGTGAATACCTGGTTTATACCTTCAGTAAGAAAAGTCTTGTTTTCATTGTCTAACTCTTTTAGCATGCAAAGACAAATGATTACTCCAGCCAATTGACCAGACAAACGACAGATTTATTCTTGATTAGAACAGAAATTATAGAGACACCTTTTCTTTTGTCATGACAATTTACACCACTTCAAATGGCACCACTCTTTCTGGCTACAGATGGTAACTCATGCCAATGTAGCTAGGTTTTATCTTGAAATTTAAAAGGAACTATTTGAGAATGACTGACAAGTATATGTCCCTAATCAGAGAGCTGGTGAAATTTTACAAATAGTCCCCACACTCATCTTACACCTACCATTAGTGTAGCCATCACAGTAGTATTTTTGTTAACTCAGGTGTTGGTGATTTGGTTTTGTTTTTTGTTTTTTTCCAAGCAAAATTAGTATTGACTTGTACTGTGCACTACTTTCTGGATTTCTATGAACCCTTGCTGAAGAAACACACTGAATGAACAAAAGATACCATAATATGAGACAAAAGATACCATAATATGAGTTATGTGACATTGTGGGAAACTCATTTTATGTGTTATATGATTTCCTGTATGAGAAGAAGGCTGTCATTAATTATACTGATGTAGACATCATGTACTGTGCTTTTTAAAAATAATTATTTCACTTTCCCCAGTAGGAACATCTGCCTGAAACAAGGAGAGGTAGTTCTAATACCTTTAAGTACTTGCAACTAGGCAATAGTAAAATAAAAATCTGTCAAAATATTACTGGTACTGTATGTATAGTAAATCTTCAGTTCTTGATTGTCAGCTACTGGTTTAATGTGTTAGACAACTGGGAGAAAAGAATAATTGAGAGAACCCGCAATAATAAAGCATACTCACCTACAATTTTGAAACGTTTTCCATTTTCATTCTGGATTGAAACCTTTTCAAACAATAATATTTAGAGATGCCTGAATACAATCACTGTCCCATTAAAATATCAGAAGCTTATACAGAGTAGATATACATATATTAAGAATATGTATACTTTTATACTTTGGAGAAATGCAAAGTACTTGATACTCTGGAGTACTACAGAATGCTCTTAGAATTTCCCCTCCCACAGACACATTTTGTACATTAATAATAATAATAATAATAATAATAATAATAATAATAATAATAATAATAATAATTTATTTATACCCTGCCCCTCTGACAACAATTGAGGCTGCTAACAATATTAAAAAATACAGATACAAAATACAGTCAACCCCCCCATACCCACCCCCTATTAAACTTCCTAATACTGTAATTATAGTGTTCATTGTCTCCTAGCTTTGGTATAAGTGTTCATATGTAGAGGTAACATTTCTACCTCCTCTCTTCATCCCTACTCCAGCAGTGGAAAAAGTGTGACCAGCATGCATCTCCCAAGTCATTTTTAAGGATGTTAAAAATGCTCCACATCCCATAGACAGAAAGGAGGGAGGCACTGCAAAGGTGCAAAGTGAGCAAAAGGAGGCAGGTGGCAAGTGCAAGGAGCATAACAGATAGGCATAAGGAAAGGCAAGGAGTAAGGGAGGGATGCATCACAGCACAAGATAAGGCAAGGAGGGAGAAGAGAATTGAGATGCAGTGGTGGAATACAAGGACAGGATGTACCAATTGAAGCAGTATGAGGTGAAGTAAGAGATGGTGAAGAACAAGGATGGAACAAGGTAGGAACACAGCAGCAGAGAGGTTGAGACAGTAGTAGCAGAGATCTTCCAGGAGGAGATGAGAAGTACATCATTCCTGGAACCTGATGCCTGAGATAGCCACCTTTAAATGAGGAAAGAAGGCAGTAGGAAAAGACAAAAAGAAAGGATAGTCAGAATCTTACTGAGGTAGACCCTTGATGTTAATGTTTATTTTTAAAAAATAAACAGTAATAAAAAGTGATAAAGTTCATTTGGGAAGATTAACTTGGTTTTGGGAGCATGGTATGGGCATTCAAACTGTTTACTCACAGATAGGTGATGGGTCTTATATCTACATATTTTTATGTTAGAGATTTTTATATTTATATTTATTAGGAATATCATTACAAAGAGGAAAAGGATGATGGGTAGTGTAGTAACAAAGTTAAAGGGCAAGATATGATTTCTATTTGCAATAGCAGAGAAACAATGCAGAAGCTATGGGGTGAGGATGTGTACAAGATTTACATCAGGAAGAAGTGGAAATAAAATTTTGGAGGAAAGTCTTGTTGAATGGGGGGAGGCAAATCTGGTCTATTCTGGGTTGTCATGTTTCATAATAATAATAATAAATTTTATCTATATCCCACCCCTCTGCTGGGCAATCGGAGCGGCGAACAAGATTAAAAAGAACAAAGTTAAAACAATTCCATTTCACCCCCAAACCCTAATCCTCCCCCCATAAAAATCGAATTAAACTATTAGAATTAAAATACAAATTACCAGCAGTAATTAAAAACCATTAACAAACAAAACATTAACAAACAAATAATGGAGGATGGGAGCAAAGGAACAATCAATCTCAAATTGGTCGGGAGAGTTATTCCAGGAAAAGATTGTCGCAGACCTCCCAGAGGGCCTTCTCTGTCGCCGCTCCGAGATTATGGAATGGCCTGTCGGAAAAGATCCGTCTTTACTGCTTTTTTAAAGCAGTCAAGCATGGTAATAAGACGGATCTCATCTGACAGGCCATTCCATAATCTCGGAGCGGCGACAGAGAAGGCCCTCTGGGAGGTCTGCGACAATCTAGTTTTCATAGGCAGTAGCAGATTCCTCCCAGAAAACCAAAGTGTTTGTGCGTGGGGATTGTATGGGAAGAGGCGGTCCCGAAGATAAGTTGGACCCAAGCCATGTAGGGCTTTAAAGGTCAAAAACAACACCTTGTACTGTGCCTGGAAACTGATCGGCAGCCAGTGGAGAGACTTCAGCACTGGAGTTATGTGCTCTCTCCTAGACTTCCTCTTTCCAATCTCTGAATCCATTCTGCACTGTATTTTCTTTTCTTTCTTGAGATTAATTTTAATTAATTTTAATATAATTTTCAATCAAAGTAATATACAATCAAAGATAAAGAAATAGAAAGAAGAAAAAGAGAAAATAAAAAGGGAAAAAGACATACAACTAATGCACAGTAGACTCTGATCTCACCAGTCCTGAATGTAATGAGAAAAAAACTTTTTACTACTATTAATAATTGACAAGGTCCCCCACAATATTCTTGCAAACAAGATAGTAAAATGTGGGCTAGATAATACAACTGTTAAGTACATTAGTAACTGGTTGGCTGACTGAACCCAAAGGGTGCTCAGCAGTGGCTCCTCTTCATCCTGGAGAGAAGTGACCAGTGGGAAGCCACAGGGTTCTGTCCTGGGCCCAGTGATATTCAGCATCTTTATTAATGATTTGGATGAAGGAATAGGGGGTATGCTTCTCAAATTTGCAGATGACACCAAATTAGGAGGAATAGCTCATACCCAAAAGCAGGGGTAGGCAACCTTTTTGAGCCAGGGGCCGGTACTCCGAAGTCCTCCCCTCCACCGGGCCAAGGGGGGGTGGGAATGGCAGCTCACGCACATGCGCGACTCCCCTTGTATGAACTGCCGCCACCGCCTCCGCACATGTCGCAGCCACCATTTTGATTTCCAAAATGGCGGCAGCGATGCATTTGCACACGCGCAGTATTCCTGCACATGCGCAAACGAGTCGCGGTTGCCATTTTGGAAATCAAAATGGCGACCACCACTCGCAGCCGCCATTTTGATTTCCAAAATGGCGGCCGCAACTCGGTTGCGCATGCGCAGTACTCCTGCGCATGTGCAAACGCATTGTGCCCGCCATTTTGGAAATCAAAATGGCGGCTGCAGTGCGCGCGGCTGCATGGCGGCCAAAACATGCAGCGGTGGCGGTGGCAGCAGAGGTCTGCCTGGGCCGGTAAGCACGGGGCAGAGTAACTGGTGTTGAGAAATGCTGGGAACTGCAGTTAGCAACAGTATATGTGAGAAGTATCTAGGAGTCTTGGGGGGGGATGCAGACTGGTGGCCCTGGGCTGCCCCTGGAAGTGGAACACTTCAGCCCCGATCCTCCCTTTTGCTGCCTGTGAAAGGAGTGCTAAAATAGTGCTCCTTCCGCAAGCCGCGCCGGGCGCCGCAAGAGGCGTTGTGCACCTCTTTGGTGTCTCTTCCCCTCAGCGTGTCTGGACGCTGAGCCGGAAGGAAGTCATCGGAGCACCCATCGTGCAGACGGGCCATCACTCCGATGATGTCCTCAGGAAGGGGATGGGGCTGCCTCTTCCCTTCCTGGGATTGAGGACAGCCTTTTTCACCGTCTGCATCCCCCCTTAGTAGACCACAAGCTGAGCATAAGTCAGCAGTGTGATGTGACATCTAAAAACAAACAAACCACTATGTAATTCTGGGCTGCATCAATTGGAGTACAGGGTCTAGATCAGGGGTAGGCAACCTTTCCCCTTTAAGGGCCGAGGGACTTCAGCTCCCAGAATCCCAGGAGCTATTGGCCAACATGGGATTATTGGCCAACATGGCTGAGGCTTCTGGGAGCTGAAGTCCCTTGGCCCTTAAAGGGGAAAGGTTGCCTACCCCTGGTCTAGATAGTGTTTAATCAGACCTCACCTGAACTACTGAGTTCAGTTCTGGGCACCACACTTCAGGGATATTGACAAGTTGGACCATGTGCAGAGGAGAGTGACTGAAATGGTGAAGGGTCTGGAAACCATGTCCTATGAGGAGTAGCTCAAGAAGCTGGATACATTCAGGATGAGCAGATGTCCTCCTTTTTCCAAGACATGTCTTACATTTCAACATTCTGTCCAGAAGTAATTCAAAAATGTCCTCCATTTTTAACATGACTAAGGGCCTTTGCAGACTGCCAGAAATAGTGCACATTAAATTGAGGCACTGTCCTGGCTCAGTGCTAGGGAGTCATGGGAATTGTATTTTTTTCTGAGACATGGAGCCTTCTCTGTCAGAGAGCTCTGGTGCCACAATAAATTACAGTTCCCATGATTCCCTAGCACTGAGCCAGGGCAGTGCCTCAATTTAATGTGCACTATTTCTGGCAGTCTGCAAAGGCCCTAAGAAGCATGAATTTATATTTGTATTAGTGTTTTTAGCTTTTATTTGGCAATGTCCTCCATTTTTATTGAATTTCCTACATTTTGAGGTACCTTGTCCTCTTTGGGATTAGGACATCTGGTCACCCTGGATACCTTTAGCCTGGAGAAGAGAAGGTTATATGTAATGTTAGCCCTTTTTAAATAATTGAAAGGATACCATAGTGAAAATGGAACAAGCTTGTTTTCTGCTGCTGCTGCAGAGAATGGGACCCAGAGCAATGGATTCAAACTACAGGAAAAGAGGTTTCACCTCAATGCTAGGTAAAACCTTCTGGGCAATAAGAGCTGTTTTACATTGGAACCTGCTGCCCTGGGAATGTGGCGGAGTCTCCCTTGGCATTTTTTAAACATAGGTTTTGTGGTTATTTGTTGGTACTGCTTTGATTGTGTATCCCTGCTTGGCAGTGGCTTGAACTGGATGACCCTCGTAGTCTCTTCCAACTCTATGATTCTATGAATTTCTGGATGATTGTACTTTTAGGTCTCAAAACAATTGCATGTCCCAGCTACAGAACGACCATTGGATTAATGGAGTTTGTGTAAATGTTGACTTACCTTCAGCATTTGATTCAGTGAGTTGGGTGTAGCAGTTGGATGTAAGCCTTAGACTGCAGGCATGCAACTGCATTTTTAAATTCCTTTCTTTTACCCTAGAAAAATCCTGTAAATGAAAAGGTAAAACACCTTGCAAAGTCCTAGACTCTCTCCTTAGAGTTCGTTTCTCTACCTTCAGGTGGATAGGTGTGTGCGCACATATGCAGTTAATGCAGAAGAGCATGAGATTTCTTAAGTGCACCATGAATAGGTAGCAGCTGTTTCTAACATTTTCTCAGTTGTTGTATCTTGAAACTAACATTGAGTAGCTTTCTGTTCAAGGTAGAACTGAGAAAGTGATCAGGTTTAAATTGTTTAGGACAACAGTTGACTCTGATAAAATACATACTGTTTTTTTTTTTAGTACATTACACTTAAGCTAACCTTGATGTTCATATGCTTTTTCTTCCTCTCCTGTGTTAAGATAACATATTTTCACACATTAAGAGCTCAGTTTTTGAATATGTTCAGAATATAAATGTGAATAATATACATGACAAGGCTATAAATGCAAGTCTGATGCAAGACTAGAAGAGCCAAGGGGTGAAGTCATGCCACACTGTTACATGAACATAAGTAGTGTTTTTAAAATTTGAGTAGTCCTCAAGGTTGTTTTTAATGCTGCTGTTATGTGATTACAAATGTAAACCAGAAATGCATTTTAGTTGGACCAATAATTTCTTGGATGGCCACCACATTTAATTAAATATATATTTTGAAATAAAATGTCGGCATATACTGAACGTGCTTGCATATATTTATTAAAGGAGGACAGTATGTTTTATTGATCAAATTAAAGTATACACCTGAATGAAAATATGCTTATTAATAAAAGAGCTTACTTGTCTTTTAGGTTGCGGTAAAATCAATATAATATTTAAATCTTAAATGATTTGGTTGTATTCTCCCAAATTATGTTAGTGTGTTCAGTTGAGAAGATAAAAGTTCTTGTTATCCCATCTCTTGTGTAATTGCAATATGAAAAATAAGCTATTGTCCTTGAGTTAAGTATTGTAATGAATATTCTGTTTTAATGTGTGTTTTTTCACAAATATCTAGCATTGACTTAACTTCACTCCCACTGAAGCCTGTTAATTAACTCCCAAGATATTCCATGACAACAGAGCACACCAACTGATACAACTGAGAATAAAGTATAATAGTGCTCCAACATCGGTATTTCAGTCCTCCCCCCCCCATGAGTCAGTTCTGTGGTCCAGTTCTCTTTTGACTTGTACATATCAAGATATTGGGTTTTTTTATTGATGCTGTAGTTATGGGCCTAAAAGTTGTTTCCAATCTGTGGTTACCCTAAGGTGGACCTGTAACTGTGTTTTCTTGGCAAGATTTGTTGTGCCATTGCCTTCCTATGAGGATGAGAGAGTGTGACAGTAACATATCAGCTATAATCAGTGATTCCCAAAGTGGGTGGTACCACCCCTGGGGGTGATGGACAAATCCAGGGGGGATGGTGAGAGAAAAGGGATATCAGAGGGGCGTTGGGGGGCATTAGAAGTAAGTACAGAAAGCCCTTCTTATTTTCTGACTTTGGATCCATAGATTCAACAAGTGGCGGGTCGAAAATAGTTAGGTAAAAATTCAAATTTTCTGTGTTCCCCTGCTGAGGATGATGCTGTCCAGGTGGGGTGGCAGTGAGAGGGAGGAAGAACAGGAAGCAGTTGTTGGGGGGGACTGAGGGTCACACATGTGGTGGGGAGAGAGCAAGTGTCAAAGGTGGGAGAGTGAGATGGAAGGGCAGGAGGCATTTGTCAGGTTTTGGTGGGGTGGTTCAGGGTTGCATGTGTGGTGGGACCTGGTGAGAACAAGATGGAAGAGCAGGAAGCACTTGTTGAATTGGCTGATGCTTGTATACATGGGGGGAGAGAGTGAGACAGAAAGATGAGAAGCAGTTGTATTGGCCAAGCCAGTCATGCTGCTGCTTCCTATGCCCAGCTCAGAACCAGGCTCATACCTTTGGTCATGGGCAGAAAAAAAACAAACCCATAACTGCCAAAGTGCCCCATCCTCACCCCATGGCTGTCCAAGTCTCTGGTGAAAAAGAAAAAATCCTCTTGGGGTCTCTCCCTCTTCCAGACCACACAGGAGATGAAGAGACAGGAATGAGGGAAGCAAAAGGGTGAGCCTCCCTCTCCGTTCTCCTACTACTGGGAGAACCTGCCATTCCTCTCACCTGCAGGAGAGCCCTTTCTGCTTAGGGGTGCCCCAGCTAATGCATTGCTTAAGCAGGGACTCTTCTCCCTCAAAAAATCCCAGCCCATTTCTTGTTGCCAGATCATATAGTGAAGCTTCAGCACTCATATTTTTGAAGCCCCCATTTTAATTGGACACCTCTTGCCTTTCTTTGCATCTTGATGCTTTTTGACTGGGTGACTGTGATGGGGTGGAAAATGCTGTTTCATGTACCCCATTCCTTCTACAAATAGGAAAATGTGTGTGTGTGCATGTGCATTTACTGTTAAAAATAACAACATGGGCTTTGAATACCTTCATAGGGCTTGTTGTTCCTAGCTCATGTGTCAACTGGAATTCTTGCTTCTGCGTTCAAAGTATGTCCTACCTTCCTAATTGATGGCCATTGGTCAGACCATCCCATTGAAGCTGTACATTTTGTGGGGGATCCGTTCTGGACCACCACCCCCTGCGAAAATGGAGAATTTTCAATATTCAAGCCCCACAGGCTTGAATGGGGCACGGCCCATTGATTTTAATGGAGGTCGCCCCCCCGTGAATATTCAAAACCATGGACCTCAAGTCTGCAAGAGCAGATGGGCGACTGTACCTGGAAGCAGTTAGACTGGATTATTAATCCATTCCTAAATATCAGCAATGAGGAAACAGGAATGGTAGAGGAAATACTGATTTCACTCCAAAATGACTTTGAGTTGAGGCCAGATTTTTTTTTAAAAAAAATCATATCAAGATTTTTGGTTATCAAAACAATAACAACAACAACAACAACAAATACCCCTTAAACTAAAAATCTATCCACTACGCTGAACTGTGAAACAAAGTTAAGATGTACTTTATTGCTTTCCTACATCATATTCAGTAGATAGAAGCTTCAGTGCATTAGCCCAGCTTCTTTCCAAGCAAAGAAACAGACTGAAAATTAATGAATGCAGGGATCTAAGACTTCTTCTTAATGCTTTCCAGCCTGATGTTGAAAAGCTAATGTCCCTGCTCCAAGCACATCTATCTCATTAAAACTATGAAGATAATGTTTTACAAACAAGACACAAATTTGTTTTTTTCAAATTGATAAAAATGTTAAATAATTTTTTACAAAGTTTTTTATTTGTGAAAAACATACATTTGTTTAACTTGATAGTGCTAGACTGGTTGTTTTGAATTTACAATAGAACAGTAGACCTAATATTAAGAAATAGGTGTGGGGGTGCTAGGGTTGTCTCCCAAGACGAAGGGGGATGATAGCCCAAAATGTTTGGGGACCACTGAGCTACATTGAGGCTATTTCCCCAAGTGATTCACAGTTGAGTCCTAGTTAGAAGTAGGCCATGTTGATGTTAATGGGACTTGGCCCAGACATCTGAGACTGCATCCTTTCTGAAATCTGCTGAATTTCATGGTTATCAGTACATTTTGTGGTATCAAATTCCATAGTTCATCTATCTCTTGTGCAGAGAACAATCTCATTTTATTTCTTCTGAACTTCCCAACTTTTGGATCATTGTATTATGCACCCAGGTTCTAGTAGTATGAAAGACATGGCAGAAAATTATCCTATCTGCTTTTTTTTTTTTTTTTTTTTTTTGCACCCTGAATAACTTTATACACTTGGAATTTCAACCTTTAAAATTTATTTTTCTTCTAAGGCCCGGAACAGAGGGCCTGAAAGGAGTGGCCAGGGGCTGCTCAGGCCGCGATTGGGCCACCACCTAAAGTCCCGAATCAACACCACCAGGAGTCAGATTTAATCTGCTCTTTTTTGATCCACTCCAGTGGACTGGATTGCAACACTGGAGTGGCTTCCGGACCATTTAGATTGTATTAATATATCTGTATGGAAATTTTAATGTTGTAAGCCGCCCTGATTGCTCTGCAGAGGGTGGGATATAAATTATTATTATTATTATTATTATTATTATTATTATTATTAGGGGGCATGTGTTGTTTGAATCCCAAACAATGTAACATTTTCTCATAGAGGAGTTGGTTCAGCCCTCTAATCATTTTGTTTCTCTTCGTCTATACTTTTACCAGCTCTACAATATGCTTTTCAATACATGGTGACCATCACTATACAACTATACAGTTTATTTTAGGTGGGTTTTTTTAATATGTATAAATGCCATAGCTGCCAAACATTGGATCAGTGTTTTAATAATAATAATAATAATAATAATAATAGTTTTTATTTATATCCCGC
>JAIPUX010001232.1:139228901-139247366 GCA_020142125.1 Phrynosoma platyrhinos | reverse complement strand
ATGGCCCTTGTGGTCTCTTCCAACTCTATGATTCTATGATTCCTTTTTCCATTTGAAAGTACTTTGTCACATGAGTTCCAACATGTCACCATTTCTGCCAGTGATCATGAGTGTCAACTATGTGAAAAGTGGCAGGAAATGGTTCATAGTCCTTTGGTTTAGTGGGGAAATGACTTACAGGCTCAAAAGGTTCAGAAAAGTAATTGAAATAGGTGTTTCTAATCTATAAATATGCCTCTTTCCCAATCCTTTGACTCCCCAGTATGTTCTACCACTCCTGTAAAATGACGTTAAGTTAAATGACTTTATCTCTAGTTTCTTTCCATATTTAGTTGTTGGTGATCGGTGTATGATGTCAGGGCGAGAGGCTTAAAAACTGGAGAAAGGATCTATTTCATATTCTTACTTGTCCCATATTCTGTTAAAACCCATATTATGTTGAAGTCCCCTGGAAGATATTTAGCACATAATGTAAATTTAAAAGCTTGGTTGTGGACATGGCACAGTACATTTAACCCAGAAATACTAGCACAGGAGTTCAGAAAGTTTAGTTTAGAAGCAGAATACGGCAGATATCAGCCCTTACCCTCATATAACATGTGATGACAGCAGATCTGTTTGCTTAGACCAGTTTTGCCACAACCATCACTGGATTGGACAAAAGAGAAAAGGGGGGGAAGAGCATTTTTCCCATAGCAGGGCCTAACTTTTGGATGTTGAAGCCCAGTGTAGGAGATGAAATATGGGAAGAGAAGTTACAGAAAGGAGGAAACTTCAATACCCTGTCTCTGGCTTGTCTCAGAAATAATTTGTCTTTAAAATGAAGCTTCTAATCTGGAGTTTCATATGTGCAGGAGTCCCAGCTTTATACAAATGGATCCACAATCAAATCATGTGTGTAGTTGACAGCTTAGTTTTCCTCATTGCTTATGATCCTTTTGCATTGTCATGGTATCTTTATCCCTGCAGCTGTCATGGAAGACTTGCCCTGGTTATCTTGCGTCTGATAAAGATTTTAAAAGACACAAGCAGCTCATGGTCTGAGTTACACTGTAAGGTTTTACTGTCTAGTATCCTTCAGAATAGCCAGTTTCATTCCTTTTCCCATCTGGATTTCTGACTCTCTTCTTGGTTTCAGACAAGGTGTTTCCCAACCCTACCTGGAGATGTCAGGGAATGAACTTGGGATATGTTGCATGCAGAGAGGTACTGGAGCACTGGGATAAATGGTTATTAAGGAGCTGAAGAAACTGGCTGCTTGCACATATAGACTAGTGAGCGCCAGATGGATTAGGAAAGCATATTTTAGATAGTTCAAGCTGGTTCTCAGGCTACTTTTCGCTGGTAATTATGATGTGAATAAAGAAGGGAAGGGAGAAATGACCATTTGGGAGCAATTCTGCTTTATAGAATTCACAGCATTCTGGATAAGCCAGGCATGATTTTAATCACAGCACTGGGCAGGTTACAACTACTTAACTATGTGGACTGCATGCAGCTAGTGTGCAATGTTAGTACATTTGCAAAGTGCTTGCCTGAGCTACAGATTTTTGTTGTGTTAACTTTGGGCCTCTGCAGACCGGCCCAAAGGGCCAGCCTGAAGGCAGAGATGGGGTGGAGCAGCCACATGCCAGGTGCCCCAACCCCACACCGCACGCCATTACACATGGCACACAGCATTAGGATGCCCTTCTGGTGCAGTGTTTTGATGTGCTGCACCTTAAAGCATGCTAAAGAGCTGCGCTCTGGGTCTTAGGGCAGCCTTTTGTTGCCCCTGAAAGGAGCAGCATTTTGCTGCTCTTTCAGGGGCGACAAAAGGGAGGATTGGGGTTGCAGAGTCTGGTTGTCTCAGCCCTGATCTGTGGCTAGCAGGGGCGACCCAGAGCCGCCTATCTGCATAGCCCCTGAGACCATGAAGTTAAGATGACCCTACAGAAGCCATATGTTAGGCACGTATAAAAGCCATATGTTAGGCACGTACAGTATAAAACTTATATTGTTAGCCGCCTTGGGTCCCACTTTGGGAAAAAGGCAGAATAAATAAATAAATAAATAAAATACAGATATGCTCTTGCCCACCTACCATCATGTTTAACTGGATGGATTAAAGTATCTGACTCATATATGACTATTCTGACATTACAGAGATGTATGTTTTTTGCTATTTTCCAGCTGTCCCTACTCACATCCCTTATATCTTCAATGCACAAGTAATAATAAGTAGCCTGCTCTGTCTCAATAATTCAGACTGACATTAAGAGCAATATTAGTTGTGTACATCTTACATTCCAGATTCTCCATCTTTTCCAAATGAAGAGATTCCTCCCTCCCTTTTCTTTTGAAGTTTTAAGTCAGAACTGCTAGTGACCCACTTTTGCTAACAGTTCTCTTAACTAACCCCTGTACTCAATCATACATGGTTTTTTCCCCTCTTCTACCCACTGTCTGTCTAGCCTGGCTTAAAAATTTTATATATGTACTTTTAAAAAATTGATTAGCTGGAGAGCTGCCCGTTCTTCTGTGGTGTATAATAAGGATTTGAAAAACCCTGCACACTGAATTCTGTATAGTGTAATTAAAACTGACCCAGATTTGGACCTGAGAACACCAGGACTTAGCCAAACTTGCCATGAGCTGAGTTCTGATGGCAGATGGGAACTAATGAGGACACACTATACTCCAGAATTTCCCAGCTGCTTGGCTCCTTTTTTCTACAAACAAGGTTTGGAGTGAAGTCCTGATCCCAAGAGTATGTTCAGCAAATGTGCTGCACCCAGTGATTTAAGAAGCAAGGAAACACGGAAAGCTTATTGCAAAGTATTTTTAAGGTCTGAGTCTCAAAGGGCTTTTTCAGCACAATCGAACGTTAATGCAGAAACACTACATATTAGCTTCCTTCTTTTCCGCCAAGAATGGAAAAGATTACCTGCTTCAAGCTCTGCTTTGATTTCATGCTTCTCTTCCTCCTGTCACAGGACAAGAGTCATATTTTATTGAATAGGGCACACTGACATCAGGATGTATGGACTCTTTAACCTATAGGTTTCTTCATCTGGTTCAGCATCCTCGGACTCTTCAGGCAGATGTAATTGAATCGGGCTGAAGCAGCTGTAGCTGGCATGTGGTCTTTCGGATTGCTAGCACCTGCTTATTTTTTTGTAACTCACTAGAGCAAAAGTTGTGCCAAAACCAGCATTGGTCTTGGAGCGGATAATACACTCCACATCTTATGTCCCATTCCCTGTCCAACCAAGCCACATAATTACTGGTGCCTGCATTAATAATTCTGGTAGTGAGCTGGGATAGGTTTATGCTGCTTCTTGTCCAAAGCTCCCTTTAAGAAGTGTTCTGCCAATGCTGGCTTTCCTCTCCATCAGCAGTAAGTGACAGACTTAATACTGATCAGGTGCTCTGGATTGGTCTGCCCTCCTTAGAAAATTGGGCACCTAAGGTCTTTCTATATCCAGTTTAAATTACAGACACCAGATTTTATTTGCTGCTTGAACAGTCTTCCTGGCACTGTCAGGTGGGCCTTAATAGCAAGCAAATGAATCTCTGATCCTCTGAAATGTTCAGTGGGAGGCCCCCCCCTAAAAGGGTTGTAACTTTGATGCTAAACTACATAGTAATGTAAACAAAATGGAGCTTTACATTTTCATTTGTTTTCTTCCTGGAAGCAATAACAAAATAATTTCAGGATTTTCCTCCACATTAGATAAGATGATTTTTTTCTGTTTTAAATTTTCCAACAGTTTTTTGCATTTTGTGAAAAGTTTGTTTCTGCCACATCTGTGGGATGCCACAGGTTAGAATCATCTAGAGTAGATCCATTCAGTCACTTGAGGAATGTTTTGTCAACACATTGGAACTAACAATACAATTTAGGCCAGTGTATTTCATGTCAGAGTGGTGTTTTGTGTAAAAAAAAAAAAAGTAGCTTGGGTCTGCATGTCTGCATATAGCAATGCAGACACTCTCCCAAATGGTATCTGGACCATTTCATGCTACAGCTATTTTTCTATGCTGAGTTGGATGTTATTAATTAAAATATTTATAACCCACCCACTCTCAAAAATATCAAGAAAGCATACAGTCAACCTGGCTAATTTAAAACTGTAAACAATAAATATTGTTTTAAAACTTGGAGAAGATAATTTTATTATTATTCATTTAAAGCAGTGGTTCCGAAACTCTGCTCCTCCAGATGTTTTGGACTTCAGCTCCCAGAATTCCTGACTGTTTACCAAACTGGCCGGGGCTTGTGGGAACTGAAGTCCAAAACACCTGGGGGAAATCAAAGTTTGAGAACCACTGATTTAGAGTATTTATAACCCACTTTTCAGCCATTAAGGCTTTCAGAGCGGCTTACAAAATATCAACTTGACAGTTCTTGGCACTCCGGCTTGCAATCTAAGGGCCGATGCACATGGCCTGTTTGAGGCAGCAGAGAGCTGCCCTGGAGAGCGGTGGATTGGGGCCATGGCAGTCCCACTCCGCAGTCTTGATCCTTTTGTTTGCCACCTCTAAAAGAGCGGCACAATGCTGCTCCTTTTAGGAACGGCAAAAGTCCACCCTAAGAGCCGGCGCTGCAGCTCTTCCGCACCCTTTTGGTACAGCATGTCTGCACACTGTGCCAGAAGGGTATCCTTATGCTGTGAGCTGTGCGTAATGGCATGCGGAATCAGGGTGACATCAGGGTGGGGTTGGGATGGCCGGCGTGTGGCTGCCCCACCCCAACTCTATCCCAGGCTGGCCCTTTGGGCCAGTCTGCAACAGTCCTAAATAAGACACAACACACAAGGAAAAGCAATGACAGTGAGGAAGGGGACTGAGTCCAGCAGATACTACCCACTCTTCTCTCCCTCCAAGGCCAGTGAAGTAACAGTTGGGATGGTGGGAGGGCCTTTTATCTGCTTCTGGGCCCTAGGCATGATAAAACTGTGCCTGCCTCTTCTTTCCTTCCAAGTCTAGGACAGTGACTGTTTGGATGGAAGGAAGGCCTTTCATTTGCATGATGGAGACTTAGCTGTCTCTTCTTCCCTCTCCTCTCCTTCTAGGGCCAGGGCAATGGCAGCTGGGATCTGGTAAAACACAGGATAAAGTCCATTGGAATGTCTAACCCATGTTGATGGTGTGCAAAGGACTCTTTTAGCACTTTTGAGACTGAGAAAAAGAAAGAAGTTGGGAGCAGATTAACTTGGGGGCAGTTAACAACAACAAAATACAAGCTTATGCCATTAACCTCTTTCTTTCTCTCAGCCTCAGAGGTGCTACAAGATCTCTTTTCACACTCATCCAGACTAGCAGTGTTCCCTGAGTGTCCAGGGCTTGACAGAACACAGACCACAGGACAGCCCAATGAAAAATTTGCATAACAAAAATTGTTCAGATCTGCTTTTATTTGGATGCTGTAGTTGGTACAGGACCAGTAGATTTAACTTTGGTCACTATTGGACCATGTTACTGAATGCATTTCAATATGTGTAGCCTGAGAATGTAGACAGGATTCTTGAGTAGGTAAGAGGTACCATATATGTCTTGGGAACTTGTCATTCCCAGATCACATAAGAAGATGGTGGGAGACTGGATGAGTGGTAAAGAGAGTGGTTATCTCTTCAGAGAATGATGGGGTTTTGACCTAAGTGAAAGATTTATTTATTTATTTGTTTGTTTATTTAATTTCTGTGCCATCTTTCTCCCAGAAAGGTACCCAAAGTTGTAAGATCTCTACTGAAAAAGATTTTCTTCAGTCATATCATCCTTGACAGTCTCCCATATTTGACCAATATTCCTGGTCAATATATATATATAACCAATATATATATATTAAAACTACTTCCTTGTACAAACACTCTGAGTGCAGCTCTGCTCCCCCCAAACCAAAGTGGCCACTGAACGGTCCAGAAGCGGATACTGGAAACTTGCAGATGGCTCTGGATGCCAGATACTGTTCCCCATGAGCTCTATGGCTGCAACTACTGTTTTCCTCCATCATTCCTGTTTTTCAGCCAGAAATCCTGTATAAGAATTCTCTCAATGCTTTTCCCTCCACCTGCATTATATTGGATCTTGGCTGGGCTGCCCAACAGTAATGCAGGAGGAAACTGTGGCTTGCCACAGAAGTGTGGGAAAAAGAATGCATGATGGGAGGAAGAATGGTGGGAGTGAGTCTGAGGCTTGCTTATGTAATATACAATCTTGCTTTGGCTTTACATATGAGACAAGTCAGTGTCTTTGTTTTTGCCATATCTGATATGCTTTATAAGGGGAGTTTTTGAAACTGTTATTTATAATTATTTATAAGGGGAGTTTTTGAAACTGTTATTTTAGACTTGTTGGTTTATCTTTGCTTTCAAATGTATACATTTTGCCTTTACTTTTATATGTGATTCTTCAAATACAAAATAAATTTAGTAATATGTAGAATGTAAGTGAAGTCTTGTTGTATGTGCAGCCACTAATTAAACAGAAAATTTAATGCACTGGCATAAAGCATGGAATGGGGAATGCCTGGCTGTTAGTTTCTGCTTAGTACAGAGGAGGACACTATATCATGCTCTTGGCCAGTCTTGGAGCTTCCCAGAAGGACCAACCCTGTTGGACAATTTAGTTTATTAGGATTAGGCTGAAGCTTCCAGGATTCTAGCTTGGCCTGATAACCAAACAGATGGGATAGGAGGATTTTAAATGACCAGGAGCTTTCACAAGTTGTATGAAAATGTGGCATATTCTCTAGTTGTGCTTAATCAGGAGATGTGTTATATTGGGTTGTTCTCCCAGGAAACCAATTTAGCCTAATGGTATGTTGAAAAACAGTGGGTAGCTGAATAATCGGCACATGATGACAATGCTTTAGTTTTGGCTATACCAGTAGGTTAAGTGATGTGTAGCCAGTTGCTTATAAGTGGGAGTGGGGGAATCAACTATTTTAGCACAGTAATGATAAATATTTTTTTCAGGCTATGGGAGACTCCATTTGTTATTTTTTAATATATATGCATTGCATGTTTTCCTACATTCTTTGGAATATACTGATATCACACAATCTTGTTTTAGTTACCAGTATGAAGATGCTTTTTACTCCCTAAATTCTGGGAGATTGACATTAATGTGAGAATATAATACTATTACTGCCTTCTGTTCTGTGCTGCTGGTTTTGTGTGTGTTTATTTTATTGATTGATTAAACATATGTGTAGGTTGCTATTCACCCAAGTTTCAAAGTTTTACAAATTAAAGCTTTCTTTACAAATGAAAATAAGACTACAAAGCTGAAAAAGGGAAACAAAAACAAATTTCTCAACAACAGTATAATATATGGCAGAGGTTAAGAAAATACAGATAAAATCATAATTAATTGCTAAAGTTCAACTGCAACATTTTTTTGTGTGTGCTCATCTGTGGACAACTGGCAGGGCTGCTACAAAATGACCCCAGTCATGATGGGTCATGCAAGTGAAAATCTGAATTTTGGTTTCACACAGATGCTATGTTATTATTGAATTCAAAGGCCACAACGTAAATGAGATACACCTTCTAGTAAACTCTGGGATTACTTTATTCTTCACTTCCAAGTCATTCATTTGAAGTCTTTTGCTTTTTCTTCTCTATGAAATTTGAAAGAGGTGGTGGTTATACAGCTGGCTTTTATCTTGTCACATAAGGTTACAAGAAGCTAAACTGCCCAAGATTATTCTGTAAGAATCCCTTCTATTATGAGCAATTTGTATATGGTCAGTCTCTTTGTTCTCTTTATTTTTGTCATGTATTTTTTAACCACTCCTTTCTTCAGTGAATGCTTGAGGTCATTACAAGAAAAACATAAAAAGGTAAAACACAACATACAAAGAATAAATATAATCTAAAACCAAAGTATATACACATTAGAACAAAACAGGACGTTGCTAAAATTAATCACTAAAGGTTAGCAGAAGAAAATAATTTTTCTATATGTCTTAAGGCCAATAAATGGGTTTAGTTCTGTTGTTCCTGGATTGGTTAAGAATAGAGTATATAATTACTAATTATTGAAATAACTGTGGAAATTAAACATGTTGATTACACATTTTGACAATTGAACTTACAGGTGGCCTTCTCTAAAATTATGTTACATCTTCTAATTCTTCTTCATCATTCCAGTGGCATTTCTGTTATGAGACTTTGAGGAATAATTGTGGAATTGCTAATCTTAAAAGTGTAGAAAGTGGTAGAAATGGGAAAATGAACATATTCATATTTGAGTCCTCTCTCTGTGTCTCTCTTAATTTAAAAGCTTTATTTATGTGCAGCTCCAAATGTTTTCTTTCTTATTTTCTAGGGAACTAGACAGCTTAACACCCCTGTTGCTTCCTGCTTCTGCTGTGACAGCAATCCACCCTTGTATTTACAAGTAGAGCTCAACCCTGCAGCTCATCCTATCTTATCTTGTTGATTTCCATTTGGCCACGTGGTAAGCTTGTATTTGCTCTATATATTACTGTAAGGTAAAGTCCTCATAGCTTTGGTATGCCCTCAATCATAATGTTGTGCAGTGAAATCAATATATTTCTTGCCCATCTAAAATCGCTCAATCATTTCCCACTTCTCATAGTAGGAAAAGGATGGGTGTGCTGAATTAGCATTGAAGTTGAGCTTCTGCATACATTTTTATACAAATAAAGTATGAACTAAAATGTGTGACAGAATTAAATCCATCAGATCTAATAAAAGAAATAGAGGAAGGCAAAGAAAGCTTGGACCTTAAATCCCATTAAACCAGGCCAGAGAGAAAATGTGTTAAAAGGAAGCTGCACTGTATCTTTTTGTATTGTCTGTTGGAATAATCTTTTTCACCCTTTAAGTGGAGTGTTTAAAAATCCTGGTATTTCTGAAACAAAAAGAATACACAGCTACTGAGCTAGCTGGTTTTTATACCTTCCTTTTCTGAGTATTGTCCTTCAGTACAATACAGAGCCATTTCTTTGTTCTCAGAAGCAAGCAGTTAAATTGTATGTAAATGTATGCAAATTAGATGCTGTCTAATAAAGAGAGTCATTAGATGGAAAAAATATTTAGTTTGGCAAAAGAAGAGAAAAGAGGGGAAAAGAAAGCAGGTGTATTTTGGAAGAGATAAATGTACGATTGCTAAAAGCCCTCTAACTTCGGATGAGAATTTCTAAAAAAGGTTATTTAAATATCTTGTAGAAGGTTTATTCCTTTGTTCTTCCATTTTCTGTCTCTCTGTGTAAAATTATGCACACATAGTTGTAATATAAATGTGACATTTATGTAAACTCCACTATATGTCTTTGACAGGCTATGCCCTGTTTCTGTGTGTCCATATTAATATATATGTATAGATAAACTTATATTTATAAGTATCTGTATACAATGAAATGTCTATGTTATGTTCATTCATAGGAAGGTAATCTGAGAGAAATCACACCACATTTCTATTAATGTATGTTAAAGTGCCTTCGATTATTTTGCATCTATTTTTCCCATTAAATTATCTGATTAGAATTAGAAGTCTGATGTTCTGCTGCTTGTTGAAACTATACAAAGCATGGGGCTATTCGAGTTCCCAGCACCAGTACCAGGGTTCCCTATTTACCATGGCAATTGGCCCTAGATGAAAGGAGCCACCACTACTGGTGCTAGTGCTTCTGTAAAAAGAAACAGCCACCAGCTTCTTTTATGTGATTGTAAGGCTTGTTGTGCAAGTCCAAATTTCTGACATCAGCACATCCTTACTCCCGCTAGGGGTTGTAACAAAATCATTTCTCCTTTGGGACATCCTCTGCTTGGATTGCATAGCCATGTCATGGCACTTGTTTTATTGTATGCTTCCTTCCTGCAGAACAACTACAAGAGAGGAAAGGGTTGGCCTGCAGATTAAGTATCCTGGACCTCTGATATGCCACAAATTCTGTGAAGGAACTATAGCTTAGTAGAAAACATGTGTTACGTGCAGAACATCCCAGGTTCAATCTCTGGCATTTTCAAATAAAGGATCTGATACAAGGGTTACTCAGACCTTTCCTTAAGATTCTGGTGCTAGTTGCAAGAGTAACAAACAATTTTGGGCATGGTGTTAACTTTCTGTCTTAATTTCTCTTTTTGCCATTGATTTTAAGGTACTGAAATGTCCTCCTTGGAACCTTATTTCTAATGCTGTGGGTTTGTTTCTTCTTTTTAGATGGCTACTTAGCATTAGACTGGATCCAGAAAAAAAACATGGTTTTACAACTTGATTTGTAGTTTTCTCTTTGGTCAAAGAAGTTTTAAGACAATATATATTTAATTCGATTTTATTTCACATAAACAATCTTTTTGGGGTTAAATTTTAGAATTTTCTTTTCTGTCTGAATCTTCTTGCTCTTAGATGTTTTTCTTAACCTAACCCTTGTATTAGTTCAGAATAAAACAGATTATACTTTCAACAGAGTAACATTTTTTGTCTGTGTATGTTGAAGTTATATTTTTAAAAATGTTTTCAATCAGACGTGCACATTTTCTGTTAGCTGTTAACTTGTTGCCATGGCAGTACTGTTGCAATGTATGCACGTAGACATATATGTGTTTAAAATACATGTATATTAAAATAGTGTTTTTAAAATATTTACACATATAGCTCAAGAATTGGCCTAATTCCCAGAATTACTGGAACTACCTTCCCCAGGAACATTTGGACTTGAATAATCTCTCTAACAGCACTTACCCACCCACCGCCAAGCAACATAACAGTTTGAAGAATTGGCGTTTCAATCAATACTTGACTTCTTTTCTCACAGTGCTGGGGTTCTTTGGAACTGTTATATATTTTGTTTAATTACCTTAAAACACACTCTGCTAAAAGCTTTCCCCTTAGATTTAGGATTAGATTACTTCAATGTGGAGTGAAAACAATAAATATATATTTGATAATGGCTGGCATTTAGTATTAAAGCTACTGATTTGTAACCTAGAGCTACAGATCCATAACTCCTGTATTCATTTAGTAAGAGTCCTTGTCACAGCATTGTTCCCTAGTGGGAGAGGGGTCCAAATGTCATCTTCCTTGTGCCTTTATTGGAAGATAAACAGACCTGTTCTCCCTGACCTGTTGGCTGGCTGTTATGGTGGGCTGGAGTAGAGGCTGAGCAAGGGGACATTATTTAGGGCCGATGCAGACAGCCCATTTAGGGCGGCTCTGGGCCATCCGTGGGAGCAGCAGATTGGGGCCGCGGCAACCACATGCTGCAGACCTGATCCTCTTCTTTGACACCCTTTGAGCTGCCGCCGCAACTCGTTTACACCCTTTTGGCACATTGTGTGCACACGCTGCACCAAGAGGGTACCTTGCCGCCATGCGGACCGGCATGTGGCATCAGGGCAGAGTCGGGGCAGAATTGGGGCGGCCACCCCCAGGCCGGCCCTTTTGGCTGGTCTGCATCGGCCTTTAGTTACACATAGGGAAGTGAGTAGCCAATGTAGAATATTGGTGATTGTTGAACAATCCAGCCAAAATTATAGGATGTATAATGGATATTGCAGCTTCAATCAAGTCTGAAATCTAGGACAGTCGGCATGTAGAAAAACTACATGTCAAGATAATTGTTAAGTTATTGGTTTGTTTTTCTTAGAAGTCTTCTCCCAAGAGTTCAGCAAGTAGGGTGATCTATGACAATCAGGATCCCAGGTCAAATTTACCTTCAGAGTGAAAACCACTTTTGATGTTATACTGCTGAAAAGGGTGCAAGGAACTGTAATGACTAGGGATTTCTATTCCTTCATATTGCTGGAATTTGTTAAAGCAGTCTTTTGCAACTCCCCTGCATAGGACATTACATACGCTCCTGTAAGAGATAATGGAAAGATGTATTCCACATAAAGAGTAACAAGAAGCATATGACTGCTTTGAGTAGGCAGGGCTTTTTTAATTTATGTTGTGTATGAATTCACGTGAAATTGGTAAACAGATTCACATTAGTAATGTTGCAAGTGGGCTAGTATTAACAGCATTTGAGATTTTAAATATTTGCATAACTAATCTTCAACAATTCATATGAAATTTTCATTTCAGAATTCACCATTTTTTGGGTGACTGCCAATTTATTGAAACTATTTTCAGTATGGATAAATAGAGAGTTTTGAAATTCTTCCCCTCTAAAACAGCCTTTAAAGATTGAATGATTCTACACTAAACCAGGCCTGGTGCTAGCAAATTAGCTGTCGGACTAGCAGCTTTTGATATTAGCTAGTTATTGTTGTTATTGCTGTTATTTCTTTTTAATTATGTAAAGTGCTAATCAGTTTGATTATGCACAGTGCTAATCAGGTTAATTATGCAGAGTGCTAATCAGTTGTTCTCTAAGCACATGGGGAGTGCAGAGGTGCTGATGGTGAATAGTACTGCTACATGGGGGTAGTCACGGCAGTCGTTTTCTATTAAGAAAGAAGAGCAAGTGAGATGGTGCAGAGAATTTTACCTCTTAAAATTAGTAAATAAGGAGACACAGATTCCACAGGGATGGCAAATTCTGTTTAAAATAGAATAGAATCTTTATTTTCAGATTGCTTAATGTTATCGAAAAAATTAGTTAGGTTTGCCTTTAATTAAAACAAAGAACAGAGAAATATACAAGTGGTATTTTATGACTTTCCTTAAAGTTATTGGCTATAATACATGTGTAAGTCTTCCATTTTCAATGGGCTTAAACCCATTTGTCTATATGGGTTACGTCCACTGGTTTTCTGTTTTGTTCACTGCCTAGTCAAGGTTTTGCAGCAAGTAGGCCAGCTTTCCTTAGAACAATACCTGTGGTTGGTGTTTCGTAGTGGAATAGCGAGAGAGCTGTGCTTGAAAATAATAGAAAGTCAAGTGATAGATGAACCTTAAGAACAATTGTTTGAAGTTAATTTTATTACTAGAAATTTTTAGTATGAATACTGCAGATGCTGCATATACTCATGTACAAGTCCAGAAATTTTAGTCAAAAAACTGACCAAAAAATCTTCTCCATGAGTCAATGTAAGTGCTGTACTTTAACTCTTTGTCAAAAAAGGGAACTATTCTCTTCTCTGAGTAGAGCGACAAAAAGCAAGAGTTTAGCCCAGGGGTAGGTAACCTAAGGCCGGGGGGCTGGATGCGGCTCCCGAGGCCTTTGGACCAGCCCCAGGCCGGTCCTGCCGCTGCCGCCGCCCGCCATAATGATATTGATTATTGTTGTTATTACTTGTTCTTGGGGTTTTCTTGGCAAAATCTCCACAGGGGTTTTGCCATGGCTTTTCTGGGGCTGAGAGAGTGTGCATGCATATTTATTTATTTATTTAATTAATTTTTTATTTTTGGTGCTTTGGCCCCCCAATTGTCTGAGGGACAGCAACCCGGCCCCTGGCTCAAAAAGGTTGCCTACCCCTGGTTTAGCCAATCCCAGAAATACCTAAAAGAAGTACCAACTCCCTATATTCTCTCTGCAATGCCACTTCTGACCTTTTTGAATGCCTGGGCAGGAAATGGCAGTGATGTGAGTTCCTTTGAACTTAACTCAATGGAGTACTGAGAGGAATCGGACTTTAAGGAATTTGAATAATTCTACCTGCAGGATTTTTGTAAGTTCTGTGGCATCATTTTCCTTTATTCGCCTTTTACATCCTTTGTTGCATGCCTCTAAGTGTAACTGTCAACCTATCCATGGGTCATTTTTGGTTAAAAAAAGAAAAAAGAAAAAAAAAGAACTGCCCTTGGGTTATACATGATGTTGACTTATAGTAGAGTATATATAATAGTCTTTCTATGAGTAAAACTTTGTACTTTCTTCTTATAATAACCTGTGGTTTGTAATCAAGTCCTTAAATATTTGGGAATCAATGAAATAAATTGGTAGCCATGATTTTTTGTGGTACTAATGGAGGCTCAGATGTTAATTAACCAGTGAATCCACTCCATGCTTTTGTCCAGAGGTGCAAAATTCTGTCTCCAGACTATGTCTAACATCTTGGATATCTTCCTTAACATAGAGAGAGAATATAGGGAGTTGGTACTTAATATCAGACTCTGAATGAATTCACCATGTCACTAAAATTTGAACAATCAGCTACAACTCCAAAAGACAGTCTTAAGAAGTAGCAGCAAAAAGACACATCTGATTTAAGAAAATATTAAGAATTATCTTTTCAGATTTTGGGCCACTTATGTTAGCTGCCTTAAAATAACAACATTCTCAGAGTCTGCTGCAATGAAAATGACTTGTGAAACCTCTAACACTAAGAAATTTGTTATGACATAAGATTTTATGAAATATGGTAAGCATGCAGGAAGTTTAGGAATGTGAAGGCTTTAAATTGGGAACTCATGCATTATTTTGGTTAGTAGGCCACTAAAGTTACAATATACGTGGAAATGAATATTCAGCACATTTTACATTTTTCAATGGTTACAAGAAAAAAGTATCTCTAGTAATAAATATATTATCTCTAGTAATAAATATATGCTGAAATGTATAGTTTCTTATTTGGATCTAAGGAATTTGGTGGTACTTTTGTCATTAAAAGGCTCGGATGCAAAGAATGGGCAAAAAGTACCTAAATCTGGTTGAAATCTTAAGTCTTATGTAATTTACTTCAGTGAATGAGGTCAGTAGATTCATATAATCATAGAGATGGAAAAGGCCCCAAGGGGCATCCAGGCCAACTCCCTGCTATGCAGGAACTCACAATCAAAGCACCCCTGGCAGATGGCCATCCTGCCTCTGTTTAAAAAACCTTCAAAGAAGGAGACTCCACCACTCTCTGAGGGAGTGTGTTCCACTGTAGAACAGCTCTTACTGTCAGGTAGTTAGTTTGCATTGCATTGTTTTACTGTGACTGTTAAAGTTCAGCTTTTTAAAATTAAAAAAGAATCAGCTTTTATGGGTTTGTTATTCAACAAGCTTTGGAGGAAGTAAAACTCACAGAGGAAAAGCAACATTAAGAGATCAAATTTTGAAAAGAAAGTGAGTTACATCTCCTGCTGAAATCTTTGAAGATGTTTCATTCTTCTTTATATGATCAGAATAGTTGGGATGGTAGTGGTGAAATCTGTGGAGGCTGCTCATCTCAGGAATATTCTTTACTCCTAGATTTTCAGGTTTAAAAATTAAGAAGAATATTTTTATTCAATTTCCTCATGGCAGGAACATGTTTAGGTGCTTTTTGAGCCAGTTGCTCACCGACCATAAACATGCTTTTGCTTTCCTGCATTTTGGCCAGTGACTGCAAAGACTTTATCCAATTAAATGTAGTTAGTAAAATGCCTTACAATGTTAGCTTATATTTGTGTTGTACGGTGGCTTCTGATATCAAACTCTGTCACTCTAAAATCTATATATATGGGCCTGTCATTTTAAAATTATTATTAATACACATATAACTGGTAAATGGGATTTTTTTTTCCATTGGGTATGGTATATTTTCTTAAAGGATAACCTTCTTGAATCTGTAAAGTCCCATAATTGCCTAGTTGAGTGCTGCATAAGAACACATTCTTTCATTACAGTCTGATGAACTACATTCTACAGTAGTTCAGTTTTAGATTATTGCACTTCTTATAATGCAACTTATAGTACAATCCTATATAAGAAGCATCTCAATTCTAGCTACTGTCTCAACATCAATTATCCAACTAAATTGGTACCATACTTAGCACAAATGTATTTTTCACTGCTGTTACTTAAAGCTGTGCAGAGAGAACATACTGAGGAGCCTGCTGTAGAGAAGATGCAACTAAAATATACCTATTTTCTACTAAGATTTAAAGTCTCCTTTTGTGAGGTATACTTCATTCTGCATAACTCATCCATGCTAAGGAATCTGTGTTCAGTGAGTGTGAAATGAGTTAACTGAACTTGTCAGCATGCTCTTGGTGTGTAGTTACTGTGATGTGGTGTGATACTAAGTGTTGCCTCAGGAGACACAGTTGTTGTCCTTTCCTGAGTAGGTACACATACTGTCCAGTACTCATATGATGAACATTACTTTAAAAATGGGAACAGTTTTAGGGTCTGGAGCATTAAACAGATTTTATTCAATCTATACATTGGGTGGTTGCTCATCTGGATTTTTAAATTCTATTTTAGCTGGCTAAATGAATTGAATAGCATCTTCTGGTTTGAATTCTTCTTTCCCATGGTGTTCCTGTTTACTGTGTTTAAGAGGTACAATTCCCGCTAGGATTATACAATGTTAAATGCAGAAAACAGCAATATCATAGCTGTCAGGCATAAAGCTTAGTAATAGCATTGATGGCACTATGTACACTGTTCTGATAGACAATGCATTACATTTGATGTAGAAATAAGGAATTGGCTTTGTGATAAATAAAATGAGAATGCTTGAATATTGTCCCTTAAATTTTTCTTAATTTAATTTTCTTAAATTCTTGTATCTACTTAGTCATTGTGGTGTAGTGGTCTGAATGTTGGACTCTGGAGACCAGTGTTCAAATCTCTGCTCATCCATGGAAATCCAACTGGATGAACTTAGGCAAGTCACACACTCTCAGCCTCAGAGGGAGGCACTGGTAAAACTTATTATGAACAAATAAAGTTAGTTTGGAAGAGAAGGTCAAGCAGCTGGAGGCCCAGGTAGCTATACAGTATATTAGGGAGAAAGAGGTTTTCCTGGACAGAGCGGAAAGAACGGTGTTGGACAGGGACCCCACAGAGAGGGAGTTGTTGAGGAGGAGGTCATTTCATGCACACAGGAGGTGGACACCTGGAGGAACGTCACACATAGAAGTAGGGAAGTCAGGGATCGTTCTGGGAGCTTGCAGCTACAGAATCGAATTGAAACTCTCTCCCTTATCAAGGATAAAGAGGAAGAGCAGCAGGGACAGTCCTCAGTGACAGTGCAGGAGACCCGAAGAATACCAAAGCAAAGCAGCTAGCAAAGCAGCTTCATTTATATACCGCTTATATCGTGCTATGGGATGTCTAAGCAGTTAACAACTGTAAGCTCATTGCATCTTAACAGTTGGGTACTCATTTTAGCGACCTCGGAAGGATGCAGGTCTGAGTCTAGCCTGAGCCCTGGCTGGTATTGAACTTGCAACCCTCAGAGAAGGCATGTGGTGGTAGTTGGGGACTCCTCGTTGAAGGGTACAGAAGCAGTGATTTGTGGCCCTGACAAGATGTCCCGGGAGGTGCGTTGTCTCACTAGGGCAAAAATCTGTGATGTGACAGCAAGACTGACAAGACTTGCCAAGCCTACTGACCATTGCGCCTTCCTCTTGGTCCACGTGGGAACCAATGATACTGCAAGGCATAGTCTTCAGAATATCAGAAGGGATTATGAGGCTGTGGGCAGGAAGCTGAAAGAGCTGGACGCACAGATTGTTATTTCATCTCATCTTATTTCAACCATCCCAGTTGAAGGGCACGGTCCAGGAAGGTAGAGGAAGATAGCAGACATGAATAACTGGCTCCGTAGATGGTGCCGCCAAGAACAATTTGGATTCTTGGATCATGGGCTGCGGTTCCATGAGGGTGGACTTCTAGCAAGAGATGGACTGCATCTCACACCAGTTGGCAAAAGCATTTTTGCCAATAGTCTCAAACGTTTCATAGGAGGGCTTTAAACTGAGTCATGTTGGGGAGGGGACAGTATCTTGGAAAGTATCTTGGAAGGCAGGAGTACATCATGGACTGAAGATAATAGTAAAAGTGTTGTAGAGGAAACAAAGCAAATGATGCAAGGACACAACAGCTAGGGGATCAGCTATTTTAGATCTGATCCTAACCAACAGGGATGACCTGGTCAGTGGGGTGCAAGTGGTGGGAACCTTAGGTGGGAGTGATCATGTCCTCGTGGAGTTTCTTATACAGTGGAAAAGAGAAGCTAGGCATAGTCAAACACTCATTCTAGACTTTAGGAGAGCTGATTTCAACAAACTTAGGGAAACACTGGGAGTGATCCCGTGGTCAAGAAGGGAGTTCAGGATGGATGGGAGTTTCTCAAAAGGGAGATACTGAAGGCACAATCTTAAACTGTTCCAATGAGAAGGAAAAATGGGAGATGTCTCAAGAAATCAGGTTGGATCACAAAAGAACTTTCAACTGAACTAAGTTTTAAACAGGAGATGTATAAGAAATGGAAAAGGGGCGAAATCAAACAAATAGCTAGCACATGTAGGGGTAAAGTTAGGAAAGCCAAAGCACAGAATGAGCTCAGGCTTACTAGAGTGGTTAAGCACAATAAAAGAGCTTCTTTGGGTATGTTCGTAGCAAAAGAAAGAAGGAAATGGTAGGACCATTGCGCAGAGAAGATGGAAAAATTCTAACAGGGGACAGAGAAAAGGCAGAACTACTCAACGCCTTCTTTGCCTCAGTCTTCTCAGAAAAGGAAAAGGGTGTTCAACCTGAGGAAAATGGAGCAGTGGACACAATAGGGGAAATGCAGCACAAAATATGTAAAGAGGAAATACAGGAATACCTGGTTAGCCTAAATGAATTTAAGTCTCCAGGACCAG
>JAIPUX010001232.1:139200474-139224686 GCA_020142125.1 Phrynosoma platyrhinos | reverse complement strand
TCATGTAGATGTTAAACAACATTGGGGACAAGATAGCTCCCTGAGGGAACCCCACAGGTGAAGGAATGGACACCTAAAAACTACCTGAACTAGAAGGAATGGACACCTAAAAACTACCTGAAATTAAAAGTGAACATGGGAGAACTGAACGTGGGTCATAGGTTTTTGGCAGCGGCCCTGTATTTATCTTAATGTTCAGTTCCTCCCATAAATAGTGGAGTCCAGTTTCACTATTTCCGTTTCTGGATGGAAACAGCCAAGGAACTATGTCCATAGCAATAGGGGGACCCCATCAAATGGCCTTCTCTCAATTCCCATCAGCAAGAAGAGTTCACCTTCCATCAAAGCCCTAGATTTTTGAATCTCAATGAAGCATTCTGATTAAAATTGTATGGCTGTAGAGATGGAAGGCAGAAATGAATGCTAAGTTGCTAGGAACTGATCTTTGTCTTTCTGCCGTGATGGATGTAATAAGAAGAGAACTCTCTAAACACATGCATATCTTATTATGACATACACATTTGGAATCAGCCCCATTGGCAAAAACTAACAAAAAGTGACACGTTGTTTAAAAAGTTGTTTTGAATGTCTTGTCCTGTTGATGATATGCAATGGGGATAAATAAACACCCTGCATGTGGGGCAGACAAGCTTAGCGTTCATGCTCCAGCAACTGTTTACATCTTTGGTTGGCTGAGTTGCTGTTTGTTTACTGTAAGCATCATACCTGTATATGTTTGCAATGTATACATGAGTGGTGGTGGTACAATCTTGGCTGCATGGATATGAGGAGGCTTTTTTCCTAGATGTGACCAGATGGGGTCTGTTCTCTCCTGCCCGCTCTTCAGTCCTTCTAATGTAGTGAATTAGTCTTTGTACTTCTTGTGAAACAGAGGGACTGCTTATTCAAGCAGGACATGCTGTGCCCTGCTTAAATTAAAGCAGGTGGATATGCAAGAAAAGCCACATAGGATTTGTCTGGTAGGAATCAAGCTAGTTTAGCTTTTTGTTTAATTAAAAAACAGGTCTATTGAGGTCTTCGTTTATTCACTGATGATAAGGACGACACACGTTTCCTCTCAAGGTGAAATGACTGAAGTCATTATAGCCTCATAAGATCCCCTTGCCTCACCAGAATCTTCATCTCAGTTTTGTTCATCTCAGTTTTTTTAAAAAAAGGCACCAAAAACAAAAACAAAACCAAAAACCAAAAAAAAAAAAACCCCAGCATTTTAAAATCACTTTTTGGTGATTCTTTCTGTGTTCAGGCATCACACCAAATATGAGTGCTATATGAATGAACTTTAGAGTCTTACACACACACACACACACACACACACACACCTGGTAAGGGAATAGTTATGTCTGAATTGAAATAAACTGTGATTAGTTTTAACTAGTATTTGTCCAGAGAAGTATTTGTCCAGAGAAGTCAGCTTATTAGTCCTGCCTTGGTTGGGTAAACATGAGTTAAAACTGCCCACAGTTTTTGGTTTGGACATCATAAAATACTGTAGTTAATTGAGCGTCTAAATAAATACATCTAATCTCGTGGTTGTGCCAGAAAATAAAGAGATGCAAGCTTTGCATGACATCTGAACCAGGCTAATCTGATGTTCTGCTCTTGGTGTCTTTTGGAACTTTGGTATATACTTTGGCCAAAAATTTCAAAGAATCCCAAATTAAGATCTGGATTTTTAAAATGGTCATTTTAACTATTTAATGGTTTCTGGTAAAAGTACCAAAGTAAGTGTGCTGAATGGTCTGTGATACTGGCTGTTTAATTCCAACAAATGTTAACAAGAACATTGTGAGAGTAAGAATTATTTGATAGTAAGATAGACTGCCTTGGAAGGTGGTGGACTTGTCCTTTTTGAAGGTATTTAATCAGAGATTATTACCATATCTTTGGATTCCTGTACCAGCAGAGGATTGGACTCAGTGGATGTTTTGAGTCCCTTCCAATACTCTGTTTCTTTTCTAGTATAGGAGTTCTTTGCTTTATGACATCTAACTCCTCCCCAGTCACCATGGCATTTTCTAATTAATCTTATACTTTTACTTTTTTTTTGGTCTATTGCCTTTTCCTTAAATGATCCCTGTCTCTTTCCTAAATTCCAAGACTGAGGGCAGCACTTGTGTTTT
The DNA here is from genome assembly GCA_020142125.1 of Phrynosoma platyrhinos. Classification (NCBI taxonomy): domain Eukaryota; kingdom Metazoa; phylum Chordata; class Lepidosauria; order Squamata; family Phrynosomatidae; genus Phrynosoma; species Phrynosoma platyrhinos. Next base: position 139,222,542 of record JAIPUX010001232.1, on the reverse strand, counting down.
ATTTTTGCATTATTTTGAGAGATAAAATGACAGGTGTTTGGAATAGACAACACAAAAATAATTAGGTTAATGCAAAGCCATTTCTAGTTCCTTGAAGCTGGATTGTTAAATTATCACTGATGGCCTATTTGGCAAGAACTCATCAGTGTCTTCTCAATGGCTGCTCCCAAGTTGTGGAACTCCCTTCCCTGAGAGGTTAGGCTACATTTTTAAAATGTAAGGTACTGTTCTTTTATTCAGATTGTTATGTTATAACTGATTTTAAACTCCGGTAGATTAGGGCTGTTTTAATAGGATCTGATAGATTATGTAATTGCTTTTAACTTCCCTCCTCTCCCTCTTCCTTATTACAGATGTATTTTATTAAAAATCTGTGTTGTGCCATGGGTTCCTTTAAGAGAGAAAGGTAAAATGAAATTTAAAAAATGAATGTAACTGGAAGATTAAGTGCATTTTGGTGTACAATAAGAAGTGGTTTACTTTAGTCTATTCTAGTGTGTGGGTTTTCTACATGCCTACTTCTTACAGTGTGCTTCTGATGTTCTTTTATGGAGGTGAAATCCTTTGCACACCAATTGGAAGTCAGACCCATTGAATATAATGGAACTGGAGAGACTTAGGGAGCTGGTATGTTTAGCCTGGAGAAGAGATTGGTAAGAGGTGATATGATAGCCCTGTTTTAATATTTGAAGGTGTGTCATATTGAGATGGAGCAAGCTTGTTTTCTGCTGCTTCAGAGAATAGGACCCAGAGCAACGGATGCAAGCTACAGGAAAAGAGATTCCATCTCAACATTAGGAAGAACCTCCTGACAGTAAGAGCTGTTCAACAGTGAAACACACTCCCTAAGAGTGTGATGGAGTCTCCTTCTTTGGAGGCCTTTAAACAGAGGCTGGAAGGTGCTTTGTTGGGGGTGCTTTGATTTGTGAGTTCCTGCATGGCAAGGGGTTGGTTGGCCCTTGTGGTCTCTTCCATCTCTATGATTCTATGGACTATAATGGAATGATAAAGTGCAGAATTTAACTGCATGTTACATATATTAACAGCATTGCTGCTATAAATTGGTATTGTGTGTTAAGGTGTTCCAGAGCAGCTAATGTTTCCTTTGCAAGAAAACATTAGCATGGATGATAAACATATGGGAAATTGAAAGGATACTTTTGTCAATAGATTTAACTTAAAAACCTAAAAGAGATTCGACCCTTGAATATGAGGCTGTCTTCTTTATGCATGAACAGCAGGAGGAAAAGAGTTCTCAGATTTTGTTGGACTTGCTTCCTAATGTCTGATTCTGGCTGCTGTCAAGTGAAGGTGTGGGTTAGATGCAGTGTTGACATGATCAGAATGGCACTTCTTCCATTCTTAATCTCTGTTTAATTCACTAAATAACATCCAACTTGATACATCCATAGATAACAGGCACTGCTTCTCAGCAGCAATTGGCATGAGTATGATGGCAACTTTTCCTCGTTGACTACTGAATATTTCTGGGTTTTTTCCCAAACCTATAATATACAGATTTATGATATACAGATATACAGGCACACAGATTTATAATATGCACATCATTTGATATGTACTTTATTCTTCTGAAATGCCCTACAAAATATACAGGTGTGCAAATGCTCAAGAGGAGATGCATTTTACTGCAACAAGTCTTGGGAAGCACAACAATGCTTTTTTTTTTTAATTGAATTTGTTGAATTAGTGAACTTTATTTTCTTCCCTATTAGTACACTGTCTTCCCAGCCTGAACATTTTGTGGTACCTCTTTTTCCTCCATGTTCTCATGTTACTGTATAATTGGCAGATGCAGTTTCCTTTTGTTGAGAACTCATGTAACATGAAAATGGAAAGACTGTTTCAGTGCCACAGGCCCAATAAGGCCTAGTTTTTAGTACATGTTATTAGATGTAACTGGTAGTCTTCATTGACAATATACTTTCAATTCAGACAGAAGTGGTAATTAGAGAAGGAAATAATATTTTAATAATGGACAAAAAGCTTAATGAGTTTTGGAAAATCTTGATGGGAATAATCCAGACTAAGTAAATAATATTTGCAGTTCAGGACGTATTTGAATGTATTTTTAATGCATTTTTTCCCTTTTGCACAGAGCATTTTCTATTCAGGAAATAAAATTTCTGTACAGAAGTATAATTTCCTGCACTAATGTCTGTGCAAAGTTTATGCAGAATAAGTTCCAAGCTGCACACTGTTTGAAAATTTTCTTGCAGCTGGAAAAAAATAGCTCAGATTACTTGCTGCTTCCTTTGACAACAAAATAAGTAAAGAATTACATCTCTACTCTATAATGTGAATTGACCTGAAGCAATTGCCCCAGACAGCAGATTCCAGCCAAGGCCACATGTTCCTGTGTCTAAATTCCACATTCGTGTTCCTTTAAAATGAACTCTAGGTCAGAATGCAGGTTATGACTTTGACTTTTTGCCTGACATGCCAAAATGTTGCAGGAGTAAAGCAGGGTGGTGTGACATTTTCAATTGATCAAGTCTGTGTAACAGTTAATAATTACAAATAATCCTATTAGGAATGCTTGTGACTCAGTGTTTCTCTTTCTTAGAAAAGTCTGTATACTTATCTTGACAGTAGACTGCCATATGGAGTGAGTTTCCTCATCAGTTTGCTCATGGCAAAAACATGATATGCCAGTCACCCAGACTGCTTCCTATTTCCAGTTAACTGTTTCATGTGTTAGGAATCATACATGATACATCAGGTGTGTGATAATTAAATAGTTTGCAGAAAGAAAAAAGAAAAAAGGGGGGAATTACATAAAGTAGGAATGTGGAAAATGTCTTATACTAGGACAGGCTAAGGCAAACCATTTCCTGCTGCGCATCAATACCTAGTACTAAGTGAGGAAAAATACCTTGCAAATAATAATAATAATAATAATAATAATAATAAATAGATTGAGTGAGACAGAGTCACTCTAGGGTTCTTCTGAAATTCAGAAGGAAGACTCCTTCCCATATATTTTTTCCTGACAATAGCACTCCAGATTCTTCATACAGACTGGCATTTTAGTGTACTCCTGGGAAAAGATCTTCCTTGATTGAACAGTTTCCAAACTAACACAGAAAGGTAACCTGCTAAATTTTCTGAGTTGTTCTGAGAAAAATTGTTATTTCAGATTATCTGCTATATATATGGACAGAGAAGTGGGCTAAACCATTTTGTTACATTTCTCTTGATGGAAGAGAAATTCTCCCAACAGTCTGAGCTCACCAACATCAGTCCCAGTAGGATATCATATGTCCACCACACCCCAGACCTAGTATCATCCCATGCCATCATGTGGGAGAAGTGGTAGCTGATAAAAAAGGGGGGAGAGAATGTGTAGGAAAATACTTGGAAAGTGGCCATCTTCTAGGATTGTTGTTATTATGTGCCTTTCAAGTCAGCTCTGACTTATGGTTGCTCTATGGTTTTCTTGGCAAAATTTCTTCAGAGATGGTTTGCCATTGTCTATCTCTAAGGGTCCATACAGACATACTGGAAAAACCAGAAAATGCATTTCCCACATCTCAAAATATTCTCAGTGAACTCCAAGGACTTTTCGGAGAAGGATGGGAGAAGCACACTTAAGCCTTCTGCATGCTATTCTGTACCTCGATCGTGCGATTAAGACGATTTAAAGCCGATTTAATGATGGGAGGAGAACACTAAGCCTTCTGCATGCTATTCTCCAAGGACTTTTCATTCCCACTCTCCAGGTTAGTTTAAATTAACCCAATATTTCCCAAAAAGAAATGTTCCTCTCCACAAGGGAGGGTGAAGTGAGGGAAACCTGGGATATTTCTGGATAGAAAATCATGAATATGTAGGTAAGATCAAAACAAAAGATCTGGGAAGTATTGATACTTCCTTGGAATTTTTCCTTTCTGTGTAAGTGTGTGACTTACATGAGGTCACCCAGTAGGTTTCAATGACTGAGCATAGATTTGAAACCTAACTTGTTTTCTAGGAAAGGAAGTGAACTTTCAGAAATTTTCTCAATAAAAGGTATTCCAAGAAATTTTGTCTCTGCTTGTGATTGTGGCAATAAGTTTATAATTTCATTTCCTGGATGTGATTTATCTTGTTTAGAGTCAAAGAATGATTTGTTGGTTCAGCTCCTGAATTAAAGGACCACCTTTTAAAAAGAATCTAAAAACTCCTGCTCAGACAAATGAATAATAAAACATAACTTTCTTGATCCAAAAAGATGTCTCAGGAAAACGTTTTCTATAGTGGTTTTAGGTGCGCCCTTAAGACTTTTTTCCTTCCACATGGCCTTTGAGTGATTTTAAATACATAACTTATTCCCTGTTTTTAAAAGAGCATTCGCCAAGTTCTGAATATGTTGTGGTATGATGTTTCTTTAAAATGTAACATTTCTTTAAAGTTTTAAACAGTAAGTTTCCCTGGGGGCTCATTTTTGGCTGAAAAGGCTACTCAGAGATAATTTTATTAGCAAATAAAATACTCTGAGAGGGATCTCAGGATGTTCTCATGATATGCCTGGGAACCCTTTGAAGAATGTAAAACCTACCTAATACCAAATGCAAGTACTATAAAAGAAAGCATTTTGTCTGTGAGCATTGCTATCCTGTTTCATATTAATTTCAATATATTTTGCTCCAACAATAAATATTCTACACTTTGCTGATTGATATGTAAAATTCTTTTAACTTGAAATTCTTCAGACATTTCTCCCCACTCATATTGTCTTGTTTCAAATGCAACCTTGAAAATTTAAAACCGTCTTTTTAATAGTTAGAAGCTGTAAATGAACCCAGTCTACATATTTAATAAAAGTAGTATATATTTCATGTAAAAATAACACAAGTCCTCTAGTGTAATTAAAGTTATGAGATTTTATGCACTTCAAAAGCCTACGATCTTCCGTTAATAGTATTTTTCAGACAAGTATTTGGATACCCCCAAATGATGCCAATGTGGGCTGGTGTCTGTCACTCTGTAGACACTACAAAGTGGTGGAAATTGCAATGCACTCTGCTATAATTTGTCTTAAAAATATGCATGACAGCAGTGGTTGTCTTACCTGCATTTTCAATAGAAAAAAGCTATTTGAGTTTCCTAAGTGAATAGGCATTCAATTTTGTTTTGGAATTGAGGGGTACAGTCCCTTGTGTTACAGAATTTTGCAGTGAGCTTAATGGTTAAAGGAAGCTGTTGTGACATGTTATTTGGTTGCATCACAGATTCAAATGTGATTTTAGAATGGTAGGCTTCAGCTGACCAGCCATACAGAGTGGAGATGGTGGGAGTTGTAGTCCACACATGATAGGTGACTGGTAGAGGAAGGCCAATTCAGATCATTTCAACATGATTTAGGAGCATATAAAGCATGACCTATATGCTCAAGATAAAGCACAAAGCTAAGGGTGAACCATTCTGTCTTTTAGATACTGTACAAACCCTAGCTATGTAGGTGCTTATTGCCATTATTGTTGTTTCACTACCCAAATTAAAGGTGTTCAGTCTTTTAGTTATAGCTAACTGAGATTCTCTCTAGATAGTTACCCTACTATGCACTTTAGAGTTCCTAAAAGATTATACACAAAGAAATCTTAGGTTTATCTTGGCTTAATATATATCTATATCTGCATTATAAGTTATTCTTGTGCAAAGATGGAGTAATATCCACAAGTGGCTATTACAGTTTTCCATTTACTTATTACATTTTAAGTCCAAACTTAAATTGAGTTTGCTGGTGAGTCTAAACCAGCACAGCCTTGGATTATTACTGGAAGTGCCGTAGAACAATGTCTTATTCTAAAAATCAACACACACACAAACATCCAAGAAAACTGATTGGATCTACACATCAAACCTTCTGTGTATTAGTCTCAAGTCTTTGATACCAGAGCAGCTTGCAGGTACAACCTTTCTTATGCAGAATTTACAGTTTTAGTGCCTATATACTTGGGCAAGGGGACGGATGTAACTGTAGGGGGTTGCAGACTGCCAGAAATAGTGCAAATTGAGTCCACTTTTAGGGTTAGGGTTAGTGCTAGGGAATCATGGGAATTGTTTTTTTTTTTTCCTGAGACATTGAGCCTTCTCTGTCAGAGAACTCTGGTGCCACAATAAAATACAGTTCCCATGATTCCCTAACCCTAACCCTAACCCTAAAAGTGGACTCAATTTGCACTATTTCTGGCAGTCTGCAACCCCCCTGTGTTTCTGTTGGTCTTTTGATGCGTTTGCTTCTCTCCTCCATTAAAGAGGTAGGGTAGCAGCAGCTTTGGAAACAGCATTAAGTAAAGGTTTAGGGGAGCATATCTATACACAGAGCACTTGTTACTGTTCCTATCATATGAAAAAATTTCAGATCTTAAAACCAGGGGTAGGCAACCTTTCCCCTTTAAGGGCCGAGGGACTTCAGCTCCCAGAATCCCAAGAGCTATTGGTCAACATTGGACTATTGGCCAACATGGCTGAGGCTTCTGGGAGCTGAAGTCCCTTGGCCCTTAAAGGGGAAAGGTTGCCTACCCCTGCTTAAAACCATACTCCATGTTTTCTACCTGACATTGTTTTCTACTTGACACTGCCTTTGATAGAATAGTCCCAAAGCTCTACCTCTTGCACTCTGTAACCTGCCTCCCTGTGCTTGGAGATTGCCAGAAGCACATCATTTAAGTGCTCTAGTATTTGTTTTGACTTTGCTTTGCTTCCAGGGCAATTTGAGGTCCTTGTTCTAAAGGCCTAAATGGCTTGGGTTCAAAATAAGAACATTACAGTTCAAAACCAAAGATGCATTGGTCCTCATCAAAAGCACAGACTTCAGATATGGACCTCTCATCTTGAAGGTTATATACTTTTGAAGTACATTTGAATATTTCTTTCTTTTAAAAATAAATTACATTTGTACCTTTTGTCCTCTGCTTCTTTCAGTTGGGTCGCACCAACTCCCTTTTTGCTATGGTACTGCTTTATTTAGCTTGGTGGAGAATTATTTTTCCAGTAATCTCTTTATTTAAGAATTTGTGATGACCTTTGTGCTTGGGGTTTTGAGGGTAGAAATGGCTACAATAGGATGACCACAACAGCACTGCAAAGGGCTGTGAGATTACATTTGGGAGAATATGCTATATAGTAGTAATTGTCAATTGAACTGGAATGAAAGCAAAAGGGATAGAAATAGATCAGTAATCAATCTAGTATCCTGTCTCAATAAACCAGTGACATTTTTTCCTTCCAAATGCAGGGCAGATATCTCAGCAATAGCATGACAACAAGCTTCTCCCCCTTCTATTAAATCTACATGTGGAAGGTGGATGGTGCTGACTCATAAATTAAGTTGGAGTAATACATACAGTGTATATATATTTCTGTCACTTTGTCTCAAATTAAACATGAACCTTCTCCCCTGACAAGATGATAGAAAAGTTAATTGCTCGCCCTGGCTTTAAATTGGAATTTGAATTTGCAAAATGCTAAAGGTTTATGAGATCTAAATCATGAGGAGCTTAAATTACATTCCTGTGATAAAATATTAATAAATCAATTAAAACATAAGCCGCGTATAATATTACTTTTCGTAGGAACCTTGAACACAATAATTCATTAAAATGTGCAGTAGCAATTATTGTATCTTTTTAATATTAGGTTTTGGCAGTTTTTAATTGTGGCCAAGACAACACTAGATGGCAATAGGTCATATAGAGTGGGCTAAAATCATCCCCGTATAGAATCCAGAAACTTCTTGACCACAGTGAGAGAATAATGAGATACGTTTTCATACTGTAAAAGAGGGTACTTCTCCTTATATTGTATTTTTGCTGCCAAAGCTGTCTATTTACATATCTCCTATCTGCAGGTGCTACACAAGGGGTAATTGTTACTCCTTTAGGAGATGCCCGTTGACATCGTTGGGACATATCAATTTCCTTCAATAGATTTTGGATCAAGCTGACAGAATCCAGGCATTCCATAATTGCCTACATCATACTGAAGGGAGAATTAAAGTACCCATGATGCCATAAACCAAACTCAGTAGCAGATGTCATAGTATTGGTACAGCATCACAGAATATGCTCATAATGTCAATGAGGCAGAGTTACGGGGAAACCCTTGGGATATTTTCCTGCCTCTGAAAAAGCCCAAAACAAAACGTCACTCATTTTGAGAAAATAAAATTTTGAATTATATTTTTCTCTTTTCTCTTTTCCTGTCCCTTTATAGTCCTACATTTTTTCTCTTTATGACTGTCCTATAGTTCACATGGTTCCAATGTGAATATATAAATCATCACAGATGTTGGTTAGTAGTAAAATCCAACACTGGCTAAATTTTCACCAGACTTTGTTTTGTTGTGAACAGATCTCACTAATCTCAAATATCTGTACAGTCTGTTTTTGGCACTGTATAAAGAACTCTTGAAGGCACAGTGTGGTACATAGCTGCTATTTGATGGGGGTGTCTAAGATCAGCATACATTTCTTTCTGTGCAAAACCATATTACACAGAGAATGTTACTGTTTTTCATACTGAAGTATCTTTGATTCCTATCAGATTGAAAGTCTGTTAAATATCAGTCAGATTGCTTGTTATATATGACAAATATTTCAAACTTAACAATCATGCTCTTTGTTTTAACAATAGGATGTGTATTGCAAAGTCAATAATGAGGCATCAATTCTCAGATATGATCTTACACAAGAAGTTAAAAAATTATTATTGTCTGCCAAAGGTATATAAGCCCCCAAATCCATTGGGGAGGTGCTTTACAGACATCTTGACTACTGTTAGTTTGTGATCATTTCCTTTGGCTTTTCCTGTCATGCTTTAAAATCTGAACTAATGCTAGCTGTGCACATTTGGTATTTTTACTAACATATCAAATTGGGTATGTGAGCTCTTCTAAGGTTTTTAAACTCTTATTTAAAAATGGCCAATAATAGTTAGTTTATATGCGTATTCTGTAATCTGGTTTGCAGACATGGAAGGTGGGTTTATGAACAACAGTTATACCTGACGATATTTGCAAATCTGGTTCATTATAGCCACCAAACAAGTATTTCAGAACATCTATATCACATTCTGCAATACACTTTGAGACTGATATTGTATGATACAAAGAAAGTGCCAGAAGAAAAGAAGTTGATCTCTAAAGTGTCTTTGTTAATGCCCCTAATTTCTTTTTATTATTTATTCACTTAAGAGACTAGGGCCTTTGCAGACTGCCAGAAATAATGCACATTAAATTGAGGCATTGCCCTGGCTCAGTGCTAGGGAATCATGGGAACTGTAATTTATTGTGGCACCAGAGCTCTCTGACAGAGAAGGCTCAATGTCTCAGAAAAAAATACAATTCCCATGATTCCCTAGCATTGAGCCAGGGCAATGCCTCAATTTAATGTGCACTATTTCTGGCAGTCTGCAAAGGCCCTTAGACTGCAATGTAATAGCCATTTGCTGGTAGTACAGTCGGCCCTCCATTTTCATGGGGCATCCATTCTGGATCCCCCGTGAAAATGAAGACTTGTCCCATAGGCTTGAATGGGGCACACAATGGTCGCCCCTCCATGAAAACCACAGACCTCAGGTCTGTGAGAACAGGGGGGACGGGACTGTAAATTCCACTGAAGGCAGTTAAACTTTTTAAATAGGCATGCATAGGATTACACTGATAATATCCCACCATCTAGTTCAGCAAGCTTCCATGTTGTTGTCTTCCAGGAAGGTAAACACAAACTAATTGCAAACAGAACATGTAAAACACGAAAAGAGAACAAAACTTTCCACAAAGGAAGAAAATTGAGCTGAAATGATAAGATGAAAAGATGGTAGAAATTAAAACTGAATCAAGGGGGAAGAATCATAAGATTTGGCACCAGGTGTGCTTTTCCAAGCAGAACATTCCAAAGATGCCACAGTGGGAATGTTTCTCTCCCCTGGCCTCAACTAAATTTTGATGCCTTTGTTTTAGCACACCAGAGAAAGGGCTTCATAGATTACCTTACCAGTAGATGAGAGCAACAACTGATCTTTTTATTATCTATATAGGCTGTTAATATAACTCAAAAACACTTATGCACAGAGACAACGGACATTTTTCACAAAGTATAAACATCATGTATGTGTCCAGGCTTTGTCACTTAATAACAGAGCAGTTGCCTCTGTGCAGAAAAGAGAGCTATCTTCCCAGACCCATATACAGTATGTGGAGCTCCATTGGTATGTCTGAACCAGAGTGCTAATATCCAATATTAACCACAACACCAGTTCCATTTTCTACCTCCTGGTAGCACTGTATATCTCTTAGCAATAGAAGGATTGCATATTGCTTGCATTTGAGTGTCACTGATATCTTTACCAATTTATTTCCTTATCTATGTTAAATAGGGTATATTAATATAAAATAGCGCTGTTGTCAATAATTTAGCATATGGGATTCTGAACAATCTATTATTTCTATAATTTCATAAGTTTAGCTGTTGGAGATGCAATACTGGTACAGTTGGATTTTTTTTAACAATTTGCTGTCTTTACAGTCTGTTTTCCTGTCAATCCACTTCTTTGATACTAATGCTTTAGCACTAGTGTTTCAACAGATGCAGAAAACTTAAGAACAATTTAAACACACGGATACGTTTCTTCCCTCTAGAATACGAACAGTTGTGTGTGACTTCATGCTTTAATTGGGGATTAATTAGGGATTGGGAAAAGAGTTCAGTTTTTTAAAACCTGAGTTTTAAGATACTAATTTCATAAAGACCAAGGAAGAACTAAACAATGATTGTGTATTCTTGCATGGTAGGGGGTTGGATTGAATGGCCCTTGTGGTCTCTTCCAACTCTATAGGCCTTTGCAGACTGCCAGTAATAGTGCAAATTGAGTCCACTTTAAGGGTTAGGGTTAGGGTGAGGGTTAGGGAATCATGGGAACTGTATTTTATTGTGGCACCAGAGTTCTCTGACAGAGAAGGCTCAATGTCTCAGGGGAAAAAAAAGCAATTCCCATGACTCCCCAGCACTAACCCTAAACCTTAAAGTGAACTCAGTTTGTACTATTTCTGGTAGTCTGCAAAGGCCCTATGACTCTATGCTTCTATAAGTTTTCCCCAACAATATTAGAAATATTGCCAAAATGTTTAAATAAGCTAGTCCTCATAGTTACTTAGTGATAATGACCTGGGCATAAATGACCATGCTTTTCAGTGCACCTCCATAGGGAAGAGACATTGTGATTTAAATTTGCATAATTAATGAATAGATGCCAAGCATCATAGCATTCATGATAGCTTTCATCATGCTGCATCACTTTTAATTGATATGTCAGCATCTCCGTTAATCCTAACCCCCATAATCTATTTCAGCTCAGTTTTCTTAATTGGCCTCGTGAACCTGCATTCTTTCCTGATTTTATTAGGAAGGGCACTTATTTCTCAGGAAACTTCCTCTCCACTTGGACAAGAGCTATTGTAAGAATTTCCATGTCTGTTGAGGGCACAGAAGTTCTTCCAGACTATGGTAAACAGGATTTGGCTTGCATGCTTCCATAATCAGGCTTACTTGAACTGAAACAGAGATTGCTCTATTGCGATGCCAGGCTTCTAGCAATACCAACTGTTAAATAATAAACAGGCCTGGGTTGTTGGCAGTCTTTCCCCGCTATCCTTACAACATGGAATACCCATTTTCTAGGTTTACCTGTGTATATGCATTTTGATACACCAAACTCTCTGTATGGAGGTAGAAGAGGCACAGAGGCATGCATCAGTCTAAGTCTAATCTGCTTAGTTTATTATTCTCTCAGGACCTCGGGTGATATAGCAAACATGCAGTGCCTTGGCAGCACTAACAATGGCTGTGCTGTCATTGTAGATAATATTACAGACTTTTGCCTAATGCCTGGGATAATTGTTTTTGCTCTCCTCATTTCCCCCATCTTCTTGTTCAGGGAATTTTTGTTTTGTTTTGTTGTTCTATTTATTTTTCTTTTGTCAGGTTGCTTTTTTAAAATCAGCTATTGAGGTGTTTTTTTTTTAAAAAAAAAACTTCCATTTTCTATATGAATTAAAATTAATAATTTTAAAGAGATTTAGAGCTTGCTTGTTGCCTGTTGGTGAAATTAGTCTTGCTGTCATATTGCATTAGGAAGCTTCATTGTGGCTTGATGTGCCATTGCTTCATTGATGAAGCCAGTGTGATATGAATGGGATATGGAAAGAAAGAATTGGGAAGGGGTAGAGGGAATTGTATCTATTCCTGACTAAGGTACCAAATGCCAAATTGTAGCAGTAGATTTTGTTTTGTACAAAACATTATAACCTCCAGCTGACTATTCTTTAATTTTTGATTTTGTAAATTGTTCAAACTCTGAGGAAATTAAAACCTTCCTTCACAAATATTAGCTCCAGTTCAGAAATAAATTATCTCACAGCATGCCTTCAATTTAGTATCCCTTACATACATTTACTGATTGTAACCAATATAAAATGTGGCTTTGCTAAAAGAAAACACTAAAATAAAATAACTGAAAAATGAATGTGGAAAAGCTTGTCAGTGTATTATAATTATGTTGTTATTTTTACTGGACTTATTTGTACTGGAATTATGTTGAAAGACTGGAGAATATGGAGATTCTTTTGGATGCCAATTCCTTCTGAGTGCCTACCAAATTTCTATGGAAACAGAAACCTTAAAATGTTAAGCTCCTTAGTAGATTATTTTGGAGAAGAAATGTGAAAACAGAGTTAATAAATAATAATAATAAAATTTTATTTATATCCCGCCTTTAGACGAGGCTATCAAAAGCACAATCCTATACAATACAAAGAATATTCACACACCGCCTAAAAATATATTAAATTCATAACATTAAAATTTAACTTAAAACAGATTTATAAATGCAATACGAATTAAACAGGGCATTCTGATTATAAAGGAGTGATCTAATGGTGGAGGAGAGATTATGGGAAATATAATAATAATAATAAATATAAGGTCACTCCTTTCATATAGAAAGCTGAGTTATTTCTATCAATGCACACAAAATGCTCCAGCTCTCACAGCAGAACTCCAAATATCTACTGTGACCTCCATTGTGATGATTCCCATTCTTTAGTTTTTAACTGCAACATCTTTAGTTTTGAAAAGCAACTAAATTTTGTGTGCAAGATCTAAAAAGTTAAAGTTGAATATTGAGAAAACAAAAATACTGACCACATATGATTTATAATAACTGAAAAGTGGATAATTTAGACCTTGAAATAGTTGTAGATTTTCTCTATTTTGGAAAAGTAAGGAAGAGGCCCTAGGGTTCACAATGCAAACATACGTTGGAAAAATAGAGCACACCAAAAAAATTCTAATGAAAATTAGCCTGTGCTTTATAGACTACAAAGCCTTTGATTGCATAGATCACAAAAATCAATGGATTTCTCTTAAAGAAATAGGTGGGATACAACATTTGATTGTCCTGTATTTGATGCGTAACAAGAGGCTACTATTAGACAGAATGGTTTCCAGTCGGAAAAAGAGTCAGGCAAGGCTGCATTCGATCATTCAGTCTGTTCAATTTGTATGCTGAAAATATTATATGCAAAGCAGGATTAGATTCAGAGGAAGGAGGAGTTAAAATATGAGGAAGGAACATCAGCAATTTAAAATATGCAGGTGATACCATAATGGTAAGAAAAAATGACAAGGACATGCAGCAATTATTGAGGAATGTCAGGGAAGGAAGTGCTAACACACGTTTACTGTTGAACATTAAGAAAACAAAATTAATGACCATGGATTATTTATATAACTTCAAGGAATACAGTGAAGAAATTGAAATATTATATATACTCGACAAGAAGTCGATCTCATATATAAGTCAGGGGCAGTCACAGGATTTCCCCTTGAATAAAAATTGATGTGATTTTGCCACCTTATTCATGGGATAATGTCCTGTTAATGGCGACGTTGGGGGACGTCGTCTGAAAATCATCCCGCTCTTGCGGAATATTGATGGGATTAAATGCCGCTTTATTCATGGGAGGAGGACACTTGCTTCCTGTGTGAAAAGGTCCATAGACAGTAAAGCTTTTCCTCCCCTCTTGTCCAGTGTCCAGACTCCTCTTCCTAGGTTTGCATTACTTGATGCTGTTGTGAAACCGTATTAAAACAATGAAACAAGGTGCATTTCTAAATTTTAGTTGAAAATACTGGGTAAATCATCCAGTAAGCTTAGAGAGCTGAAAATTAAATGTTAAACTGAACTAGAAATTGCACAAAGATTGTAATCCTGCTTCCAGGCCCCAATCTCTTTGGGCCATTGACTACATTTATGTCTCCCCCTTTCCGCCGCCTTGGAAACTCTCTGGGGACAAGCCACTAAAGGATTGTGGAGCAGCACAGATTCATGGATCACCATTTTGAAAAACACTGATGTACAATTATTTGTTGTTTTTTTTCCTGCTGGACACGTATACCATGCTCTTTTCCTGTTGTCTCTCAAAAAGAAAAGAATACTTTCTGTTTTTTAAGTAAATGAACTTCATAGTATTTCATTCCTGGTTTCATTGTTTAATATATTCCTAAATTATAGTTCTGTTAAATTCTGGGATTCTGGATGAGGTCTTCTCTTTCCAGAAGCAGCAAAATTTATTTTACTTAGTAATCATTTTGTTTATACACTGAACTGTTTTGGTGCCCCAAAATAATACTCCTAAAGTCAAAAGGGCAGCTACAGGTAATTAAGGAGAGACATATTTCTAATTTCTGTTGTTGAAACAAAACATCATATTTAATTAAGTAGAAAAATGAAGCTTTGGAGTAGGAGACACAACTCTACAAGCACTTTAAAAAAATCAGCATATTTTACTCTAATCCAAAGAAGGCTTTCCTTACCACTGACACAGTCTTCATATTATTTCCAAAGAGTGAGGAATTTGCACAGATGACTGACGTTTTCCTGAAGCAGTAACAACCATATACTTTTCCTAATATTAAACATCTTTTGTATCATGAAAACAATTTATAAAAAGTACAAAAACTATCAGATTTTTTTTTAACCCTGCCAATGGATGAAGGTGATGATGGAGAATATCGCTGTATTTTTATAATTATTCTAGGCGAGATCTTGTTCAGTAGCATGATAACCTCCTTCTGACATAATGCATGAAGAAATTAATTTTGCTGCTGCTGGAGTGATTTGTGTGCCTTAATTTCTTATTTTTTTCTAGTTAAGGAAGTGCGCTTTAGCTCTTGGAAGAGGTATTTTAAAGCATCCAAATGCTTCTTTTGAAAAGTCATAGAAGGAGAAGATGAAAATATCTTCATTTGCACTACTTTTTTCTTCAGCACAGAATATTGTCATGAGCTCAGTCTGCTAATGCTGTTATAGCTTCAGTATATCTTAACTGACTTTTTTTGTTTTGTTTTTTTTAAAAAAAAATATCATGTGCATGCATGTTTATTTTTTATTTATATGCCACATTTCTCCCTATACAGGGCCCAAGACATCTTACAACGTAGTTTAAAACAGAATACAGGTAAAATGTTCACTTTTAGAGAGTACTATGTCATATGTCATGGTGGCCAGAATTATTCCAAAGAGATGGTGCAGCTAATTTGTGAAGTAAAATTGGAAAGAAAGATTGTATAAATGCCACTTGAGCATCAGGCATGGAGCTGGCTTGGTGTAGGAGTGTTCCTAGCCTGTGATACTGTATTTACAGCCATTGCTGTGTCCCATGTAATCCTGGGATTTGGAAACCTCTGGTGATAAAGTTCAGGGGAGTGCACTGGATCTCTCTACAAATAAATCTAGAGAGTTCACCAAACGACAAATCTTTGAATTTTGTACAATGGAGCGATGGCTGCTACTGTTGTTATTTTTATTAGTATTAGTATTAATATTATTTCTATCTTATTTTTCCTCAGATTGGGACTCAAAGTGACTTACAATGATTAAAAAAAATTGTTAAAAATCCACAAAATAGAAAAGTTAAAACAGAATTAAACAATCAGGAAAAAAAAACCCCAGGTAAACCAAAGATAATGATGAAGTGTAGCTACACCTCAGATTTTTAAAAAGGGGATTTCCCTCCGTCTAGAAAAGGCTGTTTACTTGTTCTTACAACAACTGTATTTTGGCATAAACTTGCATTAAATTATAGTGACATGAGAAAAATTTCTGACATTAAGGTGTGGTGTCAAGAAAATTGATTGAAATTCCTTCTTCCTTTCTCAAAATACAGGAATTTTGAGTGTAAGTGCAAGAGATGAACGCCAGTCTAAATAAAGTATTTTGCTGCCACAGAATGTTCATGATAATTAACTTTGGTGCAAAATGCACTGCAGAAATAATATGTTATAACCACCCTGGATCAGTGCTAGGGAATTCTGGGAATTGTTTATTCTGGCACCAGAGTTCTGTGACAGAGAAGGCTGTCTCAGAAAACTTCAGTTCCCAGAATTCCCTAGCATTGAGCCAGGGTGGTTATAACAGTCTCAAACTGGATTATTTCTGCAGTGTGTTTCAGATCTTAGATGTCTTTCAAAATAGGTTAGATAAATACATTGTGCAACTAAAACCTGTTGCTTGTAAGTAACAAAAGATGAAGCCTCTTTATATCTTCCTTATAGGCCTTCCAATTTTGTCTAGTTTGGGAAACAGTATATCTACACAGTTATAGAAGTCTGATACCATTACAAAATCCTGAGTTTTCTAATCAGTTGAGGTACTTGGAATTCTCTGCTAGAGAGCTCTAGTGTATGTTGAATGACAGCATACTACAAATCCCAGAGTTCCATAGGATGGGGCCACACAATTATAGTGGTATCAAACTGCTATAACTATGTAGTGTATGCCCAGGCTGTTGGAATTAATGAATTTCCTGACCACTTCTTGCAAGGACATTATCATACGGGGGAAATCTGCTGGTTAATCCACACAAATCCCAAACAGAAACTGGATTTGTGCCTCACGATTTCACACAGACTGGACAGAAACTGGACAGATTTCGCACAGAAACTGGACAGAAACTGGACAGAAACTGGACAGAAACTGGACAGAAACTGGACAGAAACTGGTGTTATCCGAGATTTTTTGAAATTCGGTAGTTTTGAGGAAATGCATTTGCGAAATTACAGTAATTTCGCATTTACTGTAATGTGAAAAGCAAATGCGCATTTGGGAGCATTTCCCTGCTTTTCCCATTGTTCCAGCGAGCATTCCTCTATCTGTGCATGCGCAAGAATATCATTTTTAGTATATTTACGGGCTTTTCTCACTTGTATGTGAACGTTAAGTGCGCTTACTTTAATTGCGCAATTAAGGTAATTACGTGTGAAAGCCATTTGCGGAATCAAGGTTTATTTTCGGTTTATTTTCGGAATGCCTCATTTCCACTTTATTATTGCTTTCTGGCCCATGTGTGATAACGTCCTCAGTTGCGGGAATAAATGTATGTTTACTGCATGTTCTTGGTCTAACAATTGGCAGTTTTAACTTGTAACTTGGAGTTATCCATAAAGCACCTCAAATTAATCCCTCCTTCCAAATTAATGAATAGTCCCACCTTCTCTCACGAAGGTGCATATCTGAATTGCATGGTCCCTTTTGACAGTCAGTTGCTGGAATGAATAATATATTTGAATGGAAGTGTCATGAACTGGCTAACTTCAGTTCAGAAATACAACCTTCAGCAAAATCAGAAAGCTTTATTCAGAAAACTGAGTTGATCACAGCAAACAAAGCATTTTCAGTTACATAGTATGTTAAAAGCACATAACAATTCAAACATTTTTGGAGGGTTACATCCCATTTGCCTGCAAACCAAAACATTTCCTTTCCCAGGACTCCCCCTCCTTGTTCCTCTCATACCAGGCATTGTCACGGAACTGATCTTAATATCTTGTAGCTTGTTTTTGTTCCCCACATGTCTGCTCGTTATTTGGCACCATGAATGATAAACATTCCTTCCACCCAGTATCACTAATAGTGTAGCAGATCCCATCATCCAGTATTAGAAATCAAATCAAGACATATGGCTAGCAAAGCATGGCAGGAACTATCATCATGACAGAGAGGTGCTTTCACTGGATGTAGATGGCAGATACCTGCAGATTCTAAGCTTTCAAATAATGCATAAATCAAGATTTGTCAGTACCTAATAAGGGCTATAAGTAACATCCATACACATTACAGTGGTTTTGACAGCTTACTGGTTTCCTTCTCTATAGGTTTTAGTTGAGGATGGCATTGGTTTGTGTTGTGTTAAAGTCCTTTGTTTTTTCCAACCCCAGCCAGATTTCAAAATCTCTGAATTATCATGATCCAAGCTCACAAGTATTTGAACTCTGCACAAATAGTGTGATGTTAGTCCTTGCTTGCTTTAGTGTGAAGAAAATATAAAGAACCAATCCCTTCTAATGTCAGTAACCTTTTGATATTGAACATCCAACAGTATTTTATTAAAATATTGCTAAAAGGATGTTGTTTAAAGTTTGGCAGTCACAGATAATTCTAAATCATATTTCCCACATTCTCGGTCATGGGAATTTCTGTGGAATTCTAAGCAAAAAATAAAATCTGGTTTGAAAATGAGTCCTCTATTATCTGTTTTGCTTAATAGTGATTGTTGTGTCTTGAGTTTCTTCAAAACACAGCTATTATCCATTAATCATATCTGTCCTTATACTTGCAAAAGTTTCATGCAGCTTTAGAATGTTCCAAAGTCTTTACACTTATGCGATGGTCTAAAGACAAGCTCTCTGGCTTCCCAAATGTTGACACCTCAATGGTCATTCACTATAAATTTGTATGTTTAAATAAAATGAGTTCTACCTGATGCAATTATCCATGCTGATTGACTGTAGGTGCATCTACACTGTAGAAATAATGACACCACTTTAGATG
The DNA here is from genome assembly GCA_020142125.1 of Phrynosoma platyrhinos. Lineage (NCBI taxonomy): Eukaryota > Metazoa > Chordata > Lepidosauria > Squamata > Phrynosomatidae > Phrynosoma > Phrynosoma platyrhinos. The sequence continues at coordinate 139,203,651 of JAIPUX010001232.1, read as the reverse complement.
CTGCAGCTCCAGCCTATGGAATCCTGGGATTTGTAATTTTTCAAGGTCTTTAGCCTTCTTTACCAAAGTGCCTCATTATATTACAAATCCCAGGATTCTACAGGATGAAGCCATGGCAGTTAAAGTGGATTCAAACTGCATTATTTCTACAGTGTATATGAGGTTTATCAATTATATTTTCAGAAGATGGATTTGGGGTGGTTATAGTTGGCAGGACTTTTATAGATGTGCCCTTGATTAATGTTTGTTTGTTCCTGACAGGAAATGCCAAAAGATAGAGTTTGTTAACTATTCACTATGCTTCTGCCATATGCCCTGTGAAAACTGGAGGGTGAAATAGAAATGTTTATGGGTTGGGAGGAATAGGGAAGATGGTTCTGATATCTATCTGTGACATGTTGAAGATCTCTTTAGGTTTTGTGGATATGATGGTTACATGCAAACCATGTTTTGGCTCTTAATCTTTTTGCAGTGCAAATTCAGCCTTGGGCAATGTGCTTCAACATGCAGTGGGTAGGCAACTTCAGAAAGTCCAGGCTTAGGAGTTCATTGCACAGGAAGCAAAGTGCCCAAATCCCAAGCAGAAACGGGATTTAAAACCCAGGGAAAACCCACAAAAGCAGACACATTGGGGTTAATGAGCATTAACATGACATTAACTCAGACAGAAAATTGACAAAATGCGCTGCTATGTCATTTGAAAATCAATCTGCCTTTGCAGTTTTTTTTTCTGGTTTCAATCCCATTTTTGCACAGGATCTCTCCTTTGTGATTGGAGACATTTCAGTCTGGTTTAAGGCCATGGAATATTATACCAGGAAACCCTTGGCTGTCTTGTCCATCAGCCTCTTTCTAAAGAAATCTTTAGATCTTTCTGCATCTCTCAGCAGCCTTCACTACCACTGATGCTACTATCCTACTAGACTAGCTTCACCAGTTGGGAGTAAGGAACACTGTAATAAGGTGGCTCTATCCTCATCCACAGGGATAGTCCAAGTATTGTGGCACTTCTGTTCAGCCTCATGTCCCTTGACTAATAGGTTGCTATAGGATTCAATCAAAGGGTCTGTATAGACGGGCAGGAAAAGATAACACGAAGCTGCCTTTTCGCTAAGCTGCAGCAACCGCACTGCCTGCCCGAGGATGCCTTAAATGGGAACAGAGCAACCACACTGGGTGGGGGCAGTCAATGCAACTTTTCCGAGGCTGTATTGAAGCCCCTCCAACTGTACCACTAGCCCTGAGTTTGCCACAAAGGGAGATGGAGCAATCACATGGGGCTGGCAGCAGCTGGTTTAAGTTTTTTCCCCATTTTCTCAGACGCATGTGCACGTGTGCAGGAACATATCCCAGCACACCTGTGCACCTGCACAGAACATGTCATAGGCTGGTATACAGTCTGTCACTCTCTGTGTACAAAGATGACTGAAGTTTGGCATCCCTACACACCTGCACATAACATGTCATAGGGTAGCATACAGTCTGTCATTTTGTCTGTACAAAGGTGACTGATGTTCATCATTCCTACGCATGTGCGCAGGACTTGTCATACACCCAATATCATGCAAGGAGTTACTGACCTCTGCTTCCCCCATGTAGTAGGTGCCATAGACTGGTGCCACTGTCTGATTGTGCCACCCTTGGGAAGAGGAATGAGTTTGTCAACCAAAAAGACACCTATTCCATCATCCTCCACAAAACATGTCCCACACAGATCAGGGTTGAGGTGAGAGGTACATGCAAGGGAGGTTCATGTGGACAGACTTGATACATGTAGCTGGTGGTCATGCAAGGGACATGGTCAACAGGTCACACAAGCAAACTTTACTCCAGGAGCCCTCCCCCAATCATTGCAGGAAGTGGTGTGCAGGTCTTATGCACATCTGCACTTCTGAGCAGAAGGAGTCACAAAAGCCTCTCATGCAAACTACTGTGCATGCTGACAGTAAGTGTACGTGCGATGGAATGCATTTATTGTCATATTAGAGAACAGTTGTTAGGGCATATGCATAGGGTTACAATTAGGGTTAGGGTTAGGGTTAGGCTTCTAATATTAAAGCGCACCTGCAGCGGTGCATCCACACCTAGAACCATAGGACGCTTTAAAAGCCTGCATTGTAGGGCACATGGTCTGGATCGCCAACTCAATTTCTGCCGCACATGCGGTGGTGCATTTATATGGCCATTTTAAATCTCTGGCACCCTTTTTCTGACGCACTGGTTACTGCATACATACGCACATGCGAAGGTTTGCATCCTTCTGAAAGAAGCAAGAAAAAGCTGCTCCTTTTTGGAGCAGCTTTTCCCTGCATGTGGCTCCAAGAGGGTGCATTCCTGCCGGCTTTTAGGCATGCGTCATCTAAGTGTCATGCCTCCAAGTCAGCCTGAAAAACACCTCTTTTTGCCCATCTGTACAGCTCCTTAGTTTAATGTATTACAGGAATATTATTCTTATTTTAGATTTTCTTTATGAAATGATAAAAATATTTTCTAAAGTTGTACTATTTGCTTTGGTATAACTACATCCAGATATTTAAAGTCTGTGGATTTTAATGAATACGGAGTTAAATAACCTCTGAAGTTCTCTTTGTTCAGCTTGAAGTATTAAGGAACAGTAGCTTAGATTTGCTTTATTGACTTCTAAATCTGCTCCCTTCTCAAACTCTTGAGAGCCATTTCTTCCATTCTCATGGACAAACTTAACAAAATAATATTCACAAATGCATTTGAAACACGATGCTTTTCATTATCTCAAGCTCTTTCACCTTATTCCAAATTGAGTTAACTGGGGTTTTAGTGGCTATTGCAAATAGCACAGGTGAGAATGGACAGCCCTGCTTGGTAGTTGAATTATTGGAGAATTGAAAACATTTGTACAAATCACATCAATTGAGGTAGCTTATAATGGCTAGATTATGTTCATGAATTTTTCTCCAAAGTTCAGTTTAGTCTACAGTTTGAGCTGAAAGGGCCATTCTAATCTGCCAAATGCATTGAAAGATTCCAAAGAGAACAATGAAATTCTGGTTTTGCTAAAGTTGCTATGGTGAATAATATTCAAAATCTGCCATACAGAGTCTGCTAGCTGTCTATTCAGTATGATCCCAGTCTGGTCACTGCAAATATATTCAGGGATGAGTCTGTTTTGCTAATATTGCTGTCAAAATTTTGGCATCT
>JAIPUX010001232.1:139172856-139198754 GCA_020142125.1 Phrynosoma platyrhinos | reverse complement strand
TTCATATTTTAAGAGGAGCACTGCGATTTCTGAGAGAATTGCATTCTCACATGCGAATTTAACTTCTGAGATGAAGTTATTCCAATGCCTGCTGAGATAAAAAAAAAAATATGGGCACTCGCCTCTCTTGGTGTGCTTGGCAAAACTCCTTTGTACCCTGGGGACAATTTTTCTTTCTGAATTGATCACCTGCCTCGCTAGCATGCTTGGAAAGCCCCCTTGTACTCCTGGGGAAAAATTTAAAACGTCACCCGCCTCACTGAAGTGCTTCACAAAGATTGTCAAGACTAAGGCTGTTTTTACTACTGAAAAGAATGTTTTTTTATGGCCGCTCCCCCTGCTTTCATGCCCAGCTAAGGTCCAGCATACTTCTGAGGAAAGATTTTTATGTGGTTGCTGACCTCTAAGTCGCATGGCTAAAGCTCACCCTACTTCCAAGTTGAATTGATTGAATGGCCGTTTGCCTTGCTTTAGCACTTTGCAAAGGCCCATCCTTCTGAGAACTTGAGGTTGACAGCTATATTGTATGAATGCAGTCTAATTAAGTTTCATGGGTGATTGGGAAAGGACCTACTTGGAGTGATCATCAGCTTCTTGTCCCCAGCCCTACCTCAATCCTCATTGGTCCCTGACTCTCCAGGGTCAAACCAATTGGTTTACAGCCTTACTTCAATCCCCATTCAATCCCTGAGTCTCCAGGGTCACAGCAATTGGCCAGCTTTGATCCTCATCAGTACCTGACTCTTTGGGATCAAACTGTTTGATTTGAAGCCCTACATGGATCCTCATTGGTCCCTGACTCTCTGGGGTCAAACTGATTGGATTGCAGCCCTGCATCGATCCTTGTTGGTCCCTAACTCTCCGGGGTCAACCTGATGACTTGTAGCCCAACTTTGATCCTTGTTGGTCCCTGACTCTCCGGGGTCAAACTGATTGGCTTGCAGCCTTACTTCAATTCTTGTTGGTCCCTGACTCTCTGGGGTCAAACCAATTGGCTTGCAGCCTGACTCCAATACTCCAATACTCCAAGCTTGACTCCAATACTCGTCCCTGACTCTCCAGAATCAAACTGATTGGCTTGGAGCCCTACGTGGATCCTTATCAGTCCCTGACTCTCCAGGATCAAACCAATTGGTTTGCAGTCCAACTTTGATCCTCATCGGTCTCTGATTCTCCCAGGTCAAACCAATTGGCTTTTAGCCTTACTTCGATGCTAGTCAATCTCTGACTCTCCGGGATCAAACTGATTGGCTCACAAGAGGTTTTATATGGTGCCTTCCCCAAGCATCAGATGGTAGTCAGGTCAGCATCACGATGTTGCCACAATATGCCCTGATACTCCTTTTGGAGAATAAATATTAAGGGCCCAACATCTGTACCATTCAAAAGAGGAAATTCAAATGCAGCTGGCCTTTCAGTTTCTGAGGCCGTTATTGGTACTGCTGCACACTCCTCATTCATGAAACCTGGTTGACTTCAAATCCATGATTAACTCCTCTCAAGGCCATTACAGATGACGCTGGTTTGGATTCCAGGCTGCGGTTTCTCCCTCCATACCAAGGTCAACTACCACCAAACTGTTGATTTGAAACCATGATTATTCCCTCCATATCAAGGTGCAGTACTGGTTCACTCTCTCCCTGATTCAGGACCATAGCATTTCCGCCTGCACTGATGGCCACTACTTGCCAGCGCTCTGCCAAATTCGGAGCCATGTTTGTCCCTCCCTTTTGAGGCCTATTGCATCTCCTACAATTCGTCCATCGGGATGCTGCCAGTAATCACTCGCTCAAGCTATGGTCACCTGGCACACACTCAGTTGGATTCGAGGCTGTGGTTATTGTCTCTATACTGAGGTCTGCAATTGCACGCCTCGTGCCGCCTCCCATTTCATTCAAATCTAAGCTGGGTTTAAGGCTGCTCCCTCAATACCGAGGGATGGCAGGTCATTGCAGCATCAAATTTGTCTCCATGCCAAGACCTGCTATCATGGGTATCCTTATATAGCTGATTCAGAGGACTTGGTGCTCCCTCCATACTGAAGGAGGACACCACCAACCGCATGTTACATTTTATGAGGACATGCTTTTGTCTCTGTTCACATGCTAGTATGTACAGATTCCCTTGATTCCCTTAAATTGCCCTCGCTACTGCAGACAACTAAACTTCACTTAATGTAGACATTAAATCTGAGTTGTTCCCCATAACCTTACAGATGCTACCAGTTCACTTTCGATACAGACAATCCTCCACTCATCACTTTCTGTTCATACCAACTGTCAGTACCATTACCTGACCCACAGGACTGGAGGATCAAATTCAGTTATTGGTTTGCTCCCTCTATACCTAGGGACACTATCATTATGTGCTTGGTACCAGCACGATTGAGATTGTCTTGTTCCCCCCATGGGGGGGGGGTTGGTACCATTGCTCAACCTCTAACGCCAAGCAATATTCTTGTATCACTCACTTGATACAAATATATTCTGGGATGTGCTTGGTCCCTCTGGGACCAATACCATCATTTCCTTTAGACTGCCACATTGAAGACATGATTACGCTCCCATACTGAGGGCCACTACCATTCTAGGTTTGCCACTACTGTTACTGGGGTGGTCATACCCCTCTTTCAGATTGGCCTTAATGCCTTTGTTTCCTCCCTATTGGTGGCTTTCAAGATGTACATGTTCCCTTTGTGTCAGAGGAATGCTTTTCAGTTCCCCTGTACAAGTTTCAGTGAATGCGGTTGGTGTCTTCTTTCCAAGGGCCACTACATGTTACGAGGAATACAGGTCTATGTATGTATACACACACCCCTTCCAAGGATTTCTTGTCAGTATTGATCACATCCATGAAACGTGGCAAACAACTATTTGGTCTCTAACTAGGATGAGCTCATCTCATATTCTGATCCCCGATTTCAGCGCAGTCTTCTTGGGCCTCATTTCAGATGAGGACTGTGTAAATTCTTTCCCCTTTGCCGTTCTGGGCAGGAATGCCCTCTGGGGACATCCCTCCAATTTGAGCATCCATTTTACAGATTTGTCCACCCCTGTGGACATTTCATGATCTTGGGACATGCATACTTGTCCCATCGCTTCAGGCTGATTGATGTCATAACATCTTGGTTCTCCTGAACCTCTGGTCTCAAGGTGTCCTTTTGATGAGGTGGTGATATTTCAGGTCTCCACCTGCAATCCTGTCAAGGCTAACTATGAACTCTGCAAATGTCCTGGGAGTTCTTTCTTGATACAGGGAAGCCTGTGCTCCCCCTGTTATTGTGCCCTCACAGCATACTTCATGCTTCATTATGCATCCTGGATTTATACGATAAAGAGTTTCATACCTGGCTAGGAGCTGGACTTTGTGGCTCTTATGATCTATTCCAGCTCCCCTGTTCTAAAATTCTTCTTCTCATGACCCATTCATGATGAGTTGACACCATATCACTTCTGCTATACTGTTGCTTCTCAGTTCTCACCGTTCCTGCCAAGCCATGTTATCCTTGATACAATCTCTGCAGGACATCATGGGATGGGATAACATTCCCACAGGGATCTCTTTCTACTTGACAGTGTGGAATCCCTTTACTTTCTAATGTTATGATTAGCCTTCTAGTTATCACACCAGCCACTGTTATTTTCTCTGGTATCTTCACCAAGAACTGCATGTTTCAAGCTGATAGCCTGAAACAGTACGTTCACACACACAGTGTCTTGTGGGTCACAACAATTGGATATTGCGATATTCTCAATGTTCCCTGTTGTCAGTGTTTTGTTGTGACTAGATGAGGTACTATTCCTCCTCTCTGAAGTCCACCACTATTCCAGAAATTGTTACTGGAGCTTTCTCCAGTTTGATGTCATTAGGCTCTCTCTGTATGAGTAGACTAATCAGATGTCTTACTGCCCACTTTGTAGTGCAGGAACTTGTTTTCTGATGCCTTTGCTGAGGATGCCCAACCATTTCATTGCTGAGCACAGATGGTCTATTTCACATTCAATGTCCAAGGAGGCACATAGCCCTAAACTATTTAGTGTTCTAGGCTTTGTCTGTCAATGCCATAATCTTCAAACAATGGTTTTGGGAGGCTTTATCAGGTCACTGTCCCTTTTCCACTTGAAAGATTCCCTTTTTGACATATCTTCAATTTTGAGGGCTTGGTAAGCCCCTTTTTCCTGATTGCCAATGTCACGACCTGTGCAGCCTCACACTATTGCAAGTCTGTTGCCCTTTGCATTGGCTTCCATTCATCTCCTGGATCAGACAGAGTCTGTATACCTTGCTTTCTTGTTGCGGTATTTGTCTACAATTCCTTTACCACTTACACTAGTGAACTTTTTTTGCTTTCACACCACCTACCTACTGGATAGCTTGGCATAATTTCTGTTGCTAAAAAACCTGTGCTGTATAGGTCAAAAAATTTTCCGCTTGGCCGTAAACATACACCTGCCATGTTAACACAGACCATCAAGGTCTATCAACAGTCTGTGCAACAGACGGGTTAGCTGGAAAGCCTGTTCTCACCTGCATTGATGACTGCTTTCACTATGTCTTGGTATTGGAATGTCAGCTCAACTCATGTAGAGTCATATTTGTGGGATATATTTGCATGCTTTGGGCTTGGATTCACAAATGGTGATTTTGTTTGGGTCATTGTGCCATCTTATGTGGCATGGCACTCCCTCCTCCACTGACCAAAGCTTGTCAGTCTCTAACCCATTTGTGTGATTCGCAGAGACCACAAAGAAGAAGGACTGGTTGCTTACTTGTAACGGTATTTCTTCAAGTGGTCATCTGTGAATTCACACAAATCCTGCCCATCCTCCCCTCAGAGTGGTGCCCTGCCTCTCCTTCTATCCTGGGCTGCTGCTTTGGTGTCCATGGAACTGAGAGTTTAGGCAGGAAACCAGCCAATAAGGCAGTTGGAGAGTGGGCAGGGCTAACGCCAAAATGCTTCTAATAGCTCTAAGAAGGTTCTGAACGATAACCCATTTGTGTGAATTCGCAGATGACCACTCAAAGAAATACTGTTACAGGTAAGCAACCTGTCCTTATGTTGCCTAGCCTTCATATGCTTCCTTGAGCTAAACAAATTCATCAGTTTTTTAAAGAGAAGCTGACAAAGTAGATGAGACACCCCCAGTCTCTCCATCTTTTGGGGTAACACCATCCAGCCTCTGCTTAAAAACCTCCAAAGAAGGAGACTCCACCACACTCTACTGTTGAACATCTCTACATCAGGAAGTTCATACTAGCCTAACAGGTAAAATGAGCAGCAGCACAGGATCTACATTCCATTCCATTGCTATGAATTGATCACACAATGTTATGTGGCAATACTGAGCAGGTACTCATTCCTTCCTCTACAGCAGGGGTAGGCAACCTTTCCCCTTTAAGGGCTGAGGGACTTCAGCTCCCAGAATCCCAGGAGCTATTGGCCAACATGGGACTATTGGCCAACATGGCTGAGGCTTCTGGGAGCTGAAGTCCCTCGGCCCTTAAAGGGGAAAGGTTGCCTACCCCTGCTCTACAGGCTATGTGGAGTGCTTACACAAGAGTGCCAGTGGTAAGTTTTAGAGCACTACAGAGATTGCAGTTAAATGCTAGAACCACAGACAAGTTGCCCTTTGTATTGCCATGGGAAAAATTTTTCCACTGTGGGCTCAGTCCATATTAAGCTCTTTGTCTTTACTCTCAATGTTCTATGTAATTTAGGCTAAACAAGGCAACCTGGGAACAAACCAAAATCAAAAAAGCGAAGGAAAAAAAAGAAAAAGAAAAAGAAAGCCTAGCAGACTATATATCAGACCTTGCCTGCAGCAACTGAGTTCTAGTGAAACACATAAACAGACATGTTCCAAATAACAATAATTTATAGCCAGGTATTATTCATTCTCATTGATGATTATATGTTCTTATTATCTGTTTAGCGTTTGGTACTGCCATGATAACCCTTTTACCTTAAAAGTGATTTCAGATCTGACATGGCATTTCTATTTTGTCTCTTGAGCTAGAAAGATTCATTAAATCCCCTTCCTTCCTTCCTTCCTTCCTTCCTTCCTTCCTTCCTTCCAAAAATGGCAGTGAGAATAAAATGTGAGAATAATTACGGCTATACAGTTATAGCTTCCCTGAAAGACAGAGCAATTTTAAGACTCCAGAGGAACTGTTAACAATACCAGTAGTGTTTAATAAAAGTATGAGGTACTGTCAAACTAGAAATTAAAACAAAGAATACATAAAGAGTTTAATGAAGGCCAATTGAAAAGGAGTAACCTGTGTGAACAACCAGGAAGTTATTTAAATATATATTTGGTTCCATCATAGGAAGCATCTTGTGTGCAACTGGGAAGGTGACTATGGTCATTGTGTGCAGAAAAGCAGAAGCATTCCTCCATCTTCTGTGAAATAGATGGGACAAGGATTAGCAACTAACTATGAAGGGGCAAGTAGGATCTCCAGCATACACATGCACAAATGCCAAATTTATACAAATGATACATATTATACTGTGCCTCCATCAGGTTTTGTTTGATAGCCTTTCTTTAAATAATTCATGGAGACAACTGATCATTTCATAATGTCACAAACTCACAGCAGGCAAAACTAATTTTACATAATATGAAAACAGATTTTATTTATTTAAGAGTAATATTTAAAAACAACAACTTTTTTGACACCAGCTGCTGGGAAATAAATAGAATATTTTATGGCAAAAAATCTAAATGTGTTAAAAGCTGTTCAGAACAGGCTGATAGTTTTCAAATGACAGATACTTTTTTAAAAAAAACAAAACAAAACTGGTCAGTATTGCAAATTTAACCCCTTAAAAGTATGATTAATAATTTAGGCTTTTTGGCTTTTTTTTTAAAAAAAAATCCTGTGACATTTTTATTTATTTATTGGATTTATATATCACCTTTCTCCCCAAATAAGGAGAAGTGTGTATTGTATACAAATATCCTTGACATTTCTGTAGGGGAACAAATTTTTCTAATATCGTTCCTATACATTTACATTTGATGAATTAGACTTATGTCTACGAAAACTCATGTTGCCAACTTCTTTCTTTCAGTTTGTCTCAAAGGTGCTACAAGATTTATCTACATACTGATTCTGGTATCAAACAATTTTTTTCTTTATTATGTCTCACATGTATACCTAGTTTTCATATTCTTTATAAAAAACAGATTTTCCTACTTTTCTCAGAGAAGACATGATACTATTTGTGAAGCATCATTGTGATTGGCTTGGCTTTCATTAGCAAGTTTAAACATTTCCTATCTAGCTATAGGAATATAATCCTCTTTGTATGTGTAAGATTTAGTATTATTATTATAGTAAGATACAGTATTATTATTTCAAAGAATAATACTGCCACTTAATCAGTTTACATCCAAGCCATGATATCAGCTGTGTGGTTGCCTTTTGACAACCTATGACTTGATGCCTTTTAAGCCAGATTTCAAACACATTCTGTAATCATTTTGATGAATAGGTGCTAGTATGTTTTCTAGAATAAATAAAAATACAATAATTAACATTTATGGAGGATAAATCATGTTTTCCTCATAGCATAATGTGTTTCTCTTTATTAAGAGTAATAGGCAATACTATGGTAATACTGTAACCATTACCATAGAATAACAAAAAATCCACCTTATAATGTTCTCATTATTAGATAACTATTCACATTTCCATGTGCCTTACAAATGTGGTATGAACATTTCTAACAGTCCAGGTGGGTTGACAAAGTTGTCATTGTGAGTTAGCAAAATACCAAGTGGACGGTTTAGCACTAAAACAAAAAGTTGGCTTGCAAAAATGAATCTTTGTCTACATCAGATGTAGACTAAAAAAAGGGGAGGGGGGGACTGTGAAGATTGGACCTAGTTGAAAAGTAGAATGAATCCAGTATATCTGAAACAGTTTTTATGGGGGTGGTAGTGAGAGGTACTCTTTAAAACATTAAAGATACATTTTACTACATTGTATTTTAAGTATCTGTAAGTAAAATGATATTGTCTATCTTGAAAATACTGATTTATTGGAGTGTACTTTTCCTTTGAATAAATTAGAGGGTCCTAAATTAATTTCATCAGGGTTGGATATAGTTTGACTAGCAATTCTTTTGAGGTAATTCTGTGAAATTCCTGGTTAAACAACACAATGTCATGTGTCTATTCAGAAGCAATCCTGAGTTTATTGGAGCTGGCTAACAGGTAAATCAGCACAGTTTTGTAGCCTTAGGGATTTTCAGTGAACATATCTGAAAAGTCTGTGTAGTATTTATTCTGTATATATTATATTTTGCTAACATATGTTCTGAAAACATGTTTCAGTGTTGATGGTTTGAACAGTTTTTTACATCTTCTAAAATTGCATGTAAAATATAAATGTTCAACTAATAGCCACTTTCTGAAAGTTTTAGAAGTGAATTTTCTTTCCCCTTTTCCCTCACAGTCTAGAATTTCTTAAAATTACAACTTTTTTTTTCTTGTTCATGTGCTTTAGTAAGATTTTTAAGCCCAAAGGCATGGCTTTGTGACTTTTAATTTTGTATAAGGGTTTAGTTAGATTGAGACATTTCATTAAAAATAGTAATTAATGATATTGTTATTTAGTGTATTGTTATTAACTGCCTTCAAGTTGACCTCGACTCATGGTGACACTGTGAATGAGACATCTCTGAAACACCTTATCCTCAACAGATCTTTTCAGGTCCTGTACATTCAGGACTGTGGCCTTCTTGATTGAGTCTATCCATCTGGTATGAGATCTTCCTATTTTCCTACTACCTTTCACCTTTCTAAGCATTAATGTCTTTTCTAGTGATTCGTGCCTTCCCATGATGTGGCCAAAGTATGACAAACTCAATTTAGTAGTAATCTTGGCTTCCAAGGGAAGTTGAGGATTGGTTTGTTATAGGACCCATTTGTTTGTCTTTTTAGCTCTCCACAGTATCTGCGGAGAGCTAACTGTTCTCTAGCACATCTCAAAAAAGTTGATTTTCTTTCTGTGAGCTTTCTTTGCCATCCAGCTCTCACACCCATACATGGTGATGGGAAATACAACAGCATGGACAATTGTAACTTCAGCTTCAGTTGTATATCTTTGCATATTAGGATCTTGTCTAGTTCTTTCATAGCTGCCCTTTGCAGTCCTATGGAATCTTGTAGCACCTTTGAGACTAAATGAAAGAGAGAAGTTGATAGCATGGGCTTTCACATAGACTTCAGTCTGTTTTCTCAGATGCAAAGGATGGAATGGAAAATCCAGGCTGCGTGAGAGGATGTCCGTAAAAATGCAAAACTTTGTGGATGTGGAGTTTTAAAGATGGTCCTTGGAGGACAAGGTAGGTTGAAGAATGTTGCCTAAAGCCAAGGATAACCATATGAATGAATGTAGTGTGGGAACCAGAAAGGATATGTGATAAACTGGCTAGGAGCACCCTGATGAGGCTGGATGTTAACCAATGCTATAATACGTGTAGAATGCCAGAAAACCATTTTCTCTTTACAACCCCAGTTGATGGACTGCAGTCTGTGGAAACATTTCAATTCTGTATTTCTCTTTCATGTCTTCCTTTGTTACTTTTTGTTCAAGGACCACTGTCCTGAGATTTGAGATGGAATGCCCAGGAAGATGGAAGTGTTCTTTGACCCATTTTGTGTATTCCCATTCCTAATGTCTGATTTATGTCCATTTATGCTGCAATATCCCTTTGCGTGTTAATTTTTCAGACTAACATGGCTAAGAGGTCATGCAGACTGGCAGCTCAGCCCCTGATCGGCATGAGACTGTGGTAAATGCATTGGCCTGGTTCCAATCTGGGCTTTTCACTGTTTCTTTTTGTGCTGGCTCTTCTGGGTTTGAGCACTCTTGGCTCACTCCCCACATGGCTTCCGGCTGCTTTCAAGGCGTGATCTTTGCTCCTTCCTCTGTGTCTATACCTGTTCTGCATATGATATTTTTTGCATAGAACAAATAGTGATAGAATGCAGCTTGTCTGACACCCTTTCTGATTGGAAACTATTCTGTTTTTCTGTATTCTTTCTAACAGTAGCCTCTTATCCTGTGTACAGGTTACACATCAGCACAATCAAATGTAGTGGCACTCCATTTCTTTAAGAGCAATCCAAAGCTTTTCATGATCTATGCAGTCAAAGGTTTTGCTATGGTCTGTAAAGTACATATTTAGTACTGACTGCTGTTTTAAATTTATGTTTCATTGTTACTGGTAAATGTTTACCCCAATGTGAAATATTTTCAAATAATGCTAAATAAATTAATAATGATAAGAGATTACAATTATGTAGAATTATTTCTGAGAGTGTCCAGGAAAAACTCTGAAATACATTTGGTTAAACTATAAATGCATTTGAATCACAATTCTATAAACCAAACATTTCTCAAACACTTTACTGTTTATATTATATTGACTCAAGCTTAAATTCTAGTTACTGTGACCTGGAAGTCATTTCTTGTCAGGGCCTCAGATTAATTTTTCTCCTTCTTCCAAGAAACAATATCTTAAAGTTCAATGACATTTCATATAACATCTTGAAGTTCAGCAATAGTAATGTAAGTGTTTTTGTTTCAATCAAATGGCAAATAAGTGAGACTGAGCTTAGGAGTTGATATAACTGGTGGAACTCCATACAAATTAACATTGAGTCCTTAGTTTAAAAAGCATCATTAAACTGGTGTTACTTTTCAATTCATTTCTAAAATCTTTCATTTTAGATGAGAAGCCTATGTGCAGAATCTAAGAGGCTTACTCTCTTACATAGAAATAAGGCTGCTAAGCTACTAAAAATCTTAGTAGCTTAATATAAATGTTCAAATAAAAAATTAGTAATTTTAACTGTATAACCTTCAAGAAAAATAATGAATAATGAAAGCCTAAGCAAAAACCATAGGGAAATGCACTTGGATCATTTGGGAAAGTAGAATAGGTGCAAATTCCTTGTATATAGAGAGAAGAGTTGGGATGGGTAGCAATGAATAATTAGATTTTGGGGGTAAGCCCAAAGGTCAATTGGGAATTAATTAATTATGAGGAATTCTGGTCACAAAGTCATTTGTAAAATGTTTGTTTATAGTTTCTAAGACATGGATACAAAATGATATTGCATGTACATATATACACACGTATTAGTAATGAATCTTAGGGATGAAGTAGATCGGCATGAAGGAACAGCTAGAAGCCACTCCGGTCCTGATTGGGCTGGGATCATGGTGACCAGACAGCCCATTCCTGAAGCAGGCTGCCATTATGGTCCCAAACAGACCACTGATAGGAGTGGATTTAATCTGTTCCTGGAAATTCCGGCTCCTGACACCTCAGCATGGCTTCCGAGTGACTTCTGGCTGCTTTGGGGGCTTGTCATCTGAATGCCACACCCCAGATCAGCTGGAAGCTGCTCTTTTGGGACTGTCTGTTTTGGGCCACAGTTTAGAAGCTTAATGAACAAAGACTTTCAAGTAAATACAGTACAAACCACATATCTGCAGGATTGGAACCTGCAGTTTCACTTACTCCCCAAAATGTGGTCTCTCTAGGCACATGAAGGTCCCCCAGTATGACTCTGTAGTCAACTTCCACATAAAATATAGTTTTACTGTTATCTACAATTTTCACTTTCCATGGGAGGTCTGGGAATTTCCCTGATTCTATTTAGTGAATGCTATTACTTGAGATATAGCATCATAACCAAGCACAAAAGCTATATCCCACATCTGATTTATCTTTTCCAAGTATGACGTAAAAGACAGGAGATTAAATCCAGATGTTTGTATAAACTAGGTAATGGTCTAAATAATTTTCTTCTAGCATAATTTAATCTTACTGAACTTCCATTGGGTACACATTAGCTGGGACTAATGATGGAATTTAGGCTGGGTAGGCAATGGATAGAAGGTCACATTGGCCTTTGAAGGGCACCATGTCATACTACATCATCTGCAAAAAAATCAATTGTTGTACATCAGATGTGCTCTAGGAGGTGTCAAAAACAATTTTGCCATGTTTTTGGCCTCTGTAATCCATTTTTTGTCCTAAAGAGGCCTTTGTTTGCAGCAGAAAATGACCCAGAAATCAACATTCTGTTCACTTCTTGTTTGAAAAAAAGGCTTCTGGGTCTAAAAGTGTTCCCAGAACATCCAGAATGACCTCCAAATGGTCTATCGGCCATTTGAGAGCAACAATTCTTTCAGATATCATATTTTGTGGGCACATAGGAAGTGCCCACATTGGGGCATACTTTTCTCACCCCCTTATGTAGACCACTATATTGTCTGGAGTTAGTATTTTCTCCCAGTGCAAGGCCAAAAGCATATCCCATAGATCAAGGTGGCAGCCCTGGGCCCCAGTTTGGACTCTCCATGGGGATAAGAAATAATCGCATTATTATTATTATTATTATTATTATTATTATTATTATTATTATTATTTACCTGCCTCTCCCCATTGATCGAGGTGGGGAACAACAACAATTAACAGACAGAACACATCAGTTAGAACACATCAATTAAAACATCAACTTAAAAGGACATGCATACAATTTAAAAGGACAAGATATACACATATTAAAATAATCCACATTTAAAATTCACAATTTAGTAGCTCCATACCCTCCCCCAGGCTTCCAGTGTTTATTTTTAATTGGCATTATTTTCAGGTGAAAATCAGGGCTATCTCCAACCCACAAAGAAGGCCTACCTCACCACCCAGAACACCCCAATACCCTTTCCCCCTCCAAAATGGTTTCCAAAAATTATACAACTTCACTTCTAGTTGTCATTTTGGAGAGGAAACAAAGGGAAAAGAAGATATATAGGCATGATTCTGGAGCAGGGAGTGCAGCTTATGAGGAGTCAGAGCCAATTCTCTTCTCAATCACAGCTGGCCTTTGGGGAGGAATCCAAAAGAGAGAGGGGACAAGGAAAAGATGACACCAGGCACCTACTCCAGTTGGCATGGTGAATATACAAAAGTATATTTGAAATCATATATTCATATGATTTTAAATATGTTTTAGTATATTCACTGCACATCATGCCACATTAAAGTGGTATGCTCTCCAAATATTGTTGAAGAGAAGCTCCCACCAACCATATCCTACAGACCCAAAGACATAAGACTAAGGGAATTCCAGTCCAGCATGATATGATATAGGTACCTGGCAACATACATTCATCTGCAATGATATGAGACACCATAAAATTTCCTCTAATAATCCTATTTAGAGGGGAGGGGGAGAGAGAGAGGAATTGAAAAGTGGCTGGCTGGCTGAATTACTCTGACTGATGCACTCAGATTTGCAGAGCTGGGTACCACACATGAAATTCCCCCCCATCCCAGCATGTGCACTTACCAGTCCAGCAGTGAACATATATGTATGTGTATGTGTGTATAAACTGATTTTGGAAAATCCCTTCTATTTACGCTTTCTTGTTCATTATTAGAATTGAGAAGAGGGCAATCTATTTAACTTCTCTTTTCTTTTCTTTTTTTAAAAAAGCGAAATACAAAAGAAAAACCCCTCAATAGATAGGTCACAATCTGTGGAGTGTAGCATGTATTTTCTCTGGTTTTATGCACTGATTTCATTAGCCCCTTTCTCATTTTTTTAAAAAAAATTATATTAACATCAGTGCAGAGGATTTTGTTTTTTGTTTCCAAATAATCCTCAGTATCTTCTCCTTTCAATATATTTTAGAATGCGAGATTTTGTTTAATTTTGTTGGTTCCACAAGAGTGGCTATGATTGTGTTGTTGTTGTTTACAATGAAGACTTGGAGGCATGTGATGCCCTCACTTGCCTTTTAATATATTATGAAATTGATCTGATGCATTATTTTCTGCTTGAGCATAATAGTATTGATACTGAAAAGATTGCTAAAGGTATTATCTGGAGCAATTTAATGTCTTGCAATTTTGTGAGCCAAACTACACATAACATGGAATCTCATGGCTCTCCCCCACAGTTTTTTCCCCAATCAAAACAATTATGGAAGGCTGATTAGGACTACAGAAGCAGTAGATAAGAGCTGTTTCATATTTTCCTTCTGCCATTCTTCACTTAACACCTGTTTCTCTCCCAGCAATAGAAAATGGTACAGAGTCTTTGGTTATTGGCCCCATGTATGATAGTGTGACTTGGACATCTCTCATTCACAGGGTCACCATAACTTGAAGTTGGCTTGATGCCAGCTGAGAACAACAATGAGAAATCCATCAGGAGATGAGTTGTTTTTAGTTATAGAAGCCCAGGATGGGAAAGGATTTAGCAGCCCTTCATTTTGCTCTGTTGTTGAACATTTCATAAATGCCTTTCTTTTAAAACAAATGAAGAAAAGAAAAACAGAACTTGATGCTATGTACAATTTGTCCCTATATATTGGAGTTCATTTTTCTGTTTGTTAGTCTCTTCCAACCCACACACATTTTTGGATGATTAAATATAACCAGTAGGGAGAAATGCTTTTATTTTACAAGTTTTGCAAACTTTTATGCATTTGTTGTTTTATCTTAGGAATTGTACAACCAGTATTTTTCACTGTGTGCATAGTATTCTTTTGGGACTTTCATGTGGTCTTTATGGAACAGCCCAGAATTGTTGCTGTTGTTTGGTCTTTTGATTGTCTCAGGTATCTATAGCACCTTCAGGAGTAGTTGAAAGAACCAGAACTAGTTTACAGTATTTTGCAACCAGTATTGCTGCAATATTGATTTTATTTATTTATTTAACAATATTTATACACTATAGATTAGTGTACTTGTTTGAATGCCTTCTGTGGGCATATTTTGGATGGTACTGGTGACAAATAACATATGTGACATGTGTCAAGAGCAGTTTTAAAACTACTATTTTCACCAAAAATATTTATATTAAAAGATGAGTGTGATTCATATATTGCATTGCTGCAAAGCTATGGAAGACTAGTCCATCATTTGCTTGTTTTTAAAGACACCCTCAAGGATTGAAATGGACTTATTCACAGGTGCATTCAGTCTGATTTTGCTGATTACAACACCTTAGAGACTTAAAGAACTGCTTGCATATGAAAAATTATGAACAGGAAAGAAAATTGAATAGACTTTACTCCCCAGCACCAGCCATGCCCCCTTTCTCATTGAGCATGTACATGTATCAAGTACCTAGGACTGGTCCATAGTAGTGTTAATAGTAAAGTTGTATTTTTTTCCCTCCTGTTCTTCATTTGTACTTTTAATTTTTGTTGTTGGTTGAAGGTTCTTCTTCTTGTGGTTTTGTTGTGGTTTTATACCCTTAAGCAGTTTCTGACTTATGGAGACCCTATGGCGACTTCATTGGGGTTTTCTGGTGCTGAGATAGTGTGACTTGCCTAAGGTCACCTAGCGGGTCTCCTTGGCCAAGTAGGGATTTGAACCCTGGTCTCCAGAGTCATCCAATACTCAAACTACTATTACTATACCACCTTGGCTCTTGAAGGTTCTTATAGTCATATAATTATAGCTTTGGGACAAATCTCCAAGGGTCATATAGCACAAACAAGGCCGATGAAGAAATCTATACCTAAAATATCCCCAATGGATGACTTGCCAACCACTGTTTAAAAGGCTGAAATGAAGGAAAGTCTGTTATTTCCGAGTCAATCTGAATGGCTGTTACAGAATGGCTGTAACAGCCATTTCTAATAATTTGAATCTATTTCTTTATCTCCTATACTTTGGATCAACAGAAAACAAACTTCTTCCATTTTCCGTGTGACAGTCATTCATATAACTGAAGATGGCTGCCATGGCATCTCTCAATTGTGTCTACTTCAGATTTAAGATATCCATCTCCCTCAATCATACTTCATATGGCTTTGTTTTCACATCCTTTACCACAATAGTCACGTTCCTCTAGACAAGTACTTCCCAACCTTTTTTCATTTGTGTACCCATTTGCATCCTATTTCCATATATTGTACCCTTCATATTAGCAATTTTTTAAAATTAATACACTTGATCTTAGCCAAAAGGCCAATAAGTGATACATTTAATACTGTTGCTGTTATTTCAAATGTATATTTTGTAACTGTAAATAAATAATCCAAAAATGGGGTTAAAAGGCAATGGAATAGTAAGGTGAACAGACAGCGCATAAAAACACAAAACAAATATTTTATACACAACAAATGTTCAGTGAAATCCTTGAACTTGTTTTGAGGCAAATAGCTTTTTGAAATCAGGTGTGTGCAGATGAGGTGACCAAACTGGTAAAAAGTCTGGAAATCATGCCCTATCATGAATGTCTTAGGGAGCTGGTTATGTTTAGCCCGGAGAAGATAAAGTTAAGAGGTGATATGATAGCCCTATTTAAATATTTGAAAGGATGTCATACTGAAGATGGATCAAGTTTGTTTTCTGGAATTCCAGTGAATAGGACCAGAGCAATGGATTCAAACTGGGGGGTGTTGGTGTTGGTGTTGGAGATTCCACCTCAGCATTAGGAAGACCTTCCCAACAGTAAGAGCTGTTTGACAGTGGAATACATTACCTAGGAGTGTGGTGGAGTCTCCTTTGGAGTTTTTTAAACAGAGGCTGTCTAAATGCATCAGAATAACAAGTAAAACAGTGAAATAAGCAACATCTGTTCTTTGTTGACTTGAATAGCAAAGAAATGACTATTTTTAATTCTACCTACAGTGGGTCCTGTGGATACAAAAATCCATGGATGCTCAAGTCCCGTTAAATACAATGGCATAGTAAAATGATGTGCCTTTTATAAAATGTCAACATTAAGGTTTGCTTTTTGGAATTTATACTTGTTTTGAATATTTTCAAGCCGTGGATGTGTGAATCTGTGGATAAAGAATCCGTGGATACAGAGGGACAACTGTATTACTGTTGCCTTAACATCTTCAGACATATCCTGAATTCTTTGAGGTATTGTATTGTTCAAAAGAGGGATAGTGTTAAATTTCCTTTCATGTTCTTCTCCAAACATACACAGAATGGCATCTTTTACACAAGAAGAAAGTAAATTCTCAACTATAGTATGATTCTTACCACATCTAGCAATACGATAACTAATATAGGAAGCTTCAAGTGTATTTTCATTATCTTTCATTACTACAGGAACGAGGTCATATTGTAATGTTTTGCTGGGCGGTGAAAAAAAAGCACATTCTTTGTGCAGCTGGCATGTTTTGTTTGTAAAAGGCAGAACAGTAAAGAAGATGTCATGCTATCATTGGATAATACTTCCCTACACATCATACACTGGAGATTAGGACAGTCCTCATCTCCTTTATACAAAAATCCATACTTCATGTATTCATGTAGTATTTTCTCTTTGCACTTGTTGGAAGAACTGAAGACAGCATCTTCTTATCTTTTGCACTACTAAAGTGTTAGATGTGTCCTGACAAATTCTTGGTGTTTGGTCAATATTCACATTTATCTTTCAGGTTATTTACTGTGCTGGTTTTCAACCGTTGATCCATATCTGATAATACACAAATTGAAAAAATGAATTTAAAACTTAAAATGATGACAGAGAGAAGAGATGTAGAGAAGATTTTGAAGAACTCACTCACTGATGAGCACCCACTACTCGTTTGTTCTTGAGGGAGAGGAGAAGGTCACCTCTACAGCTGTTGGCTAAGTTTCAGTAGGTCCAACTCTGTGGTGCTGAGCTTGCCTCCACCACTCAGAGTTTGCCATGGGATTTGAAGCTTCAGGAGAAGGGAAGGCTATGGTGGGAAGCTCCAGGAGGCAGGTGGACATACTTTCTGCTTCCTCCCAGGAGTGTGCCATCTGTTGTTGTATCTTGTCTTAGACTTTTGATGTATGGACCTTTACCCTCCATTATTCAATTTTTTTTTTTACATAGGGCCTTTACAGACTGCCAGAAATAGTACAAATTGAGGCCACTTTAACTGTCCTGGCTCAGTGTTAGGGAATCATGGGAACTATAGTTTATTGTAGCACTAGAGCTCTCTGACAGAGAAGGCTCAATATCCCAGAAAAAAATATAGTTCCCATGATTCCCTAGCACTGAGCCAGGACAGTTAAAGTGGCCTCAATTTGCACTATTTCTGGCAGTCTGTAAAGGCCCATACTCCCCAAATGTCCTGGTTCCTATCCCTGGGGGTACACATACCCCAAGTTGAGATTCACTGTTCTAGACATATTCCAGCTTGTTGACATCTGTGTTAAACTGTGGTATCTAAATGGACACAGTATTTCAAGGGATATCTGATGAAAGCAGCATAGAGGAGTGTTCTATCTTCCCCTGTGCTTCTGTTGATGAAGCCTAGAATTCCAGTCTCCTTACTTTCTCCCTCTTTTGGCCCCACAACATGCTGTGAAACAATGTTTAGCTTGTATGTTACTAAAATCTCTGGATTCCCTTCACATATATACTGTTGTCAAGTCAGGTATCACCCATACTGTATTTGTGCATCTGATTTTTCCTGACTAAATTAAGAACCTTGGATTTATCCCTGTCATTTTGTTAGCTTTGGCCCAATTCTCCAGTCAGCTGAGGTCATCTTGAATCCTGACTCTGTCTTCTGAGTTATTAACTACTCCTCCCAGATTGGTGTCATCTACAGATTTAATGAGCATGTCCTCTGTTTCTTCCTCCAAGACCTTCAGAATGCTGTTGACCACTACTGGGCCAAGACAAAGCCAAGTGGCACCTCCCTTTTTGCTTCTCCTTAGAATGATGAGGAAACACTGGTAACTATTCTTTGGTTTTGGTCCATAAACCAACTACAAGTACGTCTAACAGAAGCATAGTCCAGCTCTCATTTTACCAGCTTGCATGCAAGAATATCATGGAGGACCTTGTTGAAGACCTTATTGAAATTAGGACATCCTAGATCCACAGCATTCTCACTGTATCCACAGTGTTCCTCTGTTCTAAAAATCTTGTAACTCTGTCAAAAAAGTGGGTAGAGATAAGCTCATTTTGCTTTTTTAGAAAACATTTTTATG
This sequence comes from Phrynosoma platyrhinos, assembly GCA_020142125.1. Classification (NCBI taxonomy): domain Eukaryota; kingdom Metazoa; phylum Chordata; class Lepidosauria; order Squamata; family Phrynosomatidae; genus Phrynosoma; species Phrynosoma platyrhinos. Next base: position 139,179,772 of record JAIPUX010001232.1, on the reverse strand, counting down.
TAGTATCCAGGGCATTTTAAAATGCTTACTTAGAAAATATGCTGGCAGGTTAATGATAATTGTAGAAATTTTCCAGGTTTTGATTGATTGTTGCTTGGGTCCTTTTTCACACCTCTTTTGAAGATGAGGAAAACATTTGACTACCAACAGCCTGGAGGACTTTATCTGTTCCCCAAAAATTTCCAAATATTATAGACAAGGAGCCTTGATATTACATCTATAGATTCCTTTGGTAGCTGTTGATGCTGGAGATTTGAATTGGTTTAAACTACTTAAGTTTTCCCTTGCCATCTTTTAATTTACCTTGGTCTGCAGTTCCTTCATTGTCCCATTCTTTCTTTTTAAAAAATGTTGGGAAAAGTCAGAAGAAGTTGCTGAGTAGTTCCACTTTTACCCTGTCACCCACTAACATTTCTCCATCTACTTCTTGTTATACCATTTTCTTCAATAGCTAAAAAATTCCCCTTTTTACTATTATTAAGCTTCTCTTACATGCCAAGCTTTTTCTGAGCTTTACCCCTCCAGTCCTTCTCCCTACAAAGTGCTGGATACTTTATTGTACTCTTCCTTGGTGATTTGTTCTCTCATCCATATCTTATAGATATTCTTGTTAACTTTCTCCAGCAAATATCAGGGTAGTTGAAGTTTCCCATTACTACTGTATATTTCTTTTTTTAAAAAAAGTTCAGTAATTTAAACTACAGTAGTTTCACCTGAGCCATTATTCTAGCCTAGAGGGTGTAATAGATCTAAAGTGACTTGTTTCCCTCTTCTATTGTTTTATCCAAAAGTCTTCAACCTGTTTCCCATACTCTGTGTCATAGATGCTGTTGCAGATTACACAGTCCTTGCCTATAACACCTTTTCCTTCCTGATTGGTCTATTTCTTTTGAATACATTGTACACATAAGTCATGAGTCTCATTCTACTAAGTTTCAGTAATGCCTATTATCTTTTATTTGCCTTCCTGTGTTAAGAGTTCAAGTTCATTTTGTTCAGGCCCCTTGCTTTGTTCATATGTAGGGACATCTGACCATGAATTATTCCCTCCATCTGTTTCCTTGCTGTCTTTTTTCTCTACCCCTTGGTGATTTCCCATGTTATCAACTAAATTTTCTGTGTATCACTGAAACCATTGCTTCCAATACATGTTGCCCCCCTGTCCTCTGACATACAGTTTCCCTCCCATACAGGATTCAGTTTAAAGTCTTGCTAGTTAGATTATTTTAACTGTTTTAAATTCTTACTGTAAAGTTTTTTAAAAACGTTTTTACCTTGTGAGCTACCTTGGGTCTCTTTATGGGAGAAAGGCGGTGTAAAAAATGAAATAATTTTTAAAATTAATAAATGAATAAGTGTGTGAGACTCTTCGCAGGCATTTTATTTTAAAATGTTGTGGTATGCGTCTCATTTTTTGCTGGAAATCTTTCTTTATGGAAGCACTTACCATGGTTCAAGAAGCCAAATATTTTATGGTGACACAATCTGCACTGCTCATTTTTAGTATTTTCCTCTGGACTTTCAAGAGAAAGGAGCTGTGAAGTTTGACTTTTTTCTGCATTGAAAAATAATTACCAAAAATACCACACTCGTTTTTAGTGGTAAAATTGAAGTAAAACTGAAAAGTACACAAAGATGGAATCTATAATGAGTACCTGTGCTGGGAGGAAGGTGGGATATAAACAAACATCATAATAATAATAATAATAATAATAATAATAATATAATCACACAATTGGTAACAATTAATTAACAATAAAAGCAAATGGTTTGCTGAGACTTTTATTTCTCAAATGATCCTGATTATAAGATATGCCTTTGTACAATGGCATAAAGAGGTTTCTAGATTTGTTTGACAGGCAAACAAACAAAGAATGAAATGTAAAACACTGCATGATAATAAGGAAAAGGGTGGATGGGGAGTTCCTGACATTAAATTTTATTACAGTGTGTTTTGTATGATTCAAAAAATGGTTAATGCTTTGAGATGTGAGACTCTTGAAGGTCTTGATTAAAGGTTTGGTTGGCATGTTTAAGTTTAGTACGATAAAGATAAGGCACATGCTGAACTTAAAAACACACATTGTATTAGAAAAGATGACATATAAGTTTTGTATAAGTATAAACAGGCTTTTATCCAAGATAATATTAGCTACTTCACCACAGGTAGCCTTTTTTCAAAGGAAAGAATGGGGAAAAATCGGAGATGGCTGTGTATGATGATCTTTCATATTTTGAACAAAATAGCTGGAAGCTTAAATCAAGAGTGATGATTCCAAAGGAAGTCAAGGATATTAATTGGTTACCTTATATGCAACTTAAGTACAGATTTAATTAAGACAGGAGAATGATAGAGATTAGAGAAAATTGCCTTTTGTTTAGAGTTGTGTGAAGACAATGACCATTTTTAATATGGCTTCTGAAACTAGAGATGGAAGATGAGACTGTAAAAGAGTACATGATAAAATAGGTCCCAGATTTGGGTGTAATGTCCATTTTCCCTATAATGGATATATGGAAAAAATGTGGTCCAAAAGTAGTTTAAAAGAAAACCTATATAAGATGATGCATTTGTTATTGTGTGCCTTCAAGTCTTTTCTGACTTATGACAACCCTAAAGTGACCCTATGATGGGGTTTTCCTTGCATGTTTCTTCAGAGGGTTATCATCTGAGGTTGAGAGCATGTGACTTGCCCTAGGTCACCCAGTGGGTTTCATGGTTGAGCTGAGAATCAAACCCTGATCTCCAGTTGTAGTCCAACTCTCAACCCACTATGCCACGCTGGCAAGTTGATGTATAGATGGTATCTATCCCCACATAAGCTGTCAAATATGTCCTATAATGAATTATTTAAGTAATAGATGGGGAGAATTAGCTACTATCAGGTTTACAGATTGAAAATGAAAAAAATCATTGTATAAATAGTAAAGAATTGGAAACCTATTTAAAATTAAGGTAGACTCAAACACAGTTGTTTGTTAATATAAGGAACAATACGATTGTTTTATTCAAGCACCAAACTGCTAGGTTGGAAGTCATTGTTTCGGGGAATGTAAGTAGAGATTGCTGGCGTTATGGTCTCACCTGTATATCTTAGATTGTTGATATTCCTTCCTCCTATTTTCATCCTCCTCCTTCTGTGTCCAAGCCTGCTTTCTTTACAATATGTTCTGCATATAAGTTTAACAGGTAGGGTGATAATATTCAGCCTTGTCTGGCCCCTTTGCCAATTGAGAATCATTCTGTTTCTCCATGTTCTGTTCTGACAGTAGCCTTTTGTCCTAAGTACAGATTCCTCATCAGGACTATCAGATGTGTTTGCACTCCCATGTCTTTAAAGGTGTTCCATAGCCTTTCATGCTATATGCAATCAAAGGCTTTGTTATAGTCTATAAAGCACATGATGTTTTTCTTTTGGAATTCCCAGGTGCATTCCATTAGCCATCATATGTTTGCAGTGTGGTCCCTAGTGCCTTTTCCTTTCCTGAACCTCACTTACACCTCTGGGATTTTTCTCTCCATGTACAAGTTGCAGAATGTTGATCATAAGTTTGTTTGTGTGGGAGATTAGTGCTATGGACTTATAGTTTCTGCAGTCTTTTGTGTCTTCTTTTTGTGTGTACGGGGATGTATATCGATCATTTTCAATCTGTTGACCATTGTTTTGTTTTCCATATCTGTTGACATATGTTAGTTAGCACTAGAGTTGACTGTGTCAACCTGGATTATAGCAGTTTGATTAGAATATCATCTCTTATGGCAATTTGTTTTTTGTTATTTCCATTACTGCAGCTTCCATCTTGCTTTTTCGAATTTGGGGTTCATCTTCACATGCCTTTTCATTCCATGTGTCCTTCATTTTGTCATCTCTTTTATATAACTCTTTTGTGTTTTGCATCCAACATATTTTTATATCTTCTTGGTGCTGAATTACTGTCTGTTATTTTTATTATCATAGAGTGTCACAGTCCTTGGTTTTTCCTTTGATTTCCCATATCTTATGGAGTAGGTCTCTCATTCTTCCCTTTTTGTTGTTGACTTCTGTTTCTTTGCATTGGTCATTGTAGTCATGTATAAAGAAATAGAACTGGTAAAAGAGTTCTCATAGCTAGAATTGGACATTGATAGGAACGGGGACTTCAGCAAGAAAACAGAAGAGGATTAAGAATGGAGAGACTGGCTATGAAAGAAATAGAAAAGATCCTTAAATGCAAAGATATACAACTGAGCACAGAAGTTAGAATCACAAGCCATTCTATTTCCTATTGCCATGTATGGATGTGAGAGCTGGACAGTTAAGAAAGAAAATAGAAAGAAAAACAATTCATTCAAGATGTGGTGCTAGAGAAGAGTGCTGAGAATTATCTAAACAGCCTAAAAGATAAACAAATGGATCCTAGAGTAGATCAAGCCAAAAATCTCCTTGGATGCCAAGTTGATAAAACTGAGGCTGTCATACTTCAGACACATAATGAGAAGGTATGACCCCTTGGGGGAAAAACAATGCTAGGATAGGTGGAGGGAAGTAGAAAGAGAGAAAGGCTGCATGCCAGATGGATGGACTCTATTAAGAAGGTCACGAATATGACATTGCAGGAACTAAACAGGGAGTCCTGGAGATGTCTCATCCACAGGGTCACCATGGGTCAAGATCAACTTGAGGGTGGTTAATAACAACAAAAGTAGACACTGAATGACAGTCTTTAGCATTTTTGTCATTAGCTGTTTGATTTCTATATGATTTGAAGTGCAGTAAAATGTATTCTAAAAAAAACCAAATATGTCTCAGAATGTTTCAAAACAATGTTGAGGATGTCAAGATAAGAGGGACTCCTTTTTTCATATGTGGTAGTCTTGTAAGAAGGTGAAAAGTAACTGTTTGGGGAATTATATATTCATCCCAAAAGATTTAAAGCTAGATTTTGTAATGTTATTAGAAATGTTTTTGTTGGGCATTATGGATAAAGAACTAGATAGTAACTATGGATCACTTCTTCGCTATATGACAATAACAGCAAGAATATTGTTTGCTCAAAGTTGGAAATGGACTGAAGAACCAAGAATGGATTTTTAAGATTGCTGAGTTAGCCTCAATGACCAAATTAATGTGGGTTCTAAAGGATAAGCCAACTGAAATCTTTGAAAGATTGGAAACTGTTTATGGATGTTTTGAGCAATAAGAAATCTAACAATGTAATAATCTGTGGCTATGGCTTTAGTGATTTTTAAGCATAAGAATGAAAGGAGACAAATTCCCAAGGGGCTTTTAAGAAATAAAAGTTTTTGGGCCATCACATAACACATGTGACTTTAGGGCTTTGCAGACCAGCCTAAAGGTCCAGCCTGGGGTGGAGTTGGAGCTGGGCAACTGCATGCTGGCCACCCCAACTGAACCCCGATGTCGTCCTGACACTGCACACCCATCCGCACGGTGCACGGCACCAGTTCTTAGGGTGGCCTTTTGTCGCCCCTAAAAGGAGTGGCATTTTGCCGTTCTTTTGGGGGTGGCAAAGAGGAGGATTGGGGCTGCGGCATGTGGTTGCTGCGGCCCCAATCCGCCACTCCCAGGAGCAGCTATGTAAAGGCTTTTTGTCTCTTTTCATTCTTTTATTGATGATTTCAGTAGGATTATTTAGTTGGATCTATAAGGGTAGAATATTTTGTTCTCTTTTCTCTTTTTCTTTTCATTACAGTCAAAATTGGGGGTTTGGGAAGAGCCCTAATAAATATTAGCTGTGTGTCTTTGTCTTTTCTTTTCTCACTCTTTTTTACTTCCCCACTTTCTTCTTTTTTATGTCTTCTTCTTCCTCCCCCTCCAGTTTATCTTTGAGTATATATTATTTTGATAGCAAATTTGACTGTTCATGTTAAAAAATATTTTAAACATCATCTCAAAAAATATAAGATGTTGAATAACACAAATGTTTGACAATTTAAAGAAGAGGCTGATATACACCAGTTTAACACTGCTGTGAATGGTGAGAGATTGCCTTGTTATTACAACTGTTTGCATTTACTATTGTCTCTTATATAGAGGCAATTACGGGCTAGGTGCTGTATGCCCCAAGAAATGGCTTGGTCCCAAACCACAGGATTAGATTAGGTAAACAGCTGTAAACTGGAAGGCTTAGAAAAAGAACAGAAATTGCTTGTCTAGTGGTTCTTGGAGAACACTATTTTTAAAAAACAAAGAAAAAGAAAAGAGTGTTATCACTTTAAGAGAAACATTTTTAGCATATTGCTTTTCTAAAGTACTCTAATATAAACAGTGCACTGGAACATTTCATTAGCATTTGGAGAACAATAAAGAAACAGTGAGTTTAATAGGGTAATATGTTTTAGTGGCCTTAGTAGAACCCTACTTAACACAGTGGGATTTTCTACAGCACACAGAGGTAGGAAACTGTTCTGTATATATTTACTGTGTGGGACTTCCTCCTTCTGGGCTGCATGTGGTTTAGAGCAAAGAGAAACAACTTTCCTCCTGCAGTTTGCCAATGAAAGACTCATTTTTAAAATACAGTGTTTTGAGAGTAAGATCTAAATTTGTCCCTGCGAGGGTCAAATCCAAGTGCCATTACAGGATTTTGTAAAGAATGCTTCCTTTTATCAAATACAGAGGTAAGAATAGTTAGTTTAAAATATTGTATCAAATTTGATATGGAAAGCCATTGTGATGCCTACTAAGAGGCCTGGCAGTATTTAAATATCTAAAGATCAAGTTCCCGAAGCTGTATACCACTTAATACCAGGAACTGTTTTGTATATGTCTGTTTGTGTGTGAAGATTTCTTTATTTCTCACTCATAGGACGTTATCACACGGGGTCTAAAGCAGACAGAATCCACACTTAATCCCATCCTATTGTGTTTTTTTCCCCGTGTGTTCACATGACGTCGCACAGAACCCCGTCACA
>JAIPUX010001232.1:139153685-139164052 GCA_020142125.1 Phrynosoma platyrhinos | reverse complement strand
TTATTATTATTATTATTATTATTATTAAAAGGGTCTTCATGTGGGTCAAAATGAACTGCCGTTAGCTGCAGAATTTCATGGAAACTCTGTGGCAAACCCCAGAAGACAAAATGGCTCATGTGCCCTTACATCCCTACACCATTATTACTAGTGAGAAGACCCCATTGCCCTTCTGTTTACCTGCAAAATGTGATTTTAAAGGTAGCAGAACAGAGGTAAAAGTCTCTCCTAAGGATCTTAAAATGTGGGCAGGCTCATATGGGAGAATGCATTATGTCACATAGACGGGCCTTAAGTCAGAGCTTTATAGGGTATAGTCTGAATTGTGCTGAAGATGGATGATTTTCAACCATACTGGACCGAGGGAGGTGCTGGGTTATTTATAGCACATTAGGGTCTCACAGGTGCTCTCTATTACAGTGAGCCCTTGCTATCTGTTCCAGATCCCCCCTCCCAGATAGTCAAAAATACAGGACCTTAGGTCCCTTTCTTTTCAATGGGTGTGCTCCCACTTGCGTCCATGGAATCTCAAACTGTGGATGGCAAGCCTGAGAAAGCAGCTTGGGTCTATTTTCCTCCTGTTCATCCCTGTGTGTCATCTGAACTGGTGAGTTTTGAAAGTGGGTAGGACTGTTTGTTTCATCCCATGCGGACAGCCATTGGACCTCATAGTTCCTAGTTGCCCCAAATAGGGGGAAAAGTTGTCTAGTATGTTTTAAGTGGGAATAATTGGGTGGCTAATTTCACTCTCTCACCTGCTCCCATGTGCAAGACTAATGTCCTGATACTAACCAGAGAAGACCAGCACATTATTCTTTGAAATTTGCCAATGACATAAATGTTTGTTGAAAATGAATCTTTGTGTAATGTTTCCTGTGTTCTCTACTTTCATTGTCCATTACATTTTGCAGCTGAAATTTCTGATTATTTATCAGTTTATAGGTAATTATAAACCATTAGTTAAGATCATAGAATTGATGGTTCATTTGTGTAGATTATCTGGGACAAAGTATGATAGAATACAGTTGGCTCTCGGTATCAGCGGGAGTATCTCTCCGCAGATACCAAAAATCACAAGACCTTAGTTCCCATTAGCATCAATGGATGCCGACGTACATGTGGCTGTGTCAGCATGTCTCCATACACATGCTGCCATTGAGGCAGGAGAGCTGAGACTGTATTGCATTCTTTTACTGAGCATCTTAATAAGTGTTTGTTTTAATATAAAAATATAGAACAAAAACAAAAACAGGATTTTGCAACAATGACTAAAGACTGTGTTGCCAGTTAGGCTTAAACAGTGGCATAACAAGTTTCCAGTGCTGAAAGTCAGGAGAAAAAATCAATTTCAGACTACATTCCTTCACTCAGCTGCTGAAATATACATTTCATGGAATCAAGGACACTTATATGTGCTTGATTACATGTGCAATTTCAGACTTAAAATGCTTTAATTTTAAGATTCATGTGATTCTGGGTTCATGGTGACTATGGACCTTACCACACGGGGGCAAATCTGCTGGTTAATCCACACAAATCCCAAACAGAAACAGGATTTGTGCCCCGCGTTTTCACATGACGTCACACAGAAACTGGACAAAAAGTGGACAGAAACTGGTGTTAACCGAGATCTTTTGAAATTCGGTTGTTTGGAGGAAATGCAAATGCGAAATAAAGGTAATTTCACAATTACCATAATGTGAAAAGCAAATGCGAATTTGGGAGCATTTCCCTGCTGTTCCCATTGTTCCAGCGAGCATTCCTCTATCTGCGCATGTGCAAGAAGCTCATTTCTAGTACATTTACGGGCTTTTCTCACTTTTGTGTGAACGTTAAATGCGCTTACTGTAAATTCGTAATTAAGGTAATTACATGTGAAAATCATTTGCGGAATCAAGGTTTATTTTCATTTTGTTTTCAGAATGCCTCATTTCCACTTTATTTTCGCTTTTTGGCCCACGTGTGATAACGTCCTAAGGGCCTTTACAGACTGCCAGAAATAATCCAGCTTGAGGCTACTTTAACTGTCCTAGCTCAGTGCTAAGGAATAATGGGAACTGTAGTTTATTGTGGCACCAGAGCTTTCTGACATAGAAGGCTCAATGTCCCTGAAAAAAAAAATACAATTCCCATGATTCCCTTGCACTGAGCCAGGACAGTTAAAATGGCCTCAAGCTGCATTATTTCTGGCAGTATGTAAAGGTATTGACTGCATGAGGGCTGTCATTGTGTGTAGATATACATTGTTCAACCCTGAATTTTCGTGCTTCAATAATAACTTCTATTTCTTTTTCTTAGAGACTAGAAAATATATGTGCTTAATGGAAACTCTTTATGTGGCCTTAAAAATATGCAACCCCATGGTCTCCTAGAACACATTTAGACCATGCTGCATGTTCCCTCAAGCTTGTGGTTGTATGAATTGGATTTCTAAAAAGTTTGCTGCTAGTTATGCAGGAGACAACTTTGCACAAAAATATCTGTAACTGTTTTTCTGTTGTTGCTAATTTATAGTTAGTCAGAATCCAGTTAACATATTCTAGTTTTGTTGACTTCATTTTTTTCCCTTTCCTGTGCTTGGTTGTTTTATATATATTTAGTATAAATAGGAAACCATGAGCTCCTAACGTTCTCATAATATTTATTTATGTATTTATAGCATAACGACACTTGGAACTTTAACACCACCATTCCAGTTGTGCATATTTGGTTGTTTTGTTTTTTTAAAGTTGGATATCCTCCAATTAGCAAAAGATAAAACTCACATCCTAACCAGCTAGTTCTTCTTTCTCTGCTTTCCTCATGCTCTCTTTTACAGGAGAAAGGAGATTTTACAACCAGTTGTTTGAACAAAATTGTTGTCCGCCCCATGTATTGTTTTTCATTTCTGTACAACAATTTGAAAATTAGTCATTCTGTAAAGTTCCTTTAAAAATAGACAAGTGGGGATATGGGTGAAATCCTCATCAACACTGGAAACAGAAGCCAGTCTGTAGAACCTTGAAGAGTTCTTGTGTGTTACCTAACACTATTTAAAAGTGTAGGTTCTCTTTTTGTATGTGTAATTTTTTTACTCATTCCTTCCACAATCATAGGTAATTTCATCTGTCTTTTTTAATTGTTATGCCTGATTCTTTTAATAAGTTAGATTGTTGATATAAGGGTGCACCTTTTTTTACCATATTTGGAATCCTTCAATGCACAGCCGTATTTTTCTATTCTAAATTGTATTCTTTATTTCCTTTCTTCATTACAAACTACTCTGGAAAGAGCTTTCCTAACTAAAAAAAAAAAAAAAAAAAAAAAAAAAAAAAAAAAAAAAAGTGAGGGGGGAAGCTATGCCTGACTGATAATGCATTGCTTTGGATGGTGAAACATTATGAAAGTTTAATTTTTAATTAAATCTGAAATAGCAATTATAACTGAAAGAGATTTTAACCTGTTTCTTTTCAGAGTGCCTGAAGTTACATTTAGATGCTGAAATCACTGCACCTTAAAAACAAAAAAACAAAAAAAGATCAAGCAGTACTTCATTCCTGTAAGTAAAAGCTTTTGGAGTACCTTTTGACACGGTTCCTTTAACATACATGTGTTAGCATGGTAACTGGACCAGGTGGAAAAGGTCAGGCTGCCCTTGAACAGGAGTTGCAGATACTTTTTGCAATTTCAAGTTGTATTACATTTTTGGAGTGCTTCATGTCAGACTCCAAATTGTTAATCTTTTGTGATGGCTGTTTCAAATTTCATTAGGAATGTTGCAGAGCGTTGTCACTATTGGCATACATTTTCTATCATCCTGGCTCCAAAAATTCCTGCATTTTGGTATAATGAAATATAATATCAAGTATTAAAATGCCATCAAATTGTATCCTTTCTCCTTTGTTATGTCAAAAAGAATATTTGTCCCTTCATGAAATGAAAATAAAGGAAGAAAGATACCACAACAAGAGTCAGATGCCTTGCAATAACAGAAGATACATTTTTTTGGGTGTGCATTGTCAGTGTTTACACGCATTGGTGTCCATCTTGTTGTGGCACAGAGCTCTTAAAATATTTTATCTTCTTCCTTTTGATGAGACACTAAGCCATTTCTAAAGTTGGTTGCGGCAGATTTTAAGCATGAAGATAGTTAGTTTTTTGTTAGGATCCTATAGTTTGTCAGTTGAATCCATATACAAAGTAGTGATTCAGGAGAGAGAGGTACACTTGGAATTGAGGAACAGGTTGCCACTACTTACAGAAAAGGAGTGGTTTCAATAACAGAATGGAGTGGACATCCCAAGCACACAAAATTCCACTTCTGATTTACCCTGCTCTTTTTTATTACAATTGCCTCAGGCAGGAAGGGGACCTTTTTGTTACTGCTATTAGTAAATAGTTGGAAATTCTTGAAGACCAACTGCATATCAGCCAGAGATGCATCAATAGAGTCTGATCTACTGTTTATCTATCACTGCTGTAAACACATTGCACCTCACAACTGTTTGTTGTCTCTTATTTGGGAAGATACATTCAGGTGTATCTGGTACAGTGGTCACAGTGTTGTTTGGTTTCTTCTGATGGGAAAATGCAGTAATGTCTTTTTGCCTCCTTATCATGACAGATGTGCCAAATAGTGTGGATTTAATGTAATAATTCCTTTGGCCTGTGTTTTGTAATACAGATGTGGTCTGTGTCTTGTTGTCTTCCCTAGTTGTTTTTGTTAGCTGCCTTTGATTTGGCCTCATAGCCATGGCAACCCTATAAATGATATGGCAACCCTATAAATGAGATGTATTCAAGCCCCTCCATCCTCCACTGCGGTACTCAGGTTCTGTAGGCACAGGTCCATGGTCTTCCTGATTGAGTCTATCCATCTGGCATGTGGTCTTCCTTTCTTTTTACTACCCCCTATTTTCCTCAGCACTATTGTCTTTTCTAATGAGTCATGCCTTCTCATGATGTAGCTAAAGTGTGACAGCCTCAATTTAGTCATCTTGGCTTCCAGGGAGAGTTCAAGCTTGATTTGGTTTAGGACCCAATTGCTTGTCTTTTTTGGCCATCCATGGTATTCTCGACACTCTTCTCCAGTCCCACATCCCAAATGAATTAATTTTTTCCCCTACTCACTTTCTTCACTGCCCAGCTGTCACATCTGTACATGGGAATGGGGAATACAATGGCTTGGACAATTCTAACTTTAGTGCTCAGTTGTATATCTTTGCTCTTTAGGATCTTGTGTGGTTCTTTCATGGCTGCCCTTCCCTTTCTTAGGGGGGTTGCAGACTGTCAAAAATAGTGTGAATTCAGTCCACTTTTAGGGTTAGGGTTAGTGCTAGGGAATCATGGGAATTGTTATTTTTCTGAGACATTGAACCTTCTTTGTCAGAGAACTCTAGTGCCACAATAAAATTCAGTTCCCATGATTCCCTAACCTTAACCCTAACCCTAAAAGTGGACTGAATTCACACTATTTTTGACAGTCTGCAACCCCCCTATGTCTTCTTATTTCTTGACTGCAGTCTCCATTCTGAACAATGTTTGATCCAAGGTATGGGGAATCTTTAACTATTTCAATGTCCTTGTTATTTGGGTTGAATTTATGTAAATCTTCCATGGTAATTATTTTTCTATTCTTTATGTTTAACATTAGGCCTGCCTTTGCGCTTTCTTCATTCACCTCCTAATTACCATCTCTTCATGAGTCAGATGCTTGGATTCCCCTTTTCCTTCCTTCTCATTGCTCTGATTTTTTTCCTTGTACATATCAGCATTCCCTGTGGTAGTGCTTTAACTTCACCTCTAAGTACTGTTTATTTCTTCTCTTTGGATTTCCATTCTCATGACATCATTTGCTTTCTCAACCTTCCTCACATTCCAATGCATGTTTTCAAGCAATCTAATGATTCAAAATGATGGCTTGATTTTTTTTCATTTTTCCTTTCTTTGAATTACTATTTTCCATACTATCTCTTGGGTCTGTATAGCCTTCTTTTTAGATTTTTCTTAATAGTTATCAGCTAATGGCCAACTCAATTTGGTTCTAATTTTTTTAATTAGTGTGTTTGTTTCAAAACACATATTATTAAAGCAGGATTAAAAACCACATACACTGAAATGTTCATTCCCATGCTGCACAAGATAATTGTATTATCTATGGGAATGGACCTACATAGGAATATAAAAAGCTGTCCTATACTGAGTCAGATCATTGGTTTCTCTGGGACTATATTTTCCGCACTGAGTGGCACTGGCTTGCCATTTCTAAATGGAGATATTAAGGCTGGTACCTAGAACATTTTGTATGCAAAACATGCACTCTGTTATTCAGCTGTAGCCCTTCCCTATGTTTGGAGATGTAATGTAGGAATCATATCTTGTTTTTAACACTGGATGATTGGAGCTGAAAATTACAAGAAAACGAGTTGCACATCTAATGGAATTCATCTTCCAAAATTTAAGTAGTTAACTGTAAACAAAGTTGCAGTGTAAATTTAAAGCTGGTGGAACATTATAAACCAAATCCAGACTGCTATCCTCATTAAAGATCCAAATGTACAGCTGGGTAATGAAACCCAGAAGGGTATGAGTTCTTCCCAAGTTGTACCTCTTCTGCACAGTGCAAAGTGTTATGCTTTAACAGCTATGAGTTGTGTCCTTTAAACATTAATGAATTTGCTTTGGAGGTTATGGATCCAGAGTGATTATAGGTGCATAACGACCCATTCGCTATAGAAAACATGCCAAGAATTGAGCAACCATGTCATTTTCTTTCCAAGCTTCCCAATATACTTACCAGAAAAAGAAGAAACCTAACTAGATATAAATTTAAGCAGTCTTGGCAAATATGTGAAGGACTGTCACATGGAAGATGAAGCAAGCTTGTTTTCAGCTGCTTCAGAGGGTGGGACCCAAATAAATGAGTTCAAATTACAAGAAAGGAAATTCCAAATAATTATTAGGAAGAATTTCTTGATGGTAAGACCTGTTTGACAGTGGAATAGAGTCTCTCAGAAGATGGTGGTCTCTCCTTTGTTAGAGGTTTTTAAGGCCTAAGCAGACTGCCAGAAATAGTGCACATTAAATTGAGGCACTGCCCTGGCTCAGTGCTAGGGAATCATGGGAACTGTATTTTTTTTTCTGGGACATTGAGCCTTCTCTGTGAGAGAGCTCTGGTGCCACAATAAATTACAGTTCCCATGATTCCCTAGCACTGAGCCAGGGCAGTGCCTCAATTTAATGTGCACTATTTCTGGCAGTCTGCTTAGGCCCTTTAAACAGCAGTTGGATGGCTACCTGCAAAAATCCTAAAGATGGATCATTGCACTGAGAGGGGTTTTGACTAAATGTCACCTGGGATCCCTTTAAGTTCTTTGATTCAGTACCTGTAGTGTATCATGTGAAACTCCATACTATTCTGTTGGCTTTTTAAAAAGTGCTTGCTGCTACAGGTGAGCAATTGATTTTTGTCCCAGTATTCAAAAGAAAAGGAAAGGAAGCTATAGAACACAACATTGGTTTGATTTGGATATGGAGAGAAGATACAAGACCAGGCTAATATGGGTGATAATTTTGATGGGAGAAATTCTGCTAGGCTGCTTTCTAAAATCAGGTTACTGACTCTGGAAGTGCTATTTGGCTGATTTATCTGATTTCAGTAAAGCATTTGACAGACTTCTGCATGATTTTTTGGTTTGTAGACTGACTTATGTGAAATGATAATATATAAAGTAAGCTAGATGAAAAACTATAATATGGTGAAAGATTATGGCTTTTCACCACACTGGGAGAGATTTTGAGGTGGATTGTTCTTGCTGCTGTTTTAGCTGCCCCCAAGTTAACCTCAATTTATGGCAACCCTGTGGAGGAGACATCTCCAAACCCCACTATCATTTCAGGCCTTTGACCTCCTTGATTGAGTCTATCCCTCTGGTGTGACGTCTTCCTCTTTTCTATCACCTGCTATCTTTCCTAGCATTATTGTCTTTTTAAATGAGTCTTGCCTTCTCATGATGTGGCCAAAGTACTACAATCTCAATTTGGTCATCTTGGCTTCCAGGGCAAGTTCAGGCTTGATCTGTTCAAGGATCCATTTCATGTTCACAGTGTCCTCAGCACTCTTATCCGGCATCACATCTCAAATGCATTGAATTTCTTCCTATCATCTTTCTTAACTGTCCAGCTCTCAAATCCATACATGGTAATAGGGAATACAATGGCTTGTATGATTCTAACTTTTTTGCTGAGTTACATATCTTTGCATTTTAGAATCTTTTCTAGTTTTTTCATAGACACCCTCCCCATTCTTAGTCTTCTTCTGATTTCCTGACTGTGGTCCCCATTTCTATCAAAGTTTGATCCCTGGTATGAGAATTCTTTTACTATTTCTATTCCTCATTGTCTAGGTTGAACTTGTGAAGGTCCTCGGTGGTCATTATTTTTGTTTTCTTTATGTTCAGCAGTAAGCCTAGCTTTGCACTTTCTTCTTTGATTTTTCTTAGTAATTGTTCCAAGTCTGTGAAGTTTTCTGCTGGTATTATGGTGTCACCTTCATATTTTAGATTGTTGACACGTCTTCCTTCTATCCTCACTCCTCCTTCTTCTGATCTAATCCTGCTCTTTGTATGATGTTGAACAAGTAGGTTGATGAAATTCAGCCTTGCCTGACTGACCCCTTTGCCCATTGGGAATTATTCTGTTTCTCCATATTCTATTCCATGAGTAGCCTCTTGTCCTAAGTACAGATTTCTCATCAGAACTATCAAATGTAGTGGCACTCCCATGTCTTTAAGAGTATTCCATAGCTTTTCATAATCTAGGTTTTGCTATAGTCTATAAAGCACATGCTGGTTGTTTTTTACCTGGAATTCCTTGATGTGTCCCATTAACCATCATATGTTTTCAATGTGGTCCCTAGTGCCTCTACCTTTCCTGAATCTGCGTGCACTTCTGGGATTTCATATATGATTGAAGTCTGTGTTGAGAATTATGAACATAATTTTGGTCATGTGGCAAATTAATGCTATGGTCCTATAGCTGCTGCAGTCTTTTATGTCTCCTTTTCTGTAGATAAGGATGTATATTGAATGTTTACAATTGGTTGGCCAGTGTTTTGTTTTCCGTATTCATTGGCATATTTTAGTTAGTACCTCAGTTCTGTACTGTGTCTGGTGCATTACATTTTCATGAATGACTGGGCTGAAGTGTTCTTTTCAATACTCTTTATTAATATAAGTTGAAATTAACATAGACAAACAACCACAATAAAATGAATAGAAAGAAACTAATAACAAATTAATAATAAACAAATCAACATTCAAACATACATTCTCTTCTAATAGACAGACATCTTTTTTAAATAAAGTGTTGAAAGGTATGCTCAACAAGTTTGCAGTTGAAATGAAACTGAGAGGCATATCTGACAAACCAGAATACAGAAAAGAAATAAAGGTCCAAATAACCTGGTAGAATGGAAAGCTGTTCTGAAACTAAAAGAATAAAATGAAAGAGAAGAAAATATGTCCATCCTTTTTGCCTTTCTTTAGACAAAAGGTGCATAAATAAAATACATAGGTGTAGGCTGGGTGATACCTGACTTAGTGGTAGTATATGTGAAAAGAAATGTAAATCAGGAGCTTACTTGTAGAGAGAGCCTTGACATGAACAGGATCTTCTTATTTTCAAATGCATTTCTTTCTGTGTGAGGAAAGTGATGTTGGAGGGGGCTATGTCTCCCATACATGTGGCTTAAAATGTGATAATGTTTGAATATGGCTGTAAAAGACAATATATACTTGTTCTAGGAAAAGGGCAAAAAAATGGCAGAAATCTGAGCGGAGCTGCAACGTAAGCTTCTTGCAAAAGGTCGTCTTGGGCCACTCTTCACCGGTACTTCCATGCTATGAGAATAGAACAATCAAATGTAATTGCATACGAATGTACAGAGCCAGTGGTGGTGGCAGTGAAACAAAACAAGAATATGTATGTCTTAGCCACAGGGAAAGAAACATGCTTTGAAGTTTTCTTTTTATTTCTAACTGAAATTCATTATGAACAGATGTTAAAATTTCTGACTTGGCATCTGGGTGATCCCATTACATGGTAGTTCTTATGTAAGTAAAGAAGATCCTTGCTATTAATAGGTTGTGTTTTTAATATGTAGGACTCCCCCCCCCTGCTTATGATTTTTTTTTATTAGATACATACATCCTCCCTGTGCATACATTTTTTTCAAACAATTTTAGTAATATATTTCTCTTAGTATATTGTGCATTATAGTCCTAATGGAAACTTTATTGTGATCCATGAACCAAATCACAAAAGTGGTAAGAGATCTGAAGGACTGACTGCATTCTGATCTATGATTTAGTTTGCAAACTGCAAATTTA
>JAIPUX010001232.1:139134649-139153263 GCA_020142125.1 Phrynosoma platyrhinos | reverse complement strand
TATTATTATTATTATTATTATTATTATTATAACAAAATATTCTTGAAGCAATTCCTGTTTTCAAGAGCCATGTACTCGATGTCAGATATATAAAAATATGAAATATTATTAAAATAAGTGAATCATAAATATAATGAAATGCAAATGTTCATGTACCCTGTAATAAATCCCCATTTTAACTTGAAATGTATGGCTTAGATACTGTGATATGAGATATCAGAAATATTCTGTGCTCTTGGGCTTATCAAAATATTTTTCTAGCAGCAAGATGTTTCATTTTAGAAGGTAGACCCTAAATTGCCCTTTTGTTTTTAATGGTTTATTGTTCCTGACTATCTTCATTAGAGTGCATGCAAAATGAGTATTCACAAAAGGTTTACAAATTGGTCATGAACTATGAACAGTGAACTCCATTTGACTTGATTGAAAATCTTCTACAATACTGAACTGGATCTAAAAGCAGAAGATGTTGGGGTTTAAGCTAATACTTTTGTAAAATGGTTGATATTCTTGTGCCAGTGTTGAAATGTCGCATTAGTGCATGCATGTGTGTGTGTATGAACAGTACTGTTGACAGTAGGGATGTAATTCTTTGTTGTTGTTGTTGTTGTTGTTACACGCTCTCAAGCCATCTTGAACTCATGGTCACCCTGTGAATGAGACATTTCCAAGCCCACCACCCTACATTGCGCTGTGTTTAAAGAAAGCAACAAGTAATTTTAGCCATTTTCTTTCTACTGAGAGAAACAGTGTCGTTTTTGAAGAGTATTTGCATTTCAGGATTTATTCTGAGCAAAATTTGCATGTGGGTTTCTCCCCCTCCCCCTCGACAAAAGAAGTAATTTCTGCACAGGAAATAATATTTTTTGCACAGAATACATACTGAATTGTAAACATTTTGTTAGCTCACTAATCTCCTTTTTAGAGTACCTAACACTTGTGAAGCGTATTTTTAAAATATTTTAAAATATTATTTCCATTCCTATGTAACAGTTTTTGATGTGCTGGCATTTTTGATCCTTTGGTTTATGTTTAAAAAATGCCTATGTCTTATAAAGCATACAAACAGTAATGACTACACCAGGGGTCAGCAACCTATGGCCCGCAAGGCGCACCCGGCCCGCCGACTCCCTCCGCCCACCGCCACCGGCCGCCACTGCTGTGTGTGCCGCATACTGTGCATGCGCAAATGAAGCAAACAAAATGATGGCTGCGATGCACCGGCGACGGTGCGGCAGTGGCAGGGGTTGGCGGTGGCTGCGCGCGCACACATGAGCATGCACGCCACCATTTCCCACCCCCCTGGCCCGGCAGAAGACCTGGGGACCAGCAACCAGCCCGAGGTAAGTAAACCTTGCCGACCCCTGGACTACACTATACTATATAGCAGTGATGGTAAACCTTTTAGAACCCAAGTGTGGCGGGACCTCTGCCCTTTGGGGGTGGAACTTCTGGGGCGGGACCTCTTCCCCCGCACCCTCCAAAGCCTTCAGCTGCCTCTCCAGATACAGCTGAAGGCCCAGGGGGCAGGTGGGGAAGAAGAGGAACAGGCGAGTGCCTGTTCCTCCTCCCCTCCATGCCGTCCCCAGCCTTCAGCTGCCTCCAGAGAGGCAGCTGGAGGCTGGGGTGGGTCAGGAAGGAGGAGGAAGAGCCACACACCATCCCTGGCCTTCAGCCTCCAGTTACCTCTAGAGAGGTAACTGGAGGCTGGGGGTGTCGGGAAGAAGGAGTAACAGGTGCATGCCTCTTCCTCCTCCTCCCTGCCCTCCATGTGCCGGGAGAAGTGGCTTTGCATGCTATCTCTGGCACATGTGCCATAGGTTCACCATCACGGCTATATAGTATGGTAATATTATGAAGAACTGAACTGTAATATTTTCATTTTTCTTTCCAAATTGTTGGTAGCTATTTTTGAAATGACTGAATGAAAGAACAGGAAAGGTCACAGTGAAATACTGTGCAGTGGACCTTTGGTAACTGCTAAGGTTTTGTTCCAGCCCCCCACCAAAATCAGTGGATTATTGAGTACCTTTAAATGCAATGGCATAGTAAAGTAGCATCTCTTATATAAAATGGCATATCAGAAGTAAGTTTCAAGCAAATTCAGTGGAACTTGCTCTCTGCCAGACTGCAGTGCTAACGGGTAAAGATGGCCAAATGCCAATAAAGTTGAAGAGAGGTGACCTGAAGATGTGCTCAGCTGTGCTTCACCTAGGGATGTTGGAAATTACCATCACTCTGGCTTAATTTTTTGCTGGTTATGGTATTCCTGGGATACAGGATTTGACATACCTTACCCCCCCCCCCCACGCCTTACTCCTTTTCTTCCCCATTTGCATCTTTTGCCAGTACATCATAGTTGGCAAACCAGTTCTGTTGGCAGATAGCTCTGGTGGCAGATCTCTAGCAAAAAAATATTTCTTCTTGCAAAAGGATGTTTCTGCCAGCAGAATATGTTTATGCCTAATCCTAACCTGCTACATCTGTTGCATCTTTGAGTTAGCATTGCACTATAAATCTGCAATCCTGTGCCTTGCTTGAATGAGCTCTTTTGAGACCTAGTGATAATATTAAAGATCATATTCATCATATTCTGAGATTTTTGTTTAAAAGCAATCTCATAATACATGTGTCTGTGTGTGCATGTATTCATTCAAGTCACCGGATAATTTATGGCGACCCCCATGCATTTCATATAGTTTTCATAGGCAAGGAATATTCAGATGTGGTTTGCCATAGCCTTCCTCTAAAATACAGGCAACAGCCCTATAGTGCCTGACTATAATTGAATATCATCACCACAAGACTTTTTAAGACCATGAGGCAATGCTTATTATTTCATTAGAAGAGATATGCAATGTATTGAAATAATTTGTGGATCTTTCTGAGAACTGTGAGGCCAACTATAATTGAGTATGGCAAGGAAAACCACAGTTTAAGTCCCAGTATAGTTTGCAATAAAACATTCAATTTAACACATGCACACTGCCCCCCCTCAAATCCCATGCAGCCAATGAAGTGTCATTGTAGGATTCTTCTTCCTGTGCTCCTTAGCCTTAAGGTTTTAAATAAACAATACAAAATAAATGCAAATATATGCTGGAAATTCCACTGTAAATGATTACCCATTTGTTTATTCCTAAATACACCAATGAAAATCCCACTTTCTTATTCAACATGAAAAAGCCCTAATCCTTAGCTTCGGCACCTGCAGCTTTTTTTCGAGCTATCTGATTCTTGTTGAATTTAGGGGCTTTGCAGACTGCCAGAAATAGTGCAAATTGAGTCCACTTTAACTGCCCTGACTCAGTGCTAAGAAATCATGGGAACTGTAGTTTACTGTGGCACCAGAGCTCTCTGACAGAGACGGCTCAATGTCTCAGAAAAACATGCAATTCCCATGATTCCCTAGCACTGAGTCAGGGCAGTTAAAGTGGACTCAATCTGCACTATTTCTGGCAGTCTGCAAAGGCCCTTTGTAAGTACAGCCCCTTAGCATTTCCCTCCACATTGGGCTAAACCTATAATTTACAGGTGTTACAACATTCACAGACCTCTACTGGACTAGGTGTGCACCATTTGTATTTCAGGCAAGGTAACTGGAGATCACTTCAGAATAATTGATTGTGAAAGTATTTATTTATTTATTTATTTATTCAATTTACACCCTGCCATTCCTTCTAATGGTATGTGCACATTATTAAAACAAAATAAAAAATATCCTTATTTGAAACCTTTTAAAAGACACTAAGCTGATAAGTACAAGCTGCCACCTAAAATCAAAACTCCTCCCAACAAAAAATTGTTGCTGTTGCAACCATATTTAAAGACATTTTGGCGGAAAAGGAAGATAGAGTAGCATAGGACCTAGGGTCTTTGGAGGAGGAGGTTTGCTAGGGTCCAAAAGACACTGCAGAAATAATCCAGTTTGAGACTGCTTTAACTGCCCAGGCTCAGTGCTAGGGAATCCTGGGAACTGTAGTTTATTGTGGCACCAGAGCTCTCTGACAGAGAAGGCTAAATGTCTCACAGAACTACGGTTCCCAGAATTCCCTAGCACTGAACCAGGGCAGTTAAAGCAGTCTCAAACAGGAGTATTTCTGCAGTGTGTTTTGGACCTTCAAGAGGACTGAAGTGAATCACAGAGGAACTTCTGTTTAGAACAATGGGGCCTGACAAATTTCGGCTAACTTAGCACAAAACTGTTACTTAAAAACAAAGTGCTTGACTAGGGGAAGTTTCATTGCTTTCATACAATTGCCTGTTCCACAGCATGAAGGCTTGCAGCCTTAAATGGATAACTCGAAATAGCATTACTTATTAAAGAAATGACACTGTCATGTTGACCTCACCTTCCTTACAGCATTTAGCACTACTTCTGATGCCAGATATTACAAGTAATGGTTAAGCTTTTTGATAGGTTTGATACCTTTGACAGGACGAGTCAGCTTTCAAGGCTGGGTGTGATGGGTCAGTGGGGAAGAAAAATGTAGGTCTTTTTGGTGGCAATGAACAAGAACAAAACAAAAAAGAGCAGCAACTTTCCTCTACCTCCTCCTCTTTCTTCTCCTCTTCCTCCTCTATTGTACCTCACGTTGTGCAACAGGGTTTATGTGTAAACATGTTTTGCCTGCCCTGCATAATTCAAAGATAGCACTGTGTTGTCAATGTCCTCTTGAACAGTGTGGTAGTTGCTGTATTATTGTCATCACCTCATAAG
Organism: Phrynosoma platyrhinos; assembly: GCA_020142125.1. Classification (NCBI taxonomy): domain Eukaryota; kingdom Metazoa; phylum Chordata; class Lepidosauria; order Squamata; family Phrynosomatidae; genus Phrynosoma; species Phrynosoma platyrhinos. Next base: position 139,148,543 of record JAIPUX010001232.1, on the reverse strand, counting down.
AAGATTACATCTGTCTTGACCCTTTATTTAGGCCCTGTACCTTGACTTAATTTGAGGAGTCGTTTCTCATTACATGTCACAAATGGTTCTCCCAAATTGATGAGATGTGCATATTTTATTGTTTCTAAGGCACAGAGATCACAAGTGTGAAATGAAATATTTCAGGAGGCATAAAAGTGCAGAGATGAAGGTAGAATTTGCATTGGCTTAACTTCAGCACAGATGGTGAAAAACTTGAAGCTACTTTTGGGTCCTGAGACCTTGCCCCCTCAGGCTAATAAATAATGAAGAAATGGGGGAAATTAATTCCACTGAGATCTAATGATTCATACTCCTTAAAAATATGAGCCATGGGAAATCTGCCTGAGTTTCACTGTGTTCTTGTATGCTTTGAGATATTTGTTCAGTACAGTAACATTTCTAATCAACAGTTAATCAGTTAATCAAAGCTTAATAAAATGAAATACACTCTAAATACATCATAGGCCTCCTTCATTTTCATGCAAGTTAGAATGCATGAACCACTATTCTGTGATCATAGTATAACTTACAAAAAAAGTCTGAAATATTTCACTATAGATGCTGTGTGGGTGAGCGAGGGCCATCAGGTGGGAGTGGTTAGCCAAACTGTGAACTAAGGTCTTAATTTTTAATTAATTTTTAATTCTGGGCTTGTTGTTGTTGTTGTTGTTATGTGCCTTCAAGTTGTTTCTGACTTAAGATGACCCTAAGATAAACCTGTCACGGGGTTTTCTTGGCAGGATTCCTTAAGAGTGGGTTGCCTTTGCCTTCCTCTTGCCTAGTGTACTAAGAGAGTGTGATCAGGGTTTCATGGTTGAACAAGGATTCAAATACTGGTCTCCACAGTCATAGTCCATTGCAGACATAGGCAACCTTTCCCCTTTAAGGGCCGAGGGACTTCAGCTCCCAGAAGCCTCAGCTATGTTGGCCAATAGTCCCATGTTGGCCAATAGCTCCTGGGATTCTGGGAGCTGAAGTCCCTCAGCCCTTAAAGGGGAAAGGCTGCCTACCCCTGGTCCATTGCTTAGACCACTACATCATGCTTATTAAGAGCCCTGGTGGTGCAGTGGTTAAAGGCCTGTACTGCAGCCACTCACTCACAAACCATAAGGTTGTGAGTTCAATACCAGCCAGGGGCTCAGGCTCAACTCAGGCTTGCATGCTTCCAAGGTCGCTAAAATTAGTACCCCATTTGTTGTGAGCAATTAGCATACACATTGTAAACCACTTAGGGAGTGCTTAAGTCCACTGATAAGCAGTATAGAAATGTATTTGCTGCTTGCTGCTATTCTGGGTCTTTCATAGATTAAAATTTGAAGTAAAGTACAGTGTGCCCTTGTTATTCACTGGGGTTTGGTACCAAGACCTACCATGGATAACAAAATCCGTAGATGCTCATTCCCATTAAATACAATGGAACAGCAAAATGGTGTTCCTTATTTAAAATGAAAAATCAAGGTTTGCTATTTGGAATTCATACTTTTTTGAATATTTTCAAGCCGTAAATGCTTGAATCCGTGGATAAAAAAAATCCATGGATAAGGAGGGATGATTGTACAGTAAGTAGAAGTTACTGCTTTCTTGGCCTGAGTGACCTGAGATCCTTGGCATTTATTTCATGACTGGCCTAGCCAAGGACTTCAAGCTGTCTATCATGTGCAGAAAGATATATTTTTCTACACTTGAAGAGAGCTATGAGTATATTATTATTGTCTATTTCCCCCTCCACTATCACTATCACTGTCACCACCATCACCACCTCCTCCTCTTTTTATACCCACTTTTCAGATTTAATTATATTTTATAATGGTATCAAACATTTCAGATTTAATTATATTTTATAATGGTATCAAACAGTGTCTTATGAAAATCCACCAAACAGTGATACCTTTATTGGCCAGTCACAATGCACAATATACTTGTTGCAAGCTTTCAAAGCTTCACTGGCTTCTTCATCTGGCAAGATGTTACAAACCAAACAGGATTAAAAATGGAGATGTTAGTCAGACCCTTGCATTTTAATGTTTCTGTCTTTAGTTAAGATGGAAAGTGGAGGGTATCTTTTGTAGGCTGGCCCCTCCTACTTCTATCCATATGGCTATTGGGAGATTTGCAAAGACCAGGAAATTTAAAGTCCATTTGCATCCCTGCTTGTTGAGATGCAAATGGACTTTACATTTCCCAGGGTGTCAATAAACAAACAAACCATAAACAAAAGGCAAATGTACACAGAACCAAATTAAGCTTGGATCATCAGATGACAGGTGTTGCCTGAAACAGGGAGCCTCCTCTATCAAAACCAGAAGGTTTATGGCACAAAATAACATGGTGCAGCAAGACAAAGATACAAGCCTAGAGGGCAGTCCATTTCAGAAAACGGTGGCCAAAATACATTAACCCTTACATTTTCTTGCTGAAAAAGCTATGGGATGCTGCATGGTTGGAGTGGCTCGGCTTTTTTAAAAAAGAAGAAACCAGAGTGAGTAGCTAGGGCAGTGATGAGGGGCCGAGTGCCCAAACTAAAAGATCTTCTGGCACCAGCTAATACCCAGTGCTGGGGCAGGATTTCCACCCTCAAAGGGTGGACTTCTACCCTCAAGGGATGGGACTTCTGGGGTGGGACATCTTTCCTTTGCCTCTCTAGCAGCAGCTGAAGGCTCAGAGGGGCAAGGGGGAAGAAGAGGAACAGGTGGGCGCCTCTTCCTCCTCCTCCCTCTGGCAATGTCCTGGCCTTCAGCTGCCTCCAAAGAGGCTACTGAAGGCCTGGGACAGCCGGGAAGGAGGACAAAGAGGCACACACCTCCTCTTCCTCCTTCCTATCCTCTGCATGCCAGAGAAAATAGCTTCACATGTCATCTCTAGCACGCGTGCCATAGGTTTGCCATTATGGAGCTTAGGACATCATTGCTTTTGCAGCAGCTAAACAAGATGCCTTCAAAATCAATAAAGTAGCAATGTGTATCTTGTACTGGGTGTCCAAAGCAAAAAGAAACAAATGTTTACTTGCATGGAAACAATGGAACATTTAAAGGAAAGCCACAAGGTTTGTAAAAATATGCCACCACGAAGAGAGTTTTCAAAATCACGTCTGTCTGTCTACTTTTCACTGAAAATATGTGTCATGTAGGGTGTCATTGTGCAATGTTTGAATGTAAAACACATTTCTTCACAAAATCAGATAGCACGGAGGGTTAATAGTGACCTATTTGGAAAATTATATCTACAGTAATGATTTCTAAAGATAAATTTGATATATTTGATATGCTTCATAAAATGTGCAGAACAGTTATTCTTTATAAAATTGCAAGATTCGCTTCCATTGTACAAACTTGACCACTGTACTGGTGTGTTTTCTTTTTATATGATTATTTTCCTCTACATTAATATTTTCTTGTTTATATCTGAAAACTTTCCAAACTATATTATGCAACATGAATGTCACATCTGACTTCTCCAAATGAGACTTCCATTTCCATGAGAACTATGTTTGGATTCCATGCTTTATTCATAATTTAATATATAGCATAGCTGGTTTTCAGATACAGTTTATCCTGTAACAGTGGTAGAACATACAAAGCTAAACAATGCTTGAGAATTTTAGAACTTGCTTTATTCCCATGTTCCAGGAAAGTGCATAGATTAAAACATAAACATACCAATTAGTCTAAAGTTTGTGAAAGTGCCTACTGTATTTGTCAATTACTTAGAATTTTACAATAGGAACTGGACATTGAATCAACTAAAACTAATTGTTCCATTCCTTGTCCTTGACATTTTAAATTTCATTTGTCTGTTTTTTTTAAAATGTCATATTTGCAGGGAATGTGAATTTAAGGGGCTGAACAGCATTATCAGATATCAAAAACTGACTCAGGGCTTTCTATTATGAGTCTGGATGTTTGCTTCCCAATACAAATCCATAGAGCCAAATATACATACGTCTTTTCAAAGTATCTGGGGTTTACCCACACTGCGGAAATAATCAAGTTTGATACCACATTAACTGACATGGCTCAGTGCTATGGGATTCTGGGAACTGTAGTTTTGTAAAACATTTAGTCTTCTCTGTCACAATAAATACAATGCTTTGGTGTCACAATAAATACAATGCCAAGAATTCCATAGCATTGTTCCATGGCAGTTTAAGTGGTGTCAAACTGGATTATTTCTACAGTGTGAATGCAGCCTAGGAAAGCAATAACACTTAAGGCTTTTTGAAAGTTAGCTGGGAAAGCATCAGAAGCAAAAATAATAATAAATAACAATTTTAAAAATTTCACACTACATTTGTCCCTCTACATTTGCAACTTCGACTTTTGCAGATTTGATTATTTGTGAATATTATTAATATATTTATTAATCTCTAGGAATATCTAAGTCCTTCAGCACAAGTCTATGGTCAACTTGAACCAAAAGTCGCACTAAAGGGCCTAGAGATTCCTAGATATAACACTACACTAGGCATGTGTAGTTCCTCCAGTGCAATTCTGTGGTCAGTGTCTGGCAGATGTTGACCACAGAGTTGCACTGGAGGATGTAGAGATTCCTAGAGAGATAAAACATAGTGTTTTTGTTATTTGCAGTTTTTCCACATATACAGGGTCCTTTCCACATATACAGCGAATATGGAAGGACAAGTATATTTCTGCATTTGAACTAGTAGCTTATTTGCAAAGCACAGTGTAACCAAGTACTGATTAAATTAGTTCACAGGCTTTCCTCTCTGAACATACTTTTTTTTTCTTCTTCTTCTTTTTTTTTGGGGGGGGGGTCCAGTGCTTTTGACTAAGGGCCTTTGCAGACTGCCAGAAATAGTGCACATTAAATTGAGGCACTGCCCTGGCTCAGTGCTAGGGAATCATGGTAACTGTAATTTATTGTGGCACCAGAGCTCTCTGATGGAGAAGGCCCAATGTCCCAGAAAAAAAATACAATTCCCATGACTCCCTAGCACTGAGCCAAGGCAGTGCCTCAATTTAATGTGCACTATTTCTGGCAGTCTGCAAAGGCCTTAAGTTATTCAATGTGTTATATTGGTCAGATATGTGTAATATTGCAGTCATGCACTAAATATGTAAGCTTTTGGTGCAGTCTGGCTTGTACATGTCTTGCTTCTGACTTGTGAGTTTTCTAATGAACTTTGCCAGCTATTCATTCAGCTGAAAGTGTGTATAAGTGATTAGGATGGGAAATGGTTTAAAGAAGGGGGGGGAGAGTACAGGAATGAAGTTATCCACAATAGCTGTACTTTCCCACCTACCTATCCATGACTGCAGTAGTTCTTCTAGGTATTTTGCCCTCTTTTGTTTGGTTTTAATAATGACCTGTAATTATTCTCAGACATTTCCTTCAGGTCAGGGATAAACTGTTCTCCTAAGTATTTCCAAGGTTTAGCCCATGTAATTAGTAAATGGATATAATTTTTTTGTTACCTTGGCTAGGTAACATAACTGCTGTGTTGTCAAAATCAATTTTAGACACAGAAATATTTATTTACAAATCTTAATTGACACAAGACCAAGGTTTCAGATCTGGGATCAGGTAAGTAAAAATTGAATGTCATCTGTAAATATACTGATGAAATTATCAGTTTATGTTAGCTTTGTATCAGTGGTACAGATTGTAAGATTTCATTAAAGAGTTGAAAGAGCAAACAAGATGGCAAACAAGACTGCCTTTAAAAAGAGAGAAAGAACTGTTCTCCTTACTCACAGAGGATCTTTACAAAGGCCTATACTTTGTCAAATACCTTTTGCACACATTCCCATTCAATGCAGTTAAAATCCTTTTCAGCCTTAAGGTTATGAATACAGTTTGTAATTTATTGTATTTGCTGTGATGAATGATATTTAGGTCCCTACAAACATTATCCTTCCATTGCTTTGTATACCAGATTCAGCCTAAAAGGCAGCTAGATGTCATTATTTGTAGGGCCATAAACATAATTCATCTATTGATGTTATACTGAATATCTATATTGAAAAGCCAAGAGGCTGGGCTCTTGCCAAACTTTAAAACCTGATTGACTAATTTGGGCAATTTTACTTTAAAAACAAGCAAATATATTTTAAAAAGTTAAATTTCTTGAATAAAATTCTGTCAGGAAAAACTCTATCAGAAAATTGCTCTCTCTCTTGTGCTGTCTTTTTATAATGTGACTGTGTGCTCAGTATTGGGTTGAGGTCTTAATAATGTCATCAAACTTAAATGTTATGCCTGCAGTTGGATCATTCATTGTAATAATGTTGTTTTTTCTTGGTTTGGAATTCAGTTACCAAACCAGAAAGCAAATCGCTTTGCTTTTACTCTCTCAGCCCTCTTCTCCCTTTTCAGCTTGGCAGTAGCCAGCAAGGATAATGCTTTTTTCATGCAGAAGTTCTAATTATCTCATCTAGAAAGTATAATCTGCCTCATCTACTCCATCTTTTCTTACATAGAGCTGCACTAAGTGTCTGTCTGCTACACATTGCTTTCATAGAGTACCACACTCTAGCAAGATAAGTCAGTTGTTAAAGTTTTAAGGATGTATTTATTCACCTTCATATGCCTACCCTTAACAGACTAGGGTAGTTAAGGCTGGTGGGTGCTTTGCTGAATATAGCCACACTTTTAGGCTTGGAAATGCATGATGGCACAAACTAGAGTCTAGACTTTGGTTAATGGTTAACATTTGAAAATGAATAAGTCTAATTTCTAATTTTTAAACCACAGATTGAATCACATACAATATTGCAGGTGAACGAACTGAACTTTTTTTAAAAAAAGCATTTAACTCAGTGAATAAAATGCAAATCTGAATTGAGTGATTCGATTCTACTTCAGAAAAAAATGGTAAACCATTGTAAATTTTTAAGTACTCCCCTTCAGTTAGTTCAAAACATGGCAGCTGGATTGGTTCCTGATACATCTAAGAGTGCCTATATTGCCCCAGTACTGAAATCACTCCACTGACTGCCAAATAGTTTCCAGGCAAAGTACATAGTGTTGGTTATTACCTTTGAAGCCCTACATGCTTTAGGTCCATGTTACCTACAGGATCATCTTCTCCCTTATAATCTGCCCCATATATTCAGGTCTTCTTGGAAACATCTACTTCAGTCAGTCAACACTAGGCTGTCACCCAGAGGACATTTTCTTCAGCCATTCCCAGATTGTGGAATTATATGCTGGAAGAGATTTGTCAGCACGAGACACTGTCTATATTTAAATCAACAGTAAAGACCAGTATATTCTGTCAGGCCTATCCAGATTATTTTTAAAATATGATTTTAAGGTAATTATTATTGAATTTAATAAGTAATGATTTTAAACGCTCTTTTAACTGATGCTATATGTTATTGTTCCCCACCTTGATTCACAGGGAGAGGCACATAAGAAATAACAGCAACAACCATTTCCCAGCTACCAATCAATTCAGATGCCTCAGATGCTATCTATCTATCTATCTATCTATCTATCTACATGGTTATGTTCCCAGACCTTGGTATCTTTTTGTATTAAACTACCAGAATCACCCAGTCATCATGTTACTTTGAGGATTCTGGATGTTGTAGTCCCCCCAAATAATTTTCTCCAAGCTATGTGCAATCTTTAATTGATCTCTAAATGTAATTAATCGACAGGGGCAACTAAAGTGGTTTCACTTACAACTTGTGGTCTGAAGCCAAATTGATATAAGTTCGGAAGAATGGACACTGTATAGCCATTCTATGAGCTGCTCCGCCGCTTCATCTTTATTCATCAAACCTCTCTTTTTAAAAAAGTGAAAATATAAAAAAAAAATATTATCCCTACTTTGCAAACTCTCAAGCTTTTGTAGATAAACTAAATAGCACCAGTCATAATAATATAAGAAGAATCCAGCTGGATCAGACCAAAGATCTTTCTAGTCCACAATCCTTTTCTTCATAGTCTTCTGTCAGATGTTTGTGAAAACCATAACAGGACAACAGTCCTCTCCATTGTTGCTGGTCAGCATCTGATATTCAGAAGAGCACAAAATCCACAAAAAAGTGATACCTGAACCTGAAGCTTCCATATGGCCATTACAAGTAGTAGCCAGTACAAGTGAATTGTGAGTCTTCTTTGTGCCTTCCTCTGTTATAAGAATTATCCATTTGGCCATACTCTCTGCCTCTGTTTTTTTTTTAAACAGTTACTGATCCATAACACAATCCATCTTATTCCATTATGATTAAATTTATCCGAAATCCCTTCATTAAGAATATTATCAAAAGCTTGTTGGGAGTTGCTACCAGATTGCCTCTGTTTACAGCCGTAGGGAACACTAAAGGTTTGTGAGGCAGAATTTCCCCTTGCAAAACCCATGCTGATTCTTCCTCCACATGGCTGATTCTTTTACATGTTTAACAGTTCTGGCTTAAATAAAACTTTCTATCACTTTACTGTGATGGATATCAGGCCAACAGATTTTATTTATTTATTTATTTAATAAATTATTTATTATATATATCCCATCTTTCTCCCAAAATGGGACTGACGTGTACTTTCCTTACTTCTGTGGATCCTTTTAAAAGATGGATGCTTGTCATGTTTGAAACTCTCTCCTGCTTATGGTGGCTGTGACTTTATGTCTGTGACCTCTCATTTATCAAGATATATGAGAAGGCTTTTGGTAACATGCAAACCTGTGGCAAAGAATCAATTGGTTTTGAAATGAAAGATTTCAAAGAGCAGGAGAGGGGAAAGACAGAAGAGGATGAGGAGGAAGAAAAAGAAGATGGACATAATATATCTATATCATCCATTTGATGAATGTACACTTCCATGTCTGCTTCTGCATGGCCAAGATCTGTCTGGTGTTGAAAGCATGTATCAGTTGGGTGGAGACTCTCTATACCAGTATCAGCATCTACCAGGGAAAAGACAACTAGTTTATTTTTAGGTGAGGGTGGGGGGCTTTAATAAGTAGATTCTGTCTTGGAAAATAAATGTCTTGGATGTGTAATTAATTAGTCACTGTGGAGTAAAGCTTTCCTCATATCCCTCACCTTTAATATTTCCACAAGGCTTGCTTAAGATTTAAAAAAAATTGCAAGCAAGAAATTTTTGGGCACTCAGAATATGTGAGACTATCTGACTTGGAGGAATTGATATCTTAGGTTGTAGATTCTGCCAGAATCTGGAGGCTGATATCATACTGAAGCTTTGAGCTCCATTTGGTGCCTTTTACTTCTGTCTTGTTGCTATCTGTGCAGGGGATGTGAAAACTAGATTTGTCCTGTTTCCACAGCAGGGTTTTAGTTTATTTTGTTTTTCATAGCATTTTATTTCATGGCCCAACTCCAGAGGAGAGCGTATTGCAAAGATGGATTTGAATGTCAGATTTAACAAAATGACTTGTGTATGAGACAACCTTTACTGCTATAAAATTTAATAGCTGATTAATTAAGGGTGCAGAGTAATTAGTATTATTATCGACACGAATAATACATTAGCTAATACATAGAATAATTATATGTTTTTTTAGTTGAATTGAGTAAATGTATAATCTCTTTGCTTTTTGTTCATATCTTCCAGGTAGTATCTTATCTTATGCGACATCTCTACATTTGATTTAGATCAGTCACCATTTTAAAAAGGTTCCCTCTGTTGAGGTTTGCAGAATAGTGTGTTGCATTTGTTTTTGGACAAGCCTCCAGCCATAGGAAAAGCAAGCTCCTTTCAAACCACTGGCAGACCTCTGGTAGCCTCTTGGGGTGCTTATTCTTCCTGGGATAGTGAAGGAACAAGGGAAATGTACAGTGATTCCCTGTTCATCTAGAAACCAACAGTGGCCTTCAATGACACTGTTACAGCTGCTAGGGATACTGGAGTGGAATTTCTTAAAAATGGTCAAAAGTTCAAGCAGTGCAAGAATGCATGACACTCCTTATCCAGAAAAACAGAAAACATTTTGTGTACTACAAGGGAATATGTGGTCAAGGCATATCAATGCAAAAAATAGAAAACTCCAGTTAAATCTATTTCCTTCTTAAAAAAAAAAAACTTAGCAACAGGTTCAGTCTATTCAGTTCAAGTTCATAAATGTCACACTTCACCACTTAAGAGTTTTTTTAAAAAACACACACAGCAAAAACAACAACAAATCAGTTTCTAAAAATAAAGCCCAAACTTAAGAACCTCAAGCAGTTTTCTAGTAGCTGTTTCAATATATTTAACACTGAATTGTAAATGTTATTATACAACAAATACAGCCATGTATCTTTCCATGAACATTGCCTTATTTGTATTGCTGATTAATATTTTTAAATGGAATGAATAGTGATACCTTAAAATCAAAATCACAATCTTTATACATTTCTACCCCTATATAAGATCATCTGGTGGAAAAATATTAAATAAAAAGAATGCCTTGTAAAGTATGGCATCTTTAATTTCAGTAAAGGAATTGCTTGGTCTTTTCTGAGACTGAAGTAATCATACTTTAGCTGTTAATAAGGAAAACGATATGAGCTTTTCATACTGTATAACATGGGTGTCCCTAAAAGGAAGAGCACTAAATCAGTAGTTAAACAGCACCAGTAGGATTTTGCTACCTACACTAATGGATATTGATCTATTAACCTCCTTCTAAAATGGGAACTATTGCAACATATGGAAAAAGAACCTCTCTTTTTTTGCACAGCTTCTTCAACATACTGCCTCATTATTGGAAACAATGTGTTGGATTCTGACTGGAGACAGAGACCATCTGTGGGATATTTTGTAGACATTTTGCATGTGATAAACACATATGGAGGACAAATAGTCCTATCCCATATATCTCTTGCTGTTTCATCAAAATTATTTTCCTCTCTTCATGACTTTCAGGCCAATCCTATGCACATTTACTCAAAAGTAAGCCCCACAGTGTGGTTTTATTCTTAACTCTAATCAGTTGTAGGGGATGTGTGTGTGTCAGAGAGAGAGAGAGCGAGAGAGATGAAGGCTGTTATTGAATGTCACTGAACTGAAGTGATTAAAAAGAGAAGTGCCTAGAACATTAGGATCATCACAAATCTATTAAATTTCTTAGAAAAAAATAACAATCATGTTGAATAATATTACTGTCTGCTTGTTGGATAAATCTTTGGGGGACAGGAAGACGTTTGGTCCTAATTCAGATAGCCCCATGATGTGTGTAGGTGTTTATTTTTCCTTATAAACTTTTTCACAATCTTTCATCTGGCTGCACTCTTAGCCTTCTCATTTTTATGGAAATTATTTTTTTCTTACTGCTCTATTATTCTGTGCTCCATCAATCTCCTTTGTTATTCTTACAATCAAGTTGAACAATAACCAATCTTTTTGTTAAAACAAATCCATTGCATACCATAAGCAGTTGAAAGAATACAATATCAGAAGTGGGAGAATCCTGCTTCTCCAGAACTACATTGTACTTTCTTTCCCCAGATTCAGAAAAGTAACTGCTTGATTTCTCTATCTAAAGTAGACTCACAGACATGCCGTATAGGCTGTCTGTACTTGAGACAGTCTCCATGCACACATTTCTGGGAAACCTGTTCTGTGGCCACTGAAGTCAGCACGAAGAAGTTGATATATTAGGGTAGAGGCAAAAACAAGGGATGGTGATTTAAAAAAAACCAACACCCCAACAGGACAGATGTTGGGAGCTGGGACTCTAGAGATATCTGTGATGGTGTAAAGAGAGAGGTGCTGTGGGATAAATAGAAAGTATTGATTAGAAAAATAAAACAGTGGGGTGACTGATGGAGTAGTGCAGATATGGTTGGCAATTCGGGATCTTTCCAAGCCCTGAGGTTTTTGGGCTCAAATTGAGACCTTGGGGCAGCCCCAATGATGTCATGAAGCATTATGTATTAAGTACCAACCACCGTTGTTCAGAGCTTGCCATTCACACACACAGACACACATGCTCACTATATTCTTCTGTTTAAAAATTAAGATAGAAATCTTACATAAATGGGCTGTTCCCAGAACAAGGTGAAATAAGGAGATAGCAATAGCAATAGCAAGTCCATTTCTATACTGCTTATCAGTGCACTTAAGTAGTCCCTAAGTGGTTTACAATGTGTAAACCAATTGACCTCAACAAGCAGGGTACTCATTTTAGTGACCTCAGAAGGATGCAAGGCTGAGTGGACCTTGGAGCCCTTGGGATCAAACTCACAACCTTGTGGCTGCAGTACATTTAACCACTGCGCCCCCAGAGCTCCCTCTAGGATACAGAACATTTAATCTAGCCTATTTGCTTCTAGCCAGAAGGTGAATGTAGTGGAAGGTAGGTCCCATTGCCACGAAACTAGGAGTGAAGGAGGAAAATAACTAGGTAAATACTTAGAACCCCTAGGGAGTTCAATAACACTTGCAAGTTGCATCAACAAATCAGTTAAGCCCTGCAAATTGTAACAAGTTACTGCTCTACTAGTTGAAGTGGAAATTTACACATGGCCCTTTCCTCTTCCTTAGAGATGAGCCACCAAAACTGGAAAGTTGTACCCTTGCCTCCCACTTGGACTTGGCCCATGCAAGCTTGAGACTCAAGGCCAGGCACTGAGATATGGTAACCCAAGTGTGGAAGAAAAAAACTAGTTCTGTGGTGAAAAGAGACAGCACTATAGGGCAGGAAGAGTATGCTGTACATGAAGGGATACCATGATTATGTTGTGTCAATGTGTAACTAGGTGCACCAGTACACCGTATAGGCAGTCATTGATTGTACGGCTGGTTGTGCAAGGCATCCAATGGGCTGGTGGATGGGGAGGATGGATGAGGTGATCGGCAGCTGCTGGTGGAGCATTTGTGGGCTCATGCACATACTTTGCAGTGGAATGGAAAAGTGATGGCATTGCATGGCTTGTAGCTGCAAATGCTCTGTTATGGTAGGTTCTTCCTTGCAGCAGGAAGGTGGTGGTGTGGACTTCGCACTTTCATGGGTTGTTGTTGAAGCTGGACATGTGGTCAATGTGTTTTCTCAAAAAACTGGGAAATACTGTGGGTAAGCTGGTTTTTGCCTTCCCTCTGCTTACAACCCAAGGCAATATTATCTCTGCAGGCACAAATTTGATGGATTACACTGATAAAGTATTTCTTGGGTAGGTAGAAGAACAGAAGCTGTCTTTTGCTGATTCCAAACCCAGATTGGAATCTGAAGATCTCCCAGATGAAAAATGGGTTTCCCTTTGTCTTGACTAAATTATAATGTTTGATTTGCACAAAATATGATTGTCAGAGAGAAGCCTATTGCTTCATAATTAATCTATTTTTATGATGTAATGGCTATTTTGGTTAATAAGACCCTAGGGTGAAGGGAGAAGACTTTGTTCTGATGCTGTAGACTTATTTCAGATCTCAGTCCACCCCATGCATTTGCAGTTTGTAAATCTGAAAAAAAGAAAGCCTCTGTTTACTTTAATAAATGGTTCCCACTCCTTTTGCAAATTGTAGGTATATTCCTCTCCCTTCCCAGATCAGGAACACAGTGGAGACAAAGATTTAAACCTACTACTGGTTTCCCAATCTGGATTGAGGTGGGATGCATTTATTCCTGAATGGGGGTGGGGGATGCATTTGTTTCTTCTAGCTGTATTTTTAAAATAATGTACAGTTTTACCTTGAGGGTGAATGTAATTAAAATGATTGGCACAAAATATGTGCAATCGTAACATTTCTGAAATTCAAAGAAATTCAGTAGTGGATGGTTTTGAATTCTGCAAAAGGAAGCTGGATTAGAATGCATTCTCTAAAAAAAATAACCCTTTCTTTCTGAAAACATTCGGGGTAACTGTGTTGGCCATTTAGCAAATTCAAACAAAAATCCACCAAACAAACAGTGATACCGTTTTTGTCCAACCAAAATGCACAATATACTTGTTGCAAGCTTTCGAAG